>OY720030.1:6339557-6939557 GCA_963082485.1 Eudonia mercurella | reverse complement strand
CCTTGTTGATGTTATAGTGATTTAACTAACATTACTTGACATAACCCTGTGTTGTTTGTAAACATTTCGGCTAGTTACTCAACTGCAAATGAGTCACAGACTTGATGTATTTACTTGACTCGTTTGATCGATAGCTCTTCTGCTGAACGGATGCATGACATGACAATTAAGGAACTTACAATGTGGGAAGTGTGCCAAGCTCTTAATGCTAAGGATACTCAAAATTCCAAATATAATCATTGCGAAATGTACCAACAAAGAAAATATCAAGTTAATAATTTCATCGGCCCCATTGACTTCAAATTGATGGCTTGAAATTCTATACTTCTCAATACTGAAATTCTATAACTTTGGTAAAAAAAATCTTAAGAGAAGGGAGTCCCACGGCTTTAGTCAGATGAGTCAACGACCCTTCAATGTCAGCGAGACTCGTGTCGCAGATCACCGGCATCGATAATTAAACGAATATTATATTAGGCGATTCGGTCTACTTAACGATTCTAAATATTTATCGATGCGGGCGTGTTCACTCGATAGGAATCGTTAACCTGAATCACGATAGCCATAAAAGGAATTAAGAGATTTTCGTTACAGGTTTGATTAAGACCAGTTCATTGTAATATATATTTTGCGTTTGTAATGTCATTGTCACATATATTGACTCCCACGCGCGTACTTATGCCTACTCGTGTACACGTCGGATCTCTCTTTTTATATGATCTGATTACAACCTTAGTGATATTGTATTGTATTGGATTGTGAACACACGAAGATTTTCTGTAAGCCTAGAACAAAGGACTATCGAATTTCGATCGTTAGAATCGAAATTCGAGAACAAAAAGTAACTATTACAAAATGCGTGACAAAAGGTTCTCATTTTTAATAATTCTGTATGTGAATTGCTACGGTGCCTCTACGTCCGTAAATGAAACCAACAATAGACGTCGTTTCACAGATTTCACCATATTAATTAGTGCTATGCTTTCGGAATACAAACGTTTAAGGTAAGTAGATTTTTTGATCGCAAGAACATGAGAAACCAGACGTCTAGTAGAATTTATACAAACTTCTCGAAGGTTTTTTAACAAGGACTATGAAATTGTACTCAAAAATCAAATAGTTACCTATTTAGGTATCCTTCATTACAAAGATAGGAGAGCAAAAGCGGGCGATTCAAATAACTCCTCATCGTTTCCGAAATCGACCAGAATAGCATGATTCCTTAGTGCACCTATGAATTCGGTTAGTCATTCGGAACCGGTAGATTTAAAAGTTTGTATTTAATGACGTGCTTATCGGTAACCGGTTTCTTAAATGCCGTCAAAATTGTTACACAAGTATTGAGGAATTTTTGAATGGATTAATGGTTGTTGCGTTCGAACAAAGAATTGCTGTTAGAAACCTTTTTCGGGTTAATAATTTCTTGAAGCTCGTAAAACAAGCGGAGTGACTCATTCATAACGCGACGCCAGAAGAAATCAGTTTTGCGGTATAACGAATCTGTGCGATTAGTAACGTGCGCTGTGGCCAATTTGATATTTACTAAATTCGTGGGCAAGCGTGCCTTATTTATCTTTATTGAATTATTATCAACAATCAAGGCGTTTACTGATTCTGCTAATACCGTAATAAAATAACATTTGTAAAATATGTAAATATTTAAAGAGTCACACACATTTTTCTACTTAGGTATTTCTTTTAAATGTAACTCTTCTACAAATAAACTTAGATAGTTGGTTTAGCTGTCACTTTCTGGACAATAATGTTCGATATAGACAACACTAGTTTTAAACTTAGTTCCACGTCTATTTGTAATTTATCTGTTAGCAGAGCACATATATATGTTCTGTTTCAAGCCATCAGAGTTGTAAAAGCATTACACAGAAACAGCCGGTTGCTACGTTACGATGGCTAAAACGAGAATAATTTAATTTTACCGCATCACCAGACGCACTTGACGAGCTAAAAAAGTCAACGGAGAATGGGTTCTGTGTCTGCGCTAGGGAAAATAGAGCTACACAAACTTCCTTGGAAACAGAAACGGATTTAGAACAATCTCAATTGTCTCAACTCTTAGTTTGAGTAATAAAAACGATGGATTCAAAACAGTGTAATTTGTCTTAACTCTAAGTTTTAGGATTCAAAATGTATCAGAGGAATTGATAACTCTGTTAAAAAGAGACATTTAAAATAATCGTCTCAACTCTAAAGTTTTTCTAAAGATTTAAAGAATCTTAATAATTATTCCGACTCTAAACTCTAAGTCGCCATAATAACAATTTTAGTAGCTTGTTGTGTTCCAGTAGTTAAAGATAAAACAGGTAATTCTGTAGTAGCTGCAGATTACGGGTGAAGTGTGCTTTCACCTTCGACCTTACCGTCACCTACCAAGTGAGGTGAAGGCCAAGCGCTTCCCTATAGTGCTATAGTGGAATAAAAAAATGTAACAATATTACAAGCACTCGTTTATTTTTTATGACATTCGCATAAATAAGACCAGCTCAACTCAATAGGTAATTGTTAGTCATAAAAACTTGAAATGCGTGGGATGGAGTCGACATCTGTGCGAATGTCAAGAGTAGACAATTAGTGTGATTGGATAATAATATTCAAATAATAAAATTCGTTGGAAGCGATATTGACCGGTTAATTGAGATAGGGCTTTAAAGATTATGTTTTTTGACTAAAAAGTGTGCAAAAAGTTGTCAAACGGCATTCGGCTTCATGTATTTTAAAAGCGTTTATAAATAGAAAAGAGTATTTTTTAAATTGAATAATAAATACGACGTCTTTCGGCTGAGATGATGATTGTTAGTGAGTTGTTCTAACCATACACTTGATTTGTATTTTTTTTTCTTTTAATTTTTTGTGTGTTAATTATAAATAAACAATTGTTCAAAAAATATCTTTAAGGTAGAAGAGGAAACAGTGAAGACCAAACACAAATTTTAAAAAAGTGGGCATCTAAACTTTTTAATAATAAACATTTTCAAAGTGGCGATCCAATATGGCGTCAGCCCCAAACGTCAAAATTTACGAAGGACAAGTTACCTTCCTTCCTGACGCATGTTATTGGGTCGAATCAAAACATCGTACGACATAGTGCAACAATTGCATTGACTCATGAAAACTCGTGCGCTTCCACAACACAGCTACAATTTCACAGAGCTCTGAGTCAGTGGCATGAGTAGTTTCATTCATGAATGGATTCGGTTAACCGTTTATGTTCTGTTTAATATTCGTAGCAATCAATGAAAATTGTGTCATCGCTTGTAACAGATTACGTTCCAATGATTGTTTCGATAGTCTTTGGTAAAGGAGGATATACTTCGGGGAATGGGATTAGAATTTAGGTTAGGTTATTTAGATCACGAGTCACTCTTACTAAAATCTTTTTCTTTAATTAAAGCTTGAGGCAGGTTCAGCTGTTGTTGCCGGTTGTTGTCGTAAGGTTGCAGTAGTTAACCCATTAATGAGAACAGCATGTTGAAATTTTTCATTGGTTTTCGACCTTATGTTTAAGGTTATAAAATTAAAATTATGGTGTCTGATATATCGACAGAGCCCTATTAACGGTTAAACCCCATCACAGAAGAAATAGTAACGCCCCATCAACCTTCACTGGGCCTACTTGGTGGCTAATAGCCAGATCTTTTATATACTATTTGGTTCTAAAAGACTAGGTTAGGATACATTACGTTAAATCTAAGATTATTGGTGAACACAGTGGCACGTTTATAGGTTGATGAAGTTGATTGCTAGTTCAAAAATATAAGATTTTCAGCTGCCACAATGGAATGTGAACTAATTCAGGGTACAATATTGATATGAAGACTTCAAGTTGATAGTCCTGATTTAACACTAATTCTGTCTTGCACGAAGTACCCATCGATTACAGTTATTAAAGATAATGTTGAAAGATGGCAGTACAGACCAGTACCGCAGACATTCCTGCATGCTAATTTGACGCCCGATTATTTTGTTTATTTGTTAAAGTTTGTTTCTTTCCTTATATTGGCGGTTCAAGTTGCCCGCTGAGTCATCGTTCATTCACGTGGCCGCTTATCACTAGATACGCTCAGTAAATACGTAACCATTATGGATGTTACCTGCGCGTGCGCCTATTACAATTACGCATGACTCACGGCCACATCCTGTTCTACCTTTGTACCACTTTCTCGAATATTAGCACGCATTCGAAAGCTTTTCCACGAAAGCCATTCCTTAATGTATACAAATGCAATGAAGTTTCTTATATATTTTTAATTGCAAGTCCTATTTCCTCTTCCTGCCCAGGTCTCATGTTACTTGGGGTCATCGAAATAAAAAAATAATCAGCCGTCATTCGAATAGTCACTCTCTTTTCATCCATATCACAACTTCGAGTCTATCTGAGCTAATATAAAATGCATAGAAATGCACTAATTAAAATCTACACACTGGTATCATATCTTATCAGCCGTGGAATGCATACCAAGTATTTTGTATTTATTTATGTTCAGTAGTCTAATAAATATAATTAACCATTCCAGTGATTAGCGCATTCCAATCCTGATAAAGCTATCATCTTTATTTAAATTATGTGACTCATTGGTCGATCCGTTTGAACGATAGCGAGTTATGTACGACAAAATATTTCGCAAAAAAGTCTTGTGAAGTCATAACACAATTATGGGATAATAAGAACGGTATTGCATCACTCAAGGATATGGTTATACTTATCTTAGATACCAATTGTTTCATACAATGACAAGGAATTATAAAAATGTTTGCTGTTTTTAAAAAAAAATTAGAACAGTTGACTGTAGCATGTAACACATTATTTAAAAAAATAAATATTCTATTATATTCTATTAATTACCAACTCCTCAGTTTCTCTGTTACTACGGACCCTGCACAGGGTTCGAACAGTACGTATTATAGTATTTATGATACGTACGTAGGTGTTATGTTCGCGCAAACTTCAGAAAATAAGAGGGTAGGTATCTATCTACTGTACATAGCAAAATCTCAGTCAAAATACAAATCCTTTAAACTATGGTAGTTTAAAGTATTATAATCTTTAATTTATGCTCCACATAGAGCTTAACGACGATGTGCCAACGACTGTTTGCATTGCACTAACAACAGGCGATTGTAACAACAGCGCTGATCTTTAATGTACTTCGAAAATCCCCTGCTTCCTTGATTACCTAATGAGTTTTACTGAAATAAACTGTTATGAATAAGTGCTGCAGATAACAACGCTTTTAAAGTGGCAACACTTCCTGTCAACGATGCTTTATTAAATACAATAAGGTTAAGTTTCAAATTGAAATAGTAAAAACTACTTATAAAAACATGACTTACATGACCCAGTTTTGGTACCTTTTGAAAATAGTTCCTTTATTAGCTACTGCATTGTTCTCATAGTGATTTAGGTGCTTTCGGAAATCAGGAACAAATTTCTGGTGACCCATCCTGATATAAACTCCCCCCCCCTCCCCCCCCAAGGTTGCTCAACTTTTGAGATCATAACAAAGCGTAATTGAATGAACCATCTTGGAAGGTACAACATTGGTCATGTTAAAACGTCAGCACAGCTGTGGTGGAAATGAGCTGGCTCACGTTGCAACCGAGAGTAAACACAATGTAAAATATTATTTGCCAGTCTGAATTGTAAGTAATAATTCAGGAAAATCCCAATACAACGATTTGCATAATGCGAATGAGACGCGTGGAACAATGACGGACGGCGCGGCGAGGCGTTTAGGAACGCATTCATTAAAACTATTGCTTTGTGGCGGATATACCTATGTATTCATTAATTTATGGATGTATGTAATGTATGTACCAGTGTTGTTATTGTTAAATTCTGTATTGCCAATAACAAAAGTAATAAAATAAAATTTTAACTAAACATTGTCGTATTTCTGTGATAACACATTACAATCAGAAAGGCGCCGAAAACATAAACATCTTGCTGAATAATAATTAGGTGCAAGAAATTTACCTTAAATTTTTCTTGTGTTGCGCTCTTAAATTATATAGTAATAGTATAACTTTTGTGTGAATATGATAATGAACGTGTATGAAACGGAAAAAGGATACCAAAGCAAATATTGCTTTTATTTACAAAAAACAACAACAGCTCAACAGTGGGGTCCCCGATCCGATCCAAACCCCTCGGAGAATTAGAGAGCACGGGGACACGCACTAGTGCGTGATGTCGTTCACTCTAGAAAACCTCCGAAGGTGATTCGTTTTAATTCGTTTTCCCTTTAAGTGTCTCGCCGTCCCCAAAAAAGGCCGGTAAGCTGAAAATGCCGTCTGAGGCAATCAGCAAACTCTCTCAAAAAAAAACCAACAGTGGGGACATAAACTTAGCTAATGATGATGATGATGACGATGATGGTAGTAATTTTTCAACATGTTGAGAAAGCCGACTATGGGACAAGGGTTCCAAGATGCTCACACATGAGTGAGTTTTGTTTACTATTCGTATTCATTTGATTACGTTTACGAAAACGAAAATTAGTATGGGATTGAAGTAGCGCTAACTAACTACAAGGGCTACAGCCCTTGAAGTTGTGGACGATTATGTTTACCTGGGACAAACGGTCCAGCTAGGTAGTCCAACTTCAGCAAAGAGGTCAATCGTCGAATCCAATTAGGCTGAGCAGCGTTCGGTAAGCTACGAAATATCTTTTCGTCTGATATACCGCAGTGTCTCAAGACATGTCTTTGACCAGTGTGTGTTGCCAGTGATGACATACGGGACTGAGACGTGGTCGCTCACTATGGGCCTTATCAGAAGGCTCAAGGTCACTCAAAGAGCAATGGAGAGGGCTATGCTCGGAGTTTCTCTGCGAGATCGAATCAGAAATGAAGAGATCCGCAGAAGAACAAAGGTAACCGACATAGCCCGAAGAGTTGCTAAGCTCAAGTGGCAGTGGGCAGGGCACATTGCCCGCAGGACTGATGGCCGCTGGGGCGGAACAGTCCTCGAGTGGCGACCGCGTACTGGAAAGCGCAGTGTTGGCAGGCCTCCAACAAGGCGGACCGACGATCTGGTGAAGGTCGCGGGAAGCCGCTGGATGCGAGCAGCACAAAACTGGTCGTTGTGGAGATCCTTGGGGGAGGCCTTTGTCCAGCAGTATACGTCTTTTGGCTGAGATGATGATGATGATGATGAAGTAGCGCCTCCTGGCGGCATACAAGAAGAGTTAAATTTTGCCATACAAATTCTCGTTTTCGTTAACGTGATCAAATGGCGAATGAAACTATCGGCATCCAGGCTATTGGCTACCAACCTATCACTGATGTTATCTATTTCACGGAGGCCTACTTTGATTATGCTAAATGTGGTAACTAAGTCACTAACGGCGAGTTTACTCAAAACTGGTGATCTTGATGCTCCGTCTACCCCTTTTTGGGAGGAGGACGTGAGATACAAACCCCACACGAGCTCAGTACAAGAACAAACTAGTTGTACCTTCAGGCAAAACAGCTCTCTTTCAGAAAAGCGTACTGCATTTAGCGCCTCTAGTTTATAATAAAATGCCAGACAGTATCAAGCAGCTTAACAAACTGCATTTCAAGAAAAAAGGCACCGAACAATAGTTCGGTGCCTTTTTTCTTGAAATAACATTTATCGACTAATAAGTCGATAAATGTTATTACTCCACGCAGGATTTCTTATGATGATAAAATCAAATATTACATAAAATTGTTTTAATCTGTTTTATTATTATTATGAACTAATTTTTATTTTTTATGTTAAGATTTTTTTTATTATTATTATTATTAACAACAATTTGTTTAATTAATATTTTTTGGTTTTATTATTATTTTAATTTGATACTTTGATTTATTACTTACATTTAATAAATTTTTAGTTTGACATTCAACTTTATGAAAATTTCTAATTTAATTTATTTCGAATTAATTGTCTTTGAATTAAGTATATTTGCACATCCAATGAGGGTAAAATGTGAAAGGACTTGTACCATTTGTTCATCTTTTTATTGTACTCACATAACGCAAATAAAGAATCTGAATCTGAATTTAAATCATACATATTTATGTTTTTTTTTGCTCTCGGGCTGCAGAGGTCTATGGCCATATAAGTACACGAAACAGTATTTAGATATGTTAGTAATTATTGTTTTGTCGTAAATAGGCATTTATCACGAAAACGTCTGTTTACCAAAAAGGTAAGTTTAATCAAATTAATAAGTAAAATGTGAGAAAGTGATGTTGTTAGTAAACACGTTTAACAGGGGAATTTGCCAAGGATCAAACATTTAAGACGCATTAATTTATGCTTCTGTAAATAATTTTCTCTGTTTCCAATACGTCAAAGAAGACATAAGCCCAGCTGTGTTTTTTCAGATACCTTTTGTTCTTCACGAAACGAGAAATTGGCTTGAAATAGCAGAATAAATATGAATATTCATTTCAAAGAATCTAAATGGAGAAACACAAGTGACGTCATTGTACAACTGGCGGCAAAGTATTAATTAAGACAATAATTTAAATGAAAACGCAATCTAGAATCCATGTTAAAGCCATAAACGAGAAAAAATATATTTTTTGGATTTTTGCTGTTGCCTGTAAGTCTTAAAAAGAACGAAATCTGATTATTTTTAAATAATTATTTTGCATTCACCAAGGCGGTGTTTTTAAGCATGTAGTACATAAATAATTTAATTTATGAATAATTATGTTATTTTGTTTTTAAAATCTGTTTCTGATTCTTGACTTTTAAGAACACTACGGTAAAGTGAGCAAGCATATTATGTCATGCAAAAAATAGTAGGCAATAACATATTTTATTATCAGTTAGTGAATTCCAATAACAATTTAAAGCTTCGAACGGTTACTTACGTGGCTCCCATGGCTTTGTTACTACGTACTGACGCGAACCCATTCCTAACACAATCGTATTAGATTTTTGAAACCTACCAGGATTATAATCCTGTTGTTAAATTTATTAATTAATTGTTATTAGATCATTTATAATATTAACTTTAATTAGATAAAAGTTAATATTACTATAATTTTACATAATGTCACTCATATCATATTTTGTAGGTATGTATGTGCACAACTTTTTTAGATAAATAAATGCAACACGGGAAGCTGACGGTAGTAACTTTATTATTTTAATAACAGGTGGACAAATATGTGTCAAAATCTCTAATTTTAAAACATTCTCAATATAAAATAAAAGATCAATATTTAAAAAAAATCATGCAGCCAAAAGCTTTGTTTATTTACCCATGTTTGTTTATTGTTTACCCGCCACCTAGTAATGCAAAGCTTACATACCCATCGTGTACTCTTCTGTGGGTCCAGAACATGCAGAGATTCCTCTGAACGTACCTAGAAAAAACAAAACGTACATTACTATACAGTATATAGGTTTATTGCTCACTTTCTAACATAACTACAACTGAACTGAAGACATTTAAAAATATAACGGTATTTTCATAAAGCATGGAAAGGTAAACAATGCATTGAAAATAGATCTAATATAGAGATGATAATATTCGTTACATGATATTTATTTATTTCTTTAATAAGATACACCATTGAAAATATCATTTTTTATATAACTACTTATACGAATAACAAAACTTTTCAAATAACTATTTATACTGTCATGGTCACTTGCTACTGTGCCGAAATATCTGAAACTCACAAATTATAAACATGGTAAGGATCCCGTTTATAATTATTCTAATTCTAACATAAAATTAACACACACTAACCAACACTAATGAGGCTGTTTACACACTAGTAGACTAGTAGTAGATATTACTAGTTATATTTTTTAATGTATATTTACCACGTATACCTGACAACATCGTATCGTAAGTGACGATGAAGGTGGAAACGGACTTCACCGGGAATCCTCGACTAGGTATTTTATCTCCAACTTTCCAACAACAGTTGTTGTTGTTATGGCGACATACTTAGATAAGATAGTGGTAGCTAGCCAGGCGGGCTGAAACCAACCTAGATACAACCTATCACCAACCATATCGATATCGAACCCAAAACCTCTGAGTCTGAGATCGGTAGCCTAACCACTAGACCTCAGAGGCAGAACATATCGGCAGTCATAAGCTTATTAACGCTTCGTAATTCTACCATCAAGTACGTAAACCATGTTTTTTGTTTTGAGTACCTAGCCGATGATATATGTATGCGCTATGATTATAAATACATCAATTAACCAGATAAGTGCCGAAATAACATTAGTTACCTACTCAATAATCATAAAACATGCTAAGAATCCCATTAAAAATTATTCTAATGATAGTGACCATAATAAATTTAAAAGGGTCGTTTGGTGCACCTTTAGTGTTGTTGTGCGTCTCCGACGGATCCTCAAAATGCCACTATACATATATACAGATGATACACTAAAAAGGCACACTCGCTTAAGCCCCACACACAGAACAAGAACAAGGGTACGACTGAGACGACCCGGTTCACACGCTCTATACCAGGTACAGATAAGTACCTGGGAGCTTCGCCCTACCCCCACGAGGCCCACGACCCGGTCATCCCGAGACGAGGCCCTAGCCTTAGAGGCGCCCTAGAGTTGTTCCGCTCCCGGATCGATCCGAAACCTCGGAAATCTAGTAGGGAACGGGGACACGCACTATCATGCCGTTCCCTCTAGAAAACCTCTGATGGTATTTCGTTTCACAACGGCTTTTAAGTTTCTCGCTGCCCCCAAAAAAGTCCGGTGACGCTGATTATACCGCTGGAGGTAACCAGCGAACTCTCCAAAAAAGTTGTCGTGCATGCTTAAGATCGGATAAATCGGATTTGTAAAAAGAAATTCGTTGTGGTGTTCCGACTAAGATGGATGCGTGGCGATTCTGAACCGACATAAAGACCCGCACATAAATTAATTAGGTACTTAGTAATCTAAGGATCCATTCACGAGGATGGGCAGCAGCGTCTCTCTGTGATTATTCTCACCTTACTGCGATCGCCATCCCGCCTGCCAAGCGTGGCGATTATGGCAAATTCCCCTCAAAATGATTTATCCTTGAGGGAGGCCTTTGTCCAGCAGTGGATTTTTTTTGGCTGAGATGATGAGATGATGACTTAGTAATCTGTGGTTAACGGTGTCGGTGTCACATTTATTATATACGAATCGCAATACTGTATGTAAACATTTCTAATGTGTCATTGTTTGTCGACCCAAATAAATCACATCATCAGCTCATTGTATGTCCTCACTGCTGGGGCACGAGCCTTCCCTATGGATGATCAAGGAGTACAGGCCATAAACTACGACGCCGGGCCCTGTGCGGATTGGTGGTCCAAAGTCTTTACGTGCTTTCCGAAGCACGGAGGAGCTCGAGATGAAAGCGAAAGTTGCTTATCCTCAGAAATCGCAGCCCGGGCGCGCCGTTCAGCTCCTCAGCGCTCGGCTCGAACCCGAAGGTCCCAGGTTCAATTTCCACGTCGGGCAGTGTGTTACGAATTTTTCGATGCGTTGCCCGAGTTTGTGATTACCCACCCGCATTTGGCAAGCGTGGTGATTAAGCCATTACCCATCAATTGCAGTAATGACTTGATTTCAATGATGGATGCCATTGTCCTGCAGTGGAACAGATAGCCATTTACTTACTTGGAAGTAAACCTTTTCCATTTAAACCATACTCTAATTCAGGGGTTCCCTAAGAGAGGGGTGCGTCCCCCAGGGAGGGCGCAGATACCTTTAAAGGGGGGCGCGGAATTTTTTTATGGTCGAAAGGGGGCGCGTCTGAAATAAGATAGGGAACCTCTGCTCTAATTGAACACGTTAATTGTCCACAGAACAAACAAACCTCACTCAATCTGGTCTGTTTGTAAGGTGCTCTTGACTTTCAGAGCGTAAAATGAACAGTTAGTGTTATCCGAAAGTTTTTATAAGCGCACTAGCTTTCACCTACGGTTTCGCCTGGTTTAAATTGGGAAACACGAAATGCAAGCTCCCGAGGAATGAGACGTTTGCCGGCAAAATAATGTATATAAGTATATTTTATGAGCCTTACTTATAAACAAAGAATAAACTTGGAATAGATTTCCCGTAAAAAATCTGAAATGGTGTAGTTAACAAAGTAATCCATCGATTGTTACGCCTCTTCGGTTATAAGTAATTAACGAATCCATTGATTGGCCCTATTCATTACATTCCAATTGGATACAAGTCCGATAATTATTATCGTGCGTGTAATTGTGGTTAAGAAAATGTCTGAGCAACAAATGACTATGAAAGATGATTTACGGTCCATTTATTTATACACGGCATTTATAAGACGATGTAACTGTATACACAATAATTATATCGACCTTTTTAAAATTATCAATTGTTTTATTTTTTATTTTTGCTTTATTTTTATTAGAAATAAAAATTAACAGCGTTAACTTTAAAAAAAATTGAGTGTCTCACGGCTTTCGTCAAAATAGGTGACCAATTCAGCATTATAGTTATGTACCATTAATACTGATAAAGTTAGGCTTTTACGGATGACCTTGCAAAGCGTTCAAAACGTCAGGATATAAATATTAAATTAAATTAATGCGTAGAATAAACGCATGCAAAAGTGGTTTTATTTCAATTAACTTATATAAGTCAGAACTTAAGTCTTCAGATTTGACAGACTGTCTTTTAGTTAGTTAGACTGTAAATATAGTTATATTTCAACAAACACTAAACAGTCTAACTCCGTCAAATTCCGTTTTAAATCATTAATCATAGCGTGATAATGCAACGGAACAATCATAGTTTTGTTTCTAAGCTCATTCTCAGCACGATAGTGATTCACGTAGTTTCTTAATCAATGACTCACAGTTCATTTACCTGTTTATTAATTACGGATAATTGACGTCGACAATCCATGATGTCTAATTAATAGCACTAATAGTAAGAACGCAAAAGGCAATTTTATCTTTAGGCGTCGGCATTCGCCATATACCTTTTTAGAGTTAGTAGAACCACAAAATAAAGAGACTACAGAAAGTAAGCTTAATATAAACGCGCTCGAGCAACGCACACATAGGCAATGCAATCTAAAGGCTGTGCAATTTTAAAACATAGCAAAAGATATTAATAGACAAATTTTTCAGGAGAGCGAAAAAATGTCTTATCCACTTTAAGAGCGTGCCGCAACTGAATTATAAAGCTCAGGTTGACGGGAGTTAGCTTAAAAGTTGTGGGATATCCTTGGCTTTAATATAAATGTAATATTTATCATATATTTTTAATAATGCACCTTAGAAAGCAATTACTAAGAGAAAACTTGTTCCTGATGTGTGATTGATGGCCAGAAAACCATTTTAAAACCTAGTTAGAAAACGATGCGCATCCGCCTGCACTCTGCGACTTACTAAAATATATGCGCAAAATTCAACATGTAATAACAAGTTCAACCTAGCAAGGCACAACGACAGCTTTAAAACCTAGCATGGGATTGTCATTTGCTAGGTTTTAAAATTGTGATTGTGCCATACTAGGTTTTGAATTGGGTTTCGCAGCAGTTTTTGTTATTTGATGTGGACTTGCTAAGTTTATTGAACTGTTTATTTTCATTTCTACACAATTTTTGGTGAATCTGACACTGCGATTCGTGCGTAATAACCTTTTAAGTCCCATTTAGCAAAAAACCTTTTTTTTTCAAAATTTGTCCCTTGCTAGGTTTTAAAATTGCACAGCCGCAGCTACACTCGGACTTTCCCGTACTGTTCCGAGATCCGTGTCCGTGCAAGGTGTCTTTGTGTGCGTTGCTCGAGCGCGGTAAGTATAAAGCTTGCCTTCTGCGTCTCCTTATTTTGTGGCAAAACTCTACGAAATTAAAAGTAGGTTTGATTAAAATTTATGCGATAGTAGAATTGGTTATGGTAGTGTCGGAGCTTCGTTAACGATTTTGTTAATTGTCACTAATTCAGTGTCACCTTTGTTAGGTTTAATTGCATTCGATCAAATCAATTTAGGAGCTGACAGACATTTGTCATTAAATAGTAACATTAAAATTATATAGATGTTGTCTGGTTAGGTGGGAAGAAGAAAAAATAATATTTTTATCACTGCAAACCACATAAATATGTTGACGAAAGAAATCTTAAAACCCAAAAAAGCTTATTTCAAAATCCAAGTTCAAGTGAACAATGTAATGATAAATTAACGTCATTATTTACATTAACTAATGTTTAATTGATCATGTAAATTATACTTAATGATATTCTATGAAAACTAGAGAGTAACTACTAATCTACTTACTGACTAGATACATTGAATATCTCAATTAACTTAAAAATTAATAACTGCTTCATTACTTCCTTCGATTGTGCTTTGTCTTGTAGGTACGCAATAGCATTGGTAAAGATATTCACATTTTCTTTAGTCAAGTAATAAAAACAAAGAAAATAAAACAAGAAATAGAGAACATAAGGAAAATTAGACATGGTCCAAATCGGGCTTTGTTTAATAAATGCACCGAAGAATACAGACGCGACGTGGGAAGGTAACAATTCTCAGAAAACGCGGTATAATCACGTTTATTCCCAATTTGGCCACATCGTTTCATTCAAGTGTTATTCATCTGTTACCAAAGAATAATTTTATATATTCCTTATAACATATCTCTTTAATCTAAAAATTAAATTTGCAATAAATTGCACAATACGAAAGCAAAACAAAAGACGGACTTAAGGCTAGGTATTCCTGCAGAGGCCGCGCTATTGAGTTTTTTCAAACAATCTGAGACATAGAAAACAAGGTTTTAAATTCTGGAAAAAAGTATGTATTAGTTAAGGATCTAATCTAGTGGAAGTCGCATTCAGTTACAAGATCCATTGAACTTCACTCGATAAAAAAAAATCCCAAAGTTACCCCTTTTTGTAATGTTTTTTCAATATGATGACTAAACTACTGATATTTTCCATTTATTTTTTGTACTCAATTGAAGACAATAATATTTCGCAGGGGAATTCGCAGAGTTTGACTTGATAAAATGATTGTCTTATTTACTATGTTTAAATATCTACGAAATGCGCGAGTACGGCTGCTCGGCAGGCCCGATCAGTCGCGCTCGGGCGCTTACGGACGACGGACCTGTGTCAGTTTTTTCCGTGACTGCCAATCAATCCGTTTTCGTCGTAAATAATTATATAATTATTGCAAGTTATTCATAATGGGCAATAAACAATAAACGCTTACAAAGATTCATGCATTCATGTCTAAAACTTATATTATGGTTATAATTCGATAGTATAAGAATATCAGTATGACTATGTACTGAAGATCGCATCGCTACGATTTTTGATAATTCATATTTTGTCTATAGATATCGGTACCTCTGCCGGGTTGGATTTAGAAATAGGTCGCCTGAATCTGAGAAAACTGAATGCGTAGGGGGCTCAGGGAAGCTCGTCTAAGATTCCCTAAAACAATTTCGGCTGCCGGCGTTACGTTTGAATATTTTTAATAAATTTTTAAAATTCGTATAAAATGTACTGTGAATGCGTGAAACTATTTTCGATGCTTCTTTAGTCAAAGTCAAAGTCAAATATTTTTTATTCAAATAAACTTTAGAAAAGTGCTTTTGAATGGTCCAAAAAATTTTTAACCCATTCTAATTGGTTCTATCAAATACAAGGACAGCTTCACGTTACTGAAAGACGACTCTGTCTGCTAGAAATCTGGGCTGGAGAAAATAAACCTTTGCTTACAAAACGCATCGAAAGGGACGATAATTTCTGGAAAACGCAAATGGAGCCAAAGTTGGTCCAATTTTACATGAAATGTTTAATGCCGGAAATGAGGATCAATCACATAATAGCTAATCTGATTTTTACTATATACAACGTATGCGCAATCAACTACTAAGCATTTTATTCATAAAATATTATAATCCGTCAAGAAATGAAGAAGTTATTAATGTTTTTCTGAATGGCTATTTTGAAACGCGCGCGCCTGCTTGCCACTCACGATGATGTCACAGTACATAAGTCGTGCGGACTCGTGCGACCGTATGTACGGGTCAAATCGTACAAGGAATATTTTATTTAATATTATTTATCACTTCCCGAGGACCGATCGAGATGAAACTTGGTATATCTACGCAACTTCGATAGCAATTCAATAATATGGCATCATGGAACTGGTCTGATGATGCAGTCGGAAGGTGATCATAGGAACTGAGGTTATAGAGTTTTATTTAACTCATAAGAAATTCACATTTCACTTACTGAGCTAACTAGGAACTTTGCAATGAAACAAGGTAACCCCGCCATATTTGTGCTTATTTTATTTGTCTTAAAACTTAAAACTAACCTTGTGTGGTGCTCAAGATCTGATGATGAAACTGAAAGGAGGTCAGAGGAACTCCTAGACTGTACGTACTTACATGTTAAAAAGTTAAAAGTGAAAAAAAATTTAAAACAAGCTTTTTATTATCACCAGGAGCAGATTCGAATGGATGCTCTAGCAACTCACCATAAGAACCGTGATTTTGGAAAATTTTGGAAGTCCACGAGTAAAATGAATCCGAGACCTAGCCTTCCTATGAGTGTTGATGGTGTTAGTGATCCAATGGAGATAGCTAATTTGTTTAAGAGTCATTTTGTTGTGAAATCGCCTTTGAGGCCGACAAAGTCAGTGTTCGCTGCTGAGACATGTTGTAGCCCTGTGAGTGTAATAACCGGTACCTCAATCAGAAAGATTATTAAGTCTATGACGCGCAGAAAATCTCCGGGGCATGACAGTCTCAGTATCGAGCACTTACAAAACGCAGGGCCGCACCTCCCTAGGGTTCTAGCACTGCTGTTTAACGTCTGTTTGGTGCATTCTTATTTGCCACAAGAACTAATGAAGACTGTAGTGGTTCCCATTGTCAAAAATAGAACTGGTGACGTGTCCGCCAAGTCGAATTACAGGCCCATTTCTTTGGCAACTATAATGGCCAAGGTGCTTGATGGTGTGCTTGACTCTCAGCTGAGTAAATATTTAAATATTCACGAGCTTCAATTTGGCTTTAGGCCTGGTTTATCAACAGAAAACGCTATACTGGCCCTCAAGCATACTATCAGGTACTACACGGACAGGAAGACGCCTGTCTACGCCTGTTTTTTGGACTTGTCCAGGGCATTTGATTTGGTTGATTACGACATGCTCTGGACAAAGCTGAGACAGGTTGGTCTACCGGCGGATTACGTTTCTATGTTTGAATACTGGTATGGGAACCAATCGAATCGTGTGAGATGGGCAAATGTCTACTCTGAGGAGTACAGGATGGATTGTGGAGTGAGGCAAGGGGGGCTGACCTCACCGAAGTTATTTAACTTGTACATCAACGCGCTGATCGAGGAGCTCAGCAGCACGCGTGTAGGTTGTCACGTCGGGAGTGTGTGCGTAAACAACATCAGCTACGCGGACGACATGGTGCTGCTGGCCCCCTCGATCAGTGCCCTCAGAAAGCTATTGAAGATCTGCGAATCTTACGCCGCTGCACATGGTTTGCAATACAATACCGCAAAAAGCGAATATATGGTATTCAAAGCGAAAAGTAAATGCCCCGCCATAGTGCCACCTATTGATTTGTATGGGGCACCACTTTGTAAGGTGACGCAATTTAAATATCTGGGTCACATAATCACTGATATGTTGACGGATGACGCTGATGTTGAGAGAGAGCGAAGGGCGCTGGCGAAAAGGGCTAATATGTTGGAGTTATTCGTCAACTCGAGACTGTAAAACTGGAGACTGGTCGCGAGTTGGCACCTTCTAGTTTTACCTATTTTTATCGTCGTCAACTCGCGACCACGTGTAAATCTGACGTGTTTATGTACAGTCAGCTACAAAAATACTATACGACCTGAGTGTAGGTCAAATAAAACAAAATAAAGTTTTTGTTATTTGTTATAATATTAATTACAGATAAATCAACAGGACAAAAATATGAAATTACTTATTTATCTAATATCACAAATCAACAATTTAACTAAAGTATAAATCAACATGAAAAATAAAGAATTACTTATTTTCCTAATAACTATCATTAATAGTATCTCAAATCACAATATACAATGACTCAAGATTGAGCTTTTTACTTATAATTATAAATCATCAATGTTTGTAACAGGTGCATTTAAGTTTTTGTTATTTGTTATAATATTAATTACAGATAAATCAACAGGACAAAAATATAAAATTACTTATTTATCTAATATCACAAATCAACAATTTAACTAAAGTATAAATCAACATGAAAAATAAAGAATTACTTATTTTCCTAATAACTATCATTAATAGTATCTCAAATCACAATATACAATGACTCAAGATTGAGCTTTTTATTTATAATTATAAATCATCAATGTTTGTAACAGGTGCATTTAAGTTTTTGTTATTTGTTATAATATTAATTACAGATAAATCAACAGGACAAAAATATAAAATTACTTATTTATCTAATATCACAAATCAACAATTTAACTAAAGTATAAATCAACATGAAAAATAAAGAATTACTTATTTTCCTAATAACTATCATTAATAGTATCTCAAATCACAATATACAATGACTCAAGATTGAGCTTTTTACTTATAATTATAAATCATCAATGTTTGTAACAGGTGCATTTAAGTTTTTGTTATTTGTTATAATATTAATTACAGATAAATCAACAGGACAAAAATATAAAATTACTTATTTATCTAATATCACAAATCAACAATTTAACTAAAGTATAAATCAACATGAAAAATAAAGAATTACTTATTTTCCTAATAACTATCATTAATAGTATCTCAAATCACAATATACAATGACTCAAGATTGAGCTTTTTATTTATAATTATAAATCATCAATGTTTGTAACAGGTGCATTTAAGTTTTTGTTATTTGTTATAATATTAATTACAGATAAATCAACAGGACAAAAATATAAAATTACTTATTTATCTAATATCACAAATCAACAATTTAACTAAAGTATAAATCAACATGAAAAATAAAGAATTACTTATTTTCCTAATAACTATCATTAATAGTATCTCAAATCACAATATACAATGACTCAAGATTGAGCTTTTTACTTATAATTATAAATCATCAATGTTGTAACAGGTGCATTTAGCTTATTATCATTTAAATTTTGAAAAACAGTAACAAGATAGCATTAGAGAAATGCTTAATTGTGAGTTGAATTTATAATAAATAAATCTTAGTCTAGAAACTATAAGAATCACAGATCAGGGTTTGGTATAAATGATTATTAAAACAAACATTACTACGTAAAACTATGCTACATATAACAAATGATCACAAGATTAGACGTTCGATGCATAAATCAATGATTATACATCCGAGGACAAATTCCTCAATGGTGAAATTAATATGTTCGTCAATAGCGCAGGTTTCCTTTAATTTTGTCGTTATATTTGATCCCTTTAAATATAAAGTATGATAATAATTATCCTCATCTTGTAACACTGTCAGAAAATGCGCAATACTTTTAGGTTTACTATTTATTCTCTTATTTACAACAGAGTGCCAACTCTCGACCATATTAGTAGTGCGGTGAAGCGAGTTGTTGCAAGACCACTTGTCAGCAAAAAATGATGATTCCTTTAACCAGGTCTCTACAAAATAATCATTGAATTTGTGAATATTTTTGTCTTTTGGACATTGAGACATAACGTACAGCCAACCACTGTCAATAACTTCTTTGGGCAAATGTGCCAAAACAATACATCGTTTCACATGTTTTCTAGATAGTGCAGACTTGGTTATTCCTTTTTCATCAGCTTTTCGCCATACACTTCGTGAGAAATGGAAGAAACACCCTTTGATGTTAGTTTCAGGGAATATATCTTTAACTGCTAGCATTGCAGCCTTTTCAAAGTCAAGTATAATTGTTTTCGGATTAAACTGTGGAATTTGACTCTTGATAAGACTAAACAAAATGTTATAAGTTACTCTTGTTTTGTTAGGCAACAATGCATAAATGACGGGTATAATATTATTATGACTTTTACTACTTCCTAAATCTACATGTAGGGTGTATAACTGCTGGAAAGGCTTTAAACAAAATTTAAAAGTACCATCGCACAGAATTGTCAAATTAGGGTTTAATAATATTGTTTTACAGTGTTCACTAGCAAATATTAAAATTCTATTGCTTGTATGGTAATCAGCTAATAAAAAGTTTGCAAATCTTTCAGGTACAGTAATATCCCTTAATGACATGAAACACAACTTCTTTACACCCAATGACTGATTTCGTTTTCGGTAAAATTTGTTTTTAATATTTTTAAATGCGGGAATTTTTTTAATGAGGTCTATTCCTTTATCCTTTAGTGAAGAAACAGTATGTCTAAAAGCACTTGGTATAGTAACAGTACAGTCACTTTTCACTTTTTCAATACACTTGTTAAAGTTGAACTCCAATTCATTTGACAAAAAATCAGGGACACACACGTGCTTGTCATCTCGTTTTATGCAGTTATTGTTCGCAATAATTAGTTTTGCCTTGCATATAGCCCTCTTTGAACATCTCCAAATACAGGAACCATCTTTATTTTTTTTCTCTCTGTTATATTTATATCCCGCACGAAGTATCATTGGGTTTCCTCGCTGTGATGTAATTATTTCATATCCAGTTTCATTACTAGATGGACCTGCTTGTGATCCACTTCCTGAAAAAAATGGCAGGTTAGACTATTCTAGTTAGGTATTTTTAAGCAACGTTTTAAGTCGGTGTCAAAAAAAAAACAAAATATACATATAATATCATATCGAAAAAGAAGTGATAAATAAACAGAGCAATTTGCTTTTTTATAGATGCTCGGTAATAAACAACATAGCAAGTACCTATTGCTAGTAATAATTTATTAACAGGGATATTAAATTAATAGGCATTTATGAAAAGTAATGCATTTCTTTGTTCACACTTTGCCTCGCCGAAACGTAAATAGACTAATAAGTAAATGTACAATAGAAAAATGCACGTGGTATTTTTTTTATAGAATAAATCTATTATAAATACCTAAATAATATACAGACAACTGTCCAACTATTATAAAGATAAATGGTTATACATACCCCCGCAATACATCAATATAACCAAAAACTTCCACATTTTAATATTTTTCACTTTTGTCACTGCATATTCAAAACTTATTGTGAAAATAATATGTAGTGCTCTGCCGGTGACTTATGCAGCAATAACGTCATCAAAACAATAACACCTTATCGGGGTTGTAAGACGAATAGAAGGAGATAGCACTAGAAAGCAGGTTTGCGCGCGGGCACATCATAAAATCACCCTCGCTCATACCCAACGCTAATTGGTTTGGCAACGTCGCAGTTTCATTGTTTAGGTTATAGGCTATGCTCGCCTTTCCGGTCTACTAATTCGAACTCTAAGTATTAAGTATGATAGTCACTACTTAATTGAAACAGTAAATGCGAGGCAAGTTGCAGGTTTTATTAATTTTAAATTCCTACGCGTTTTTATTTGACTGTACTTAACACCTGGTCGCGAGTTGGCGACGACCAAAATAGGTAAAACACGAAGGTGCCAACTCGCGACCAGTCTCCAGTTTTACAGTCTCGAGTTGACGAATAACTCATATGTTGGCCCGCAGGTTTGCTCGATGTTCTGACACTGTTAAAATAACACTATTTAAAACATATTGTACATCATTTTACTCGAGTAGCCTGTGGGTTAATTTTACCCGAAAATCATACAGCGTCCTTCGCGTTCAGTATAACAACGCTTTCAGGGCACTGTTGTGGCTGCCTCGACATTGTAGTGCCTCAAGAATGTTTGCGGATGCGCAGGTCGACAGTTTCCCGGCCATACTGCGCAAAAAAGCAGGTTCTCTGTTGCGACGGGTTCGGAGCAGCCGCAACAGTGTCATGGAGCGTATAGCTAATGGTGGGGACTGTCCACTAATTGGCCAATTAGTTTTAAGAATTAAGTCTCTTTTTAATATTATTTACTAACATTGCATATAAGTTACTTGTATACTAACACAATGGATCTTTGTTGTCTTTAATAAATAAAATATTATTATTATTATTATTATTTATTAAATTTTAACCGCTTCTGTGGTCTAGTGGCTAAGCCACCGGTCTTACACCCAGAGGTCCCGGGTTCGTTTCCTAGCGGGAGGTACATCTTTGTGTACCTACTCGGTTTGGCTGATAGTAGGGCTTGTTAAGTCCGCCTGGATTTTAGTTTTTTAAATAAGTTCTAAGATGCTGTACTTTTTCGCAGACACATTAATAAGTAGGTACCTACTAACCTAAAGTAAAAAAAAATATTTTTTTTTTGTTTTATATTTTGATATGTTTCATGTTTTGTGTTTGTGTTTTAAACGTTTTTTTATTTATTGATTTATCATCTGTGTGTGTTAGCTGAATATTTTGTAAGTAAATAAAAATAGTCCTATCCGGGTCTATCTATGTGCAAAATTTCATCTAAATCTGTTCAGCCGGTTCCACGTGATTGAGTAAAAAACAAATAATAAACATTTAACCGCCTCTGTGGTCTAGTGGCTAAGCCTCCGAACTTAGACCCAATGTCCCAATGTTCAATTCCTATCAGCAGCGCGTTCTTGATTTGTTTGGTGGTTGGGCTTGTTAAGTTCGCCTGGCTAGCTACCACCATCTTATCTAATACCGGCGCCATAATAAAAATGTTAAAAGCATTGTTGTATTCCGACTGTTTAGAAATCCTTTTGGGTCTTTTGGAACACAAAAAAACAATTTGACAACAATTAACAAATCGTATTTCTATTTATTTATTATTAAATATTCTTTTTTAGTAATAAATATAACTTATGTTACTCAGGGATAATGTAGCATTCTAATAGTGAAAGAATTTTTAAAATCGGTTCAGTAGTTTTTGAGTTTATTCGTAAAATACAGTGGCGGGCGGCAAGCGGCAACTGCCGAGCTAGTGCGAGCGTAGCTGATGACGTCGTCTGCGTTTTTGAGAATGCAGCACGAAAATCGCTATAACTTCGTCATTTTTGGTCCAATTTCAATAATTCTTTTTTGGTTAATTGGTTTTGATGTGACTGTAAATCTACATATTTAAATAAAAATTCTCGTTGATCTTCATTGTAGATAGTGACAGACAAGCACGTGGAATGCCAATAAGAACGTTGTCCTTACAAGATGACAAGGAAAATGTAAATTATGTAGACTCCACAGCCTTACCATATCAAATTTGCAACCAGGTACAAGCACAAGAGAAATAAATTTTGAAGAATTTTGAGATTAAACATAATAATATTTTGAATTTAATTTGATACCCTTATTCCATTTATGCCAAACATTCTTTGAAATAAATAACCGTGCAATCCTTTCTGGTGGATACTTAACTTAGCCCATGAAATTGAAGTAAGAAAAATAATTTTGAAAATAAATAATAATATTATAATTAAATGGATACCAAAAAACATAAATTCATTATTAATTACTTACTTTATTTATTTACGAAACTCGTAACTCTACTTTATCACTACTAAACAAAGTTTGATCATAAAAATGCACTTCTAAAGCAAAATAAAATTACCCTACTGCTTATTTCTATACTGTATCGGTGGCGAGCGGGCGGGCGGTGTCATGCGAGTTCACTACCGCTACGTCCGCGCGAAACGCCGCCGAGACATCGCTAAATGCCTACTTTGACAGGAATACCTAGCCTTAATGTCAAATAGAATTCTCTACCAGAATATACGAGCGCAAGGTCAGCAGGTGAAGCGGCAGAACGGATTTATAAAAATCCTACCTAAACATATAATTTATGGGTTTGTAAATTATATATTATTCTTATAGCTAATATTATAAATGTGAATAAGTATTTGTTTATACTTCCTTCATATTAAAACGGACAGCGATTGTTAGCACAGATAGTTTACAGCTTGAGAATGAATGTGACCAGACAATTGAGTTCACGCAGGCGAAATACTCGTAGCTGGCGGAAGCTAGTGACTTACTGTTATAAAGGTATTTCTATTGAAAGATCCTGCTAGCACCAGATAGAGAATAATAATATGGGTTAAGTACTTTTTATTCCGGTGTCATTTGCAACGCCGCAACACGAAATCTTAAGTTGGAAGTAAAAAGTTTAAAAAAAGTGTGTTTTGTTGAATAATAATGTGAATTAATGATGGAATATCCATCATCCGGTGTTAGTGAACATGCATAAGTTGGCAAATGAAAGAAAAGCGTGAAACGTCACTTTTCAAATGACTTATTCGTCAACTGGCATGTGTGGAAGTGGCGAGTGCGCGCGAGTTGACCGATTTACCTTTTTTTTTCGTCAATTCGCTCGATCCTGAAAATCTAAAGTATTATATACAGTCAGTTCTCTCAAGAAGACCGCGCGAAGTCTCAGCAAAGTCCCACTTTTATTTGATACTCAAAGTAGGTTTGTGGGAACATCATTTTACATTCTAAACTTCACTTTTATCATCTACTAAAAACTTTTTATAACTTTAACACCGGCCAAATGTGCAAACCGTACGAAGCCATTAATTAAAGAAAAAAAAAGGAAAAAAGGATACTTATAGTTATATAACCTTTTTTAACTGCTTTACTTTATATCCTCTAACAGCAGAACCGTTTAAAAGCGTATTAGCGCAGCTTTGCACTCAGCGGGACCGATAATATCATGGCTCGTGCAATTTAATCCAGCTTAGAGACTGCGTGGGGGCAGTGCAATTCGTAAGTGCGTTATAAACTCAATAAGCGTCTCCACATCAGTGGACATCGGTGGGCGGCCGGAAAGCTGGCCGGCGGCTTCCTACTTAGCGTCGGTACGTAGAGCGGAAACGCTATTTTTGGTGCTAGCCGTTTCCTCGGAGGAAAGTGAGGACGGTATCAGTCCTATCTCTGCTGAAGTATGTGTGAATGGTTTAACAGTGTGTTAATCTAGCTCATACATCAAACCTACGATAGCCACGATTTAATTAATTAAAACTTTTTGTGTTACTCAGTTTCTTGTGGTTGACTCACCATGATATGGTTTTGTAGTATGTTATACTACTACAATTACATTAAGGCCTTTTGTTATTTTTCGTGTACCATTTTACTGTCAATATAGCTGTGTGTATGTTTTAAGTGGATATCAAAACACGTTTTCATTTAATGTCATTAAATTTTAAATTTTTGATAGTAAGAAGGTTTACGCTACTCCTTAAATCGTAAAAAATCTTATTACTATCGAACGCTTGGGGATGTTTCAATTATTTTGTACGGTATGTAACCATAAGTTTTATCCATGTATCGTAGTTGACAAACGGTTAAGAATCAATAAAAAATATACGCTTACTCCTTACATTACAATACATCAAAGACAATACTGTTATCAGCGATTTATTAGTTAAAATAAATGCTGATCAAAATTTTGGTATCTAAATTCATTATCGTTAACTGGATTCAGATAGTCATATTCATTATAATTTGGATGGCTCACATGTTTTACCAATATTTTATCAGTCGGTAATCTTCTACACGTTATATGATTTTTATTTTTTATGCTATCTTAAGTTTGTATGATTTGGTAAGTCTCTTGAACGAAATATAATTTAGATCCTATTACGTTATCCAGATAACGTAAAATTTTAGTTACACAATGATTACTTATATTATTTTTAAAGTATATATACGTGTGGCGGAAACAGTTGGTATTAATCACTTAGGAAGTTGAAGACTGATGCAATATTATTTAATAAGTCAACTAACGATGGAGCTTGCGACTATAAAGAGAACGATGCCATTAGGAAATGAGAAATCAGGAAAAACAGTACTTAAGGATACGTAACCAATAAGTAATTGTTAAATGAACTAACTAGTGGCCACTAGTACTAATCTTAACTAATGCGTGTGTGTCAAATAAATGGTAGTGTGAGTAATGTTTGTTTTATTGATTTAAAGTATTTTTTATGCATCAATTAAAAAAAATATTAACATTCGGATAACCTTCTCTTGAGGAGCTCGATGGCGCAGTGGTTAACGCGCCCGGCCTGCGAGTGCTGAGGTTAAGCAACTTTCGCAAAGGCCGGTCATCTGATGGGTGACCAAAAATTTATCATCTCGAGCTCCTCCGTGCTTCGGAAGGCACGTAAAGCCGTTGGTCCCGGCTGCATTAGCAGTCGTTAACAACCACCAATCCGCACTGGGCCCGCGTGGTGGTTCATGGCCCGTTCTCCCTATCCATCCATAGGGAAGGCTCGTGCCCCAGCAGTGGGGACATAAATGAGCTGATGATGATGAACCTTCTCTATATAAACTATAAGTGTGCAAAATTTCATACTCCTCCGTCGGCGCAATTTTCTTAAAAACGGGTACAAATTTTTTGCTTCACGTATTAATATATGTATAGATAATTGGACGTTATTATTTTGAAAATAGAACATAATATGACTGTTATTCTTGCTTACAAATACGAGGGACAGCCCTTACAAACGCCAGTAACAAAATTTTAACAGTTAAAGCAAAAAGTCTGAATGAAAGCTCGGGCAGGAGTCAGTATATTCCTGAGGCATTCCTAAGGCATTCCAGAGACATTTTCATGCCCATACGAGCCATTGTGCCCGTGCCCGCCGAGGCATGTCGGGAATGCACTAAGTGTTACCGGAACAGCCTGTTACGATGCGCATAAAAGCAATTTGGCCCGGACGCTGACGCATTACCAGTTTTAACAGTAATCCTTATGGTTTTAGTAGTGATTATTTCTACTTTAAATGTTATTCTTTTGTGTGATTATTATTTCTTTTAAATATGTTTAAGGCCCGATTTTTCAATTCTCAGATAAGTTTTATCCAACGAATAATAACATTGTCATTGTGACATATTTTCTAAAGGAAATCTGTCATTATGTCAAAATTATTCAATGAATAAACTTTAACTGATGATTGAAAAATCAGCCCTTAATAAATTTAATTATTCTTCGGTCAAATCCTTGATGGTTTTACACGCATCTTTAAAATTTTTAATAAGTTAAAGTGAGTTAATTTATACACTTATGCAGCACCCTCACCAACTTATTAAGATTTATGGGTGTCAAGACACTTATAAATGTACAGTATCAATAATTTCACAGTTACGTCAATCTTAATCAATAGATCTCTTAATTTGTTGTATCATTATCAGCTTCTATCATCTATTCTGTGATTGATGTTCATCTTAATATTTAGATTACAAGGTTTCCCCAAGCTTGTGATTAACACAATTACATCACCATCTTCATTAACTCCGTCGTCGACTATTAAATAAGCAATTCAGATCAATTTGCTTTGATTAAACAAATTAGTTTTGGTTTTTTCATGTCGTAAAACATTGCCGTTTAACTGCAACTAAACTAATATACGGTTTCTAACCTCCATAATATCTCGTTAGGCAATTCAATGTCAATTCATTTAAATTACTGCCATTGACACAAGTTGACACCGGCGGCGCCGGCTCTGATTGATTATCACTTGAAATATCTCATGTTTTGTTGTATTTATAGACTTTCAAGTATTCAATGGTGTTTTCAGCGTGAAAAAGCATATCAGGGCTACATGCTTATCATTAACAGATCAAGACATGCCTATGTATGCAAATGATAGTGATGAGGAAAGTTGCTGAAATAAGAAGACTAGGGCTTGGATTCTGCTATTTAAAACGTGCACAATTAGTGTCTTTGTAGCCTGATTTTGACGTTTTCCTCATAGTCCACATAAAAAAACACAAAATTTTTGGACGTATTGAAATAGCAGAATTTTGGCGTTAGTTGGAGAGTAAATTGGTGGTGTGCATTCGGTAATTCGGTAATCTGTCACACAGCGCAAGTGGCGGTGGGCTGGACACATATGTCGTAGAAGGGATGGCAGGTAGAGCGGGAGGCAACTGGAATGGAGGCCAAGACCGGGTAAAATAAGCGTCGGACGTCAACCTGTCAGATGAGCTGATGACCTTGTGAGGACGGCGGAAAGAAAGTGGATGCGAGTGCCACAAGATTGGGCCAAGTGGAGGAATCATGAGGAGACCTATACCCAACAATGGGTGAATTATGGTTGAAGAAGAAGAGAAGAAAATGCATTCGGTGCCTCATGGATGAGAATAATGTGCCGCAGAACTCTTTCGTCTTGCCAAAGACAAAAGGAAATATGTAGAGCTGACTGCCAACCTTCATTAGTTAGAGAGGATCTCTAAAAAGGTAAAGGTTAATTTGGTCAATGAGATCATCCATGTTCATCCATGTTCACGTCCATAAAACGAAAATGTGTAGAATTTTCATTTTATTGAACTTTGTTCGCTTAACTTCTTTGTTGTTCTAAATTTCATGTAGTTGGTCTTCAAAAACAGTTTGACGACATTAATAATTACGATGTTCTAACTTTTCTTATTGTTCTTCAAATGTAATTCAATGATTGCAAATGCTGATAATCTCTTTGATTGTTGATTAAATTCATTATTGAACCTTTTCATCATACGATAGATTTTTTATATCTTGAATCGAAACACTTCTTACTGCTCGCTTTTATTTTTCATATTTAACTTTGACTTTTGGCAGTCGTTGCAAGGTCCGTTCGTGTTCTAGAGACTGTACATAATATATTTAATAAATGAAAATAAAGTAATCCCGTTCAACGTTATTTTTTATTATTTTTTTATTTTTTATTTATTAAGGACAACCAACAGAACATACACCAAAAAAATTACAAAAAAAGGAACATTGGAAAAAAGTCTTAATCTAAGTGCTGTCTTACTTAAAGACTGCCACGGCATGTATACTTTAGAAACATTACGTAGGTAACTACCTTAATTTATTTACGTATACGTACCTAACTTAATTTATTTGAATATATAACGGTAGTCTTTTATTGCAAATTATTTCTGAATCTGAATTGGTTTCATTTGCCATATTGTATTCAGTATGTATAGGACTATAGCTTACATCACAGTGCAGGTGCGTGTGGTGTACGTACGCATCATCAATGTGTGAACAGTAGGTATGTAATGGTAAATATTACGAAGGCTGTTGATCGAGTCCTTTGATTCCTATCTCCCATTAGTTCTGCGCACAGCCATGACCTATATAAAAGGCTATTAATTATAATTTGTACCATAAATAGCGAGCTGATGTACGTTTAAGCATTGTATGCTTTACAAACAGACTCTTATCAGCGAGTTGCGGTAATATCAAAGAAATTTAACTTTAACGTGAATTAATTCTTATTGTTATACCGAGAAGGTAGGTTTTTCATAAGTTCTCTGAAGTGGTGACTTACCCTTTAACCTGACATGTTGAAAGAAATTCGTTGTTATGAAGGCGAAAAAAGGTTCAGTTTGGCGTTGCGTCGTCCGGTTTTGTAGGTCACAGACATTGCACTGCAGACCTTGTATAATAAGCGTACAACGCGGATGCTGTGTGAGCAACAGAAAGGGAAGAGTGGTAACAGGATATGGTTAAAATAATTGTAGCGAAAATAAAGTATTTTTTCTATCGAATTTACGAACTGCTAGAGATTTGTGAATGTTTCGATACAATATAAAGTATCATATATTTGGAAGGATATATTCTGTAGTTACTGTTGTTGCATGCAAATGATCCGTACAACGTCATCGTATGTAAATTTTTAAATGTTATTTATCAATATAATACCTTTTATATTCCGCCTGAATACCTACTTGTTGCGCGTAAGAAAGGCTTAAATTACTTTATGTATCTTTTGTGTTTGTAAAGGTGAATTTGTTTGTCTGTTTCATTCATTCTCTCGGATTTCGCAGAACTTTTTCAAGGTTTCTTAGCGGTAGTATAGGCTTAACCAAAACGTCATTTACTAATAACTTATTTATGAAGAATAGATTTCAATTTAAGCTGTGGTGTAATGAATATTTTAAAATAGATGACACTCTTTAATAATCCACTTTCTTGGATAAATTAGTCCCCCTTTTATACAAAAACCTTTTTTTTTTTCATGTATTTTTGTATTCTTGACTTTCTCAATACATTTTAAGCATAAATATAAATTCGGATTAATTTACTTTATCATTGTGAGTGGTTTTCTTAAATGAGATATTGATAGAGTTATCGGTATGAATGGGCGATAACATATTATCTACACTCATATAGATTTATATTTTGTTAAAGTAATTTGTTTTATCTTATATCTACCAACTAAATTTAATATGCGAATCGGCTATTCGTATTAAATTTTAGTTTATTCAGTAGAGATTTACCGGCCTACGTTGTTGTTGAGATAAATAGGTGAAGTGTCCGGCGCTTGCCGATTGTAGGTAGTACTTAGCCATTATATAATTTTAGTGTCTAACCTAAATTCTATAAAGAACATCAAATTGTACGTGAACACTTATAAATTTGTTTTATTCTAAATAAGTATGTTTTTTAAAACACCTGATCACTGAAAACACTTTAAAAACGGGTAAATAAACAAAAGAATAGCACTTATTGCAGTGACATCAACAAAATAAAGAATCTAATATTTTCCTCCATTCAATTTGTAAACTGGTTTTGTCTATTCAACGAATATTTTAAGGATTCTTTGTAATTTCATAGACAAACACAGTGTTGCTATTAACAAAAATAGGTCTTACCTTCTTTGGGAAGAACATCTTCGGTTTTCCCGTGTATGTGGAGTATGAGGCCATGTTTTCGACCTTAGAAACCACCATAATTTTACGGAGACTTAATCCGGTTCGTTTACCCGAACCAGCCTAAACGGATAGTATGCAAAACAGGTGTGTGTTTTCTTCTGTTTTCTAGAATTTTCGATAGCAAACGCTCACTGCAGCGATAATGATCTTACAGCGATGCTTCGGGCATTACGATTGTTCCGTATGTAAACTGATCGCGACGAAAGTTTTTGCGTCGACAGATTTTCGTCGCAATAAACTTTTAATCCTTGCACGCGTCCACGTCACACGCCGTAGTAATACTAACACCACGCAATAATAAACTTCAAATAACGTTCGTCCACTGTAACTGGTTGTCATTTAACATACGAAGCACTCATGATAATTCGAAGCCACATTTTAACCTCGACGCAGCGTTCACGAACAACGCGGCATACCCTCACGCTGGTGTTTTTCAAACTGAATTCCGTCATGTCCAACTGTTGCTTTTATCAATTCAAACTTGTCTCCCCCCGCGGGCATCGCTGTCTCTTTCCCGCCATATATTCGTGGAAAGTGACAGCACATGCTTCACTAACACACGGGCGAGATAGATAGGCATGTGTGCGTGCACATGTGTGGCAGACGCTACGTAGCTGGCATGGTATTGTGGTAAAGCAGACAGAGCCTCTACGGAGTCATAAAGTAAGCCTACTAATTGAAACAGAATTAAACGGTTATACAATTTGTTGATAACAATGTTTGCCGTAATGAATAAGAGAGGAAGTGACAGTTGTATCTGTTAACATAATACGACAAGAAAATGTAGATTGCGGTATGGGAAAACGGACGAGAAATCAATTTAGGAAAGGTCCTAGCTAAATAATGGAGATTACCGTATCTATGTAAATTGAGATGAAATTAAAATAATAGAAGTAAACAGACTTGTCTCCATTTACTATGTGATGAATGCACAAGGCTGACTTAATACTATAGGAAGCACTTTATCGTAGAAACACGATCCCGTAAAGTTGCTGGTACATATAAAGTGTGTACAATTATGAATAAAAAAAACAAAAGAAGTTTGCAAACACAACTCGGTTTACGGTTAGGTATCGTGAATACAAAGCGCCCACACGTCCACGCACTTAGGTACCAACGCGTCCCCCTTCCCAAAGTAGGGTATATTTGGGTACAACCGCAACGGCGTCTCATAAATCTGCTCGAATGTGACGGGATGTCTTTTTGGGCGGCATCGGTGCGTGAAAGGGGGAGCGCGGCGTAATCTCCGCACCGCGTCGGACATGACGCGCACTTTATATGGCAACATTTTGTTTTACAACTTCATTCCCTTGTGTGGCTCCGAATTTGTTATTGGTTTGTTCTTTTGAGTTATTGGTTGCGTTTAAAGTTCACTATGGAAGGTTGCCGTAAATTCTGTTGACTAAAAGTATTCAAACTAACTAACTATCTATTTAGATCTCTGTATTTCCCTTGATCACTTACTAGAAGTTAAATTAAAATTATTTAACTTCTAGTAAGTGATCTAGTTATTGGTTAGAAAAAATTAAAGTTCGCAGTTTGTATAGGATATAAAATTGAATATAGGTAATGCAATAAATGCATTAATTAAAAAAATAAAATAGGAGCTACGATTTTGTAGCCTCCTTAACGTGGCTTCAAGTGAATATCTCTTTGTAAGTTCTTGAATTTAGAATGCGCTTCCAGATTCAGCCAATTTAAAATCAATTCAATAATGAAAACAGTAAAATAAATTGAGACTTGCTTTTGTGGCTTTTAATAAATGTCTCGTTGTACTTCTCGAAATAAGATCTCTAGTTATTCTTATGTAGATTTACGTTATTTTGTCTTAGACGTAATTTTATCAATGTGGAATTTCCGAATAACTTTGATGTCAAGATTACGGTTAGGATCTTTTCATCAACATTATCGTCTGCCCCGATTCCAATCATATTTGGGTTCAGTATAATATTCCTTCCTTTTCCATCATCGTCCATCAGCCATTATCTCATATATATGATAGGAATTTGTATATATGTTGTACTGCTTTAATTTTTTTTGTATCCTATTAATGTTATGTTTTACAATAGTGTTAATTTTTTATGTATTTTTAGATTTTAATGCTTATTCTTTTTTTAAATCAAAGTTTACTGTATTATGTTGTAAATTTTAATTGACTTTTTTCTATAAGTAAAATGTATTTGTTCGCATCTCCTGTGCCCTTACAGGGTTATTGTTAGCACCGATCGATCGATCGATATTTTATGACGATTTTGTAAATAAGTAATGCAAATATAGATTAAATAGCATGGTAATTGAGTTTTTTTTTCTAGCTATTTCTCATTTATTCTACAAAAGCTTGATTTGAAAAGTGGCTTTGCACGGCTGTTTGTTTTGTCAACATTCATGTAAGACCACGCTCTGGAGCGTTTAAAACTACTTATTACATAATTCGCATTAAAATACGTCGAATTATACATACTAGTGGTCGTCCAGTGGTCGAAATTCGACCGTAATTTTATTAAGGCTGCACGGATTGTATCTTATAAGCAATGAAAAATTTAAAAAGATAGAATGTGAGTTTGGATTGGCATTGACAATGGAATGACGCTCGTTGCCTGGTCGCAAGGTCGATCCCTGGTGTGGGATGCGACGTGCGTGGACACTCTAGCTCCATCCCACATTAGGGCAACCTCGGTTAGTGCTGGCGCGGCAGCTTCAGCGGCTGAGGACCTCAAACGGCGTAAATATAGTTCTCTAAGCCTTGGGCACATATTTGCGCCGTTTGGGGTTGAAACTTTGGGACCATGGGGACCGTCAGCTCGAAAGATTTTTCAAGAAATTTCCGCTCGCCTTATAAAGACCACTGGTGATCCTCGAGCTGTCGCGTATTTTGGCCAACGTTTAAGTTTGGTCATTCAAAGAGGCAACGCCGCCAGGCAGCGTCCTGGGCACTCTCCCGTTTGGCAGCGATTTGGAGTCCCTTTTTATTTGTAAAAATTATGTGTATATTTTTATTTCTATATCCTTTTTTTTTTCAATTTATGTTGTAAATAAATACATAATATGTTTGCAATATAATGTAAACATTTATTTTTATCTTAAACAATACGTGTGTGTAATGTTGTTGATTTATGTATTTTTTATGCATAATTTTAAAAAAAATATTAACATTCGGATAACCTTCTCTATATAAACTACAAGTGTGCGAAATTTCATACTCCTCCGTCCGCGCAATTTTCGTAAAAACGGATACAAAGTTTTTGCTTCACGTATTCAATATATAGATTTTTTCAATTGAATTTAACTGCAATCATACTTTTCACTTTCTTTTCTCAAAAAAAAAAGATTTTTTTGTCTCCTCTTAAAAAATAGTTTAGACAATTTTTCATAGCAGGGCTGGCAACGTACAAACAATATTTTGTAGTGTTGTAAAAGTCTGCAAGCTGCGGCTCTGTATTTTTAATAAGAAAAATATCTGGTTTTTGTCTATGATCTTACGAGTAAGTACTTTTTTAAAGTGTAGGGTTACACCTAAACAGATTACGTTATCAAATTTATTTGTGTCTTCGGATTTGTTACGCTGATTACCGGAGTATCACATTTTTCCATGCGCACTTATCAAATGGTGACGAATTATTCTAGAAATTATTGACTTGAAGGCTTGAAGGTTCATTATATAATTATTATAAAATAGTTAGACGTTTATCGATTTCCTAAAATTAATATGAAGATAATAAAATTACTTAGGTATTATAACTTATTTTTTTGCGGCTAAGTAAGTAAAAGTTGTTTTATTTAAATAATCAACTACGTTATTCCTACAATAGCCCTATTCAAATAACCTGTATAGCCTAAACAAAGTTGCTCATATTATTGTCTTTAACAGTTTTATATATACAAATTACGTATATTTTTTAACTAGAAAGGCGTAGAATCTTATTTGTCTTTCTTTTGGATTAATCGTCACTCATGATAATTGAAGTCGCTACTTGGCAACAAAAAAAGTTACACTGCTCAGTCACCGACCCGTCCAGAGTCTAGCTAGATGTTAAACGTTATCAACCAGTCAGCTTGATCCCGGGCTTGGTCACTCTTAAACGACTGGTGTGAAAGCAAATGACGATTAACATTAATAATTATACTAAAATTTAACAAATTAAAACTACATATTTTTTATCATTATTTATGTTATAATTAATTGTACTTGAATTCATTAATAATATTACTGAAAAGAAAATTATAATGACAGTGTATTGACTAACGCAGTAAAGGCGCCATTCTGGCGCTACGCGTGGTTGAATGGATAAGCATTTTTGTGTCTCGCTAACGAAATAATAAATAATTATCAAGTAAAGTGTCTATTTATCATTCCCTGGTTGGTATAAGTTTTCAATCAGAAGTGGGATGATCACAACGCAAGCCTGAAGACAGTAGCCGATAAGCCAGACTATTAAAACTGTGAGTTATCAAAATCTATCTACTCATCTAACTACCGGTGTTTTGCTGTATTTCTTCTAGTTCGTTGTGATTTTGAATTGAGAATGTACAAGATTTTGTAACGTGTGTGGCAGGTGTAATGATTAAAACCAAAGTGTTCTGTGACTTAACGTTTAGTTTTTACAATAACAATTAAGATGAAATAAACGTTATTTCATTGTTACAATACACATAATTATGTGACTGGTGTTAATCTTTAAAAACAATAATTGTTTTTGGAAAATGCAACGATAAACTTTTAGTGAAATAGAATTCAATTGTGACTATTACCCTTAAACTTGTTTTTCTTTACAATTACCGTGTTATTTTATATTATAGTGTTACAGTTCTTTTTTTTTGTTAAATAACTAGCAAGATTTTATGTTTAATTAAGATTGAGGTTTTAATTCGAAATGTTCTGGATGTTGTTTTAAAATTTAATCATTTTTGATGTGTTTATGCGTTTTTTTTTAATTTGTGGTTTGTTTGTTGTTTTTTTTTTTAAATTATTTTGTAATGATTTTATTAAGATTTCGTCTGCGTAATAGGCCTAAGATATAACAAGGTCTTTCTTAATTAAGAGGCGTTCCTCTTCTATATTAAAAATAAGCGCAATATACCTTTATACAATATAGGGTTAATTAGAGTCATTAACTATGGGGTCTGAAAGACGTTCTAGATCACGTAAGCGTAAGATATCGAAACATCGTCGCCGTCGTCGTCATTCGACTGACTCGAGTTCTATTATTTCTTCCTCAACGGTTAGTAGTGAACGCGGTAAGCGAAGTAAAAGATCGAAGGACAAATCTAGGCATTACAATGAGAAACGGTCTCACAAACGGTCAAAGAAGACTAGGAAATCAAAATCTTCTAGGTCTAGACATAGATCTAGTAGGTCACGTGCGCAAACACCTCCTCTGGTCCAACAATCAGAAGTAATAAGTGTTCATAATACTAATTTAAGCGAACAAAGTTCATCTAATACTTTAGAGGCAAATAATGCTCAGACCTCTGTTAATAGTACCAATAATTTTGCAATACCCACACAATCCTTTACACATATTAATGCGATTCCCGAGTTTGACCCTAACGATGGTTCACAGAATATAGAATCTTGGATACATAAAGTAAATCAATGCGCCACTATTTACTCATGGAACGAAACCCAGATTTGTCATTACGCACTAGCTAAATTAACTGGACTGGCTAAACGATGGTATCAAGGGCTTCCTTCTCTTCTCTTTACCTGGGAACAATGGATAGAAAAATTGAAGTCTGCCTTCCCTTCCACTGAAAATTATGGTGATCTACTACAACGAATGTTGCAACTACGTTGTAAGTTAGGTCAACCCTTGGATGTGTACTATTATGAAAAGATGATTTTAATCAATAAGTGCGAAATAACTGGCCGCAAAGCCGTAGGGTGTTTAGTACATGGCATAGATGATAAATTTATTAGGATGAGTGCAAATGCTTGTCGTTTCGTGGATCCAGAGCAACTGTTTTCGTATCTTAAGACATTAGTTCAAAGTGATGGATATACTGTGCAAAGACGTAAAATACCGTGGAATAAAGATTCAGTACAACAGCAAAACTCATCCTTAAGTACCTCCGAAGTATCTAGACCTGGTATAATTTGTTTTAATTGTGGGGAAGCGGGCCATATTCGCACTAAATGTACAAAACCCATGAAGAGATGTAATTTGTGTCGGAGAGTGGGGCACGTAGCTAAAGAATGTCGAAATAATAGAAATCAAACTTTCATGAACTCTTTCGACAATATTAATAATTCCAATAATCTTTTAGCAGTTACTGGTCCACCTAGTGATAAGACTGTGATGCGAATTAGTTCAGGTGACATTGATAGCAATAAATATTTCAAAAATATAAAAATAGAAGGTTTCGAAAAACAAGCATTTGTGGATTTAGGTAGTAATTGTACTCTCTTAAAAGAAAGTTTAGCTTTGGAAATTTATGGAAATTTTCAAAGTGACAAAACTCTTCCAAATCTAAAGGGTTTTGGTAACGCTAGTGTCAAGCCATTAGGGATTATTGAAGGTACAGTAGTTATTGATGATGTTAGTGCCAATATTGATTTAGTTGTAGTTTCAGATCGTTACATGCCATGCGATATAATCGTTGGACAAACATTTACTGAATTGCCTAATTTAGTAATGTACAAAACATCTGATAGCCTGATTTTTTATAAAGCACCAGATGCTTGTTGCACAGAAACATGTTTGAAGATTAAACTGAATTCGTTGGATAAGGTTATACTTCAACCTCATGTAACATCCCCCGTAGAAGTGAACACATCTACAGATCATTCTGGATCCCTTCTTGTTTCAACTGGTTATCGCTGTAGTGACTTAAAAAAATACATTGTTTTACCGGGATTATACAATTTTCAAAATAGTAAAGGCTATATCATGATTTCTAATCTTAGCAAAAACGTCTTGGAAATTTTTAAAGGTCAGACGTTAGCTAGAGGCATAAGTTATGAAGAGAATGTAGAACCTTATATCGGCATGACAATGAATACAACTCAAAAAAAAGATTCTTTGCCTTTGGACGACATTCAAGTAGGCACTAAACTTACAGACGAAGATGAAGTTATATTTTACCAGCTGTTACAGAAGTACAGAGACTGTTTTGCTTTGAACTTATCTGAACTGGGTAAGACTAACTTAGCGGAGATGGTCATTAAACTTAAGGACGACATACCAGTAGTATATAATCCGTACCGCATGTCTTTAAAGGAAAAAGAACAGTTGTCTGAAATATTGGGTGATCTTCTTGAAAACGGGATAATACGCGAAAGTTCTTCTTCGTACGCTAGTCCCGTCTTACTTGTAAACAAGAAGAATGGACAGAAGCGTTTATGTATAGACTATCGTGCATTAAATCGCAAAACCTTGAAAGATAAATATCCATTGCCTCGTATTGAAGATAAATTAGATTGTTTAGGTGGGAATAGTTTCTTTACAAGTTTGGACCTTGCTTCAGGTTACTATCAAGTGCCTGTAGCAGAGGATAGCAAACATCTCACGGCATTTATTACTCCGGACGGTTTATACGAATATAATCGTATGCCGTTCGGATTAGCTAATGCACCCAGTATTTTTCAAAGGGCAATAAATTCTATGTTAAATGGCGTCGAACGGAATTTAGCATTGGCCTACATGGATGATCTGTTGATCCCGTCTGTTACGATACAAAAAGGCTTAGAGAAACTTGAGAAGGTATTCCTTTTGTTAAGAGGGGCAAAATTGACGTTAAACCTTAAAAAATGTGTTTTCTTTCAAAAGAATATTGAGTATTTGGGGTATGAGATTTCCGAAAATGGCATCCGACCAGGAAAGCTTAAAATTGAGGCGGTAAAATCGTTTCCTACACCTAGAAATGTCCACGAAGTTCGCCAGTTCGTTGGATTGGCAAGCTATTTTCGTAGGTTTGTTCGAAATTTCTCGGCAACAGCAAGACCTCTAACGGTTCTCACTAAAAAGAATGAACCGTGGCGATTTGATCAAGTACAAATAAAAGCTTTTGAAACTCTTAAAGAAAGATTAACTAGCCGCCCAATTCTCGCTTTATTTGATCCAAAAGCTACTCTTGAAGTGCATACTGACGCCAGCAAGTTGGGTATAGGAGCGATCCTTTTGCAAAATGGTGACAAGGGCCTCCAACCTATAGCTTACTATAGTCGACAAACTTCTCCTGAAGAACAGAAGTTTCACTCTTACGAGTTGGAGACTCTTGCCGCCATTACAGCTTTAAACAGGTTTAGAGTGTATTTACTAGGCGTGACTTTTAAATTAGTTACGGACTGCAACGCAATTAAAAGTACCATGACTAAGAGAGATTTGATACCACGGGTCGCGAGATGGTGGATTGCTATGCAAGAGTTTGACTTTACGATAGAGTATCGTTCTGGAACGAAAATGACGCACGTGGATGCCTTAAGCAGGAATCCCGTTGATTCAAAAATTCCACCATCGCGCGATGACGATGATCAAATTTTTAGAATACACTGGGATATAAATAAAATTGACGTAGCCGACGAGAGGTGGCTCCAAACTGTACAGCAGTCTGACAGTGAACTACAACGAATCGTAAATATTTTAAAAGACCCCGAAACTGTTAACATAATCGAAATTAAAAACAATTTCACAATTAAGAACAACAAATTGTACCGTGTCGTGAAGAACGATGACAGTGTCAAGCTGTTGTGGGTGGTTCCTAGGTCAGTAAGATGGCAAATTGTCAAGAGTAACCACGATGATGTAGGACATTTTAGTTATGACAAAACTTATGAAAGAGTACGAAAAGTATATTGGTTTAAAAATATGCGTCGTTTCATCAAAAAGTACTGTAAAGCTTGCTTAAACTGCGCGCACAATAAGCTTCCTGGTGGTCCAAAAGAAGGTATGCTTCACCCAATACCTAAACCCGATAAGCCATTCGAAATGTTACACGCTGACCATTGTGGTCCGTTTCCCCAAAGTAAAAAACGCAATTCTTATATTCTCGCAATCATTGACTCGTTTACAAAATTTATATATATAAAACCTGTGAAAAACTGTAAAAGTAAAACTACTATTTGTGTCTTTGATGAATATTTCTCTCTTTTTGGAGTACCTCGCAAATTGGTTACGGACAAAGGCACTAGTTTTACAAGCCGAGAATTCAGCAACTTCATGAAAGAAAAAGATATAAAGCACATAATAAATGCGGTCGCAACACCTCGAGCCAATGGGCAGATTGAGCGTTACAATCGGTCTATTGTCGACGCGCTCACTGCAATAAATCATGAGCGACCAGATGACGAATGGGATATTATGATACCCAAAGTTCAGTGGGGCCTTAACAACACTGTAAATAAAGCTATCGGTAAAAGTCCAGCTGAGGTTTTATTTGGTGTTGCACCAACTGGCGTTTCGGATGGGGCAATGAATTCTATCGTGTCGGAGAGTAATGCGGGTGAAAATCGTGATGAAATTAGGGTAGAGGTTAGAGATCGTAATAAAATTCAGCAAGAGAAACAAAAATATAATTTTGATAAGAGACGAAAAACAGCCCATACTTATGAAATAGGAGATCTTGTTCGAGTTGAACGTGAAATAGGATCTTCATTACCTGGACAATCAAAAAAGTTAGTACCTAAATGTAGTGGACCGTACAGAGTGGTTAGAATTTTAGAAAATGATAGATACGAGATCGAAGACACCCCTATTACCAAAAAACCAGGTAAACCAATGTATAAAGCTATATTCGCGGTGGATAAAATACACCCCTGGCTAGTATTTTCCAATGACCCTATAGATAGTGATTCGAGTGAGAGTAGTGCCAATTGAAATATACTGAATCGTAAACTTGTATCTTGTAAAATGTAAATAACAATCTTGTTGCTGATTGTTTGATTATGTTATTAGCCCAACGTGGCGTTACTAGCCCTGCGTGGCGTTACTAGCCTTGCGTGGCGTTACTAGCCCAGCGTGGCGTTACTAGCCCTGCGTGGCGTTACTAGCCCTGCGTGGCGTTACTAGCCCTGCGTGGCGTTACTAGCCCTATGTGGCGTTACTAGCCTTATGTGGCGTTACTAGCCCTATGTGGCGTTACTAGCCCTGCGTGTCGTTACTAGCCCTATGTGGCGTTACTAACCAGCGTGGCGTTACTAGCCCTATGTGGCGTTACTAGCCCTATGTGGCGTTACTAGCCACAAATGGCGTTACTGTAATATTAATATGATTAATCAATACGTTACTTATAAATATTCGCTTAATGTTCTTTAATTTTATCGATGATTACATCATTATGATTGTTTTGTTTAACTTATGTAATTATAATTAAACCAAAATAGATATAAACTATTGTATGTAATGTTAAGGGTACATGTTTTATACTTAATATATTCTTCTACAAATTGTTATATTGAAACACGCGAGGGCGCGTGCAGGGTCAGAAAAGGCCGAATGAAAGCAAATGACGATTAACATTAATAATTATACTAAAATTTAACAAATTAAAACTACATATTTTTTATCATTATTTATGTTATAATTAATTGTACTTGAATTCATTAATAATATTACTGAAAAGAAAATTATAATGACAGTGTATTGACTAACGCAGTAAAGGCGCCATTCTGGCGCTACGCGTGGTTGAATGGATAAGCATTTTTGTGTCTCGCTAACGAAATAATAAATAATTATCAAGTAAAGTGTCTATTTATCATTCCCTGGTTGGTATAAGTTTTCAGGTGAGTTCAAAGAGTATTTATTTCTAGTTTTCTCAGTTTAGGGTTGGCAATAAGTGCTTAAATTTATCAATTTAAAAAAACAGTAACTTAACTAATATCAATATACATACCTATTGTATAATTACATCGAAACTATAATTAAATCAAAACTGAAAATTGCACTTGAAAAAATGACGATTTGTTTTAGGAGGCAGTCAAACACACGAACTTTATTTATCGATATCCATTCTATTTTTAGGGCACTGGTTTCTCTACTATTTTTTTCTCATAACTTTTCAGAAACAGTTTAAATACGTAATGACTTAATAACTAAACAAATTGGAAACAATTAACTTACAATTGGCAACAGTTGCCAGCCCGAAAGGGTTCATAATTATGATCTTAATTTACTGTTACCATTCTAATTAATTAATTTCTTTAGACAACAAAACAGATAACAATCACTGACATTCAATCATATGAAACTTTTATTTTGGTGCTAGATTGCGATTATACCAATGTTGGCTGGCACATAATTTCCGATTTGAAGCCAAAATAATAAATAAATAAAATAATTAATTGAAAAAGCTAAATATGTACAATTGTATATGTAACAAAACGGAAATGATACGGCTTGGTTCATCACAATAATGAAAAACAAAGAAAACAAGAAAAACTAGCAAAGAGACATAAACACTGACACTATACTAGAAACAAAAGTTTAATTAAAAACTATTGTTTTGCAAGAACAATATAGACTATTGTCGACAGCCCTAGCACCGTTAAGACCGTCAAGGGTTGGCGCCTGTTGAATATAGCGTGATGTGACACACCCGCGCCCATGCGCCCGCGCCGATATTCCTGGCGCCACGGTTCCTGGACGAGGGACTATTTGCAGATACTGCTCGACTGTTATGGTAGCGCATCGGAAGAGAACGTGAGAGGATTGTGCGATGAGTATTTGTAAAAACATAGGAAGCAATTAAATCTCTCGTTTCATTTTAATAAAACTTGTATCTGATAAAGTTTTGCCTGTCTTTTACCGCCTCCGCATATGAACTTACTTCGTCCCAGGGCATTTTCGCGTAGTAAGGACTTGGAGTGTTTTATATCTGGCTGCTCTTACCGTTCGATGCCGTGCCTGTTTGGCCCTACGATCCTTTATCTTATGTATTAGAGAGGAAAGAAAGAATTAAAGAGGAAGACATATTGTGCCAACCATAAATTAGATTGAAAACATAGAGGCAGGCAAAATATAGTGTGTAGGTCATATAGAATATAAAGAGGTAATCTAGCTCCGGTTAAAAAAAGGTTGAGCCGTCGGATTTATAAAAGACTTATATAAGGTCACATTTTATCAACTGCAAATACTTTGAGGATTAATTCAACAACATATATAAACTACTTTTATGAAAAAACCTTAAATTTTTATACGATAGTTTTCAAGAAATACGCCAAAAGACATTTCGATTAAAAAGAAAAATAAAGAACTTTCGGTAGTTTAAATTCAAAGGAGCCAAAGTAGAGAGGCCGCAATGCCTTCACCGCTTACACGTGCCCCTAGTTTCATTAAAAAAAACCGACAGAGAGGCCGCTCTTAAATATATTACGATTTTTGTGTCAGGAAAAGTTAAAAAAAAAAACTAGCGTTATTATTTGCAGTTGATAAAAAGTGACCTTATATGTATATAGTTCAATCAGATGCAATACGGACGTCTTAAAAGGGTACATAACATCACAGGAGGAGAACGACTAGAATTTGTCTTCGCACCTGGACTCCGCTTCTACCTAACATTTGGTAGAGCGAAGTTATTTGGGCAAATGATAATTAATCTCTTTGATATAAAACGGTTTTATTGAAAATAAAGATTAAAAATAAACGATGTAGACAATGTACTAAAAGCTAAAAAATAAGTCGGTAGGTCCTAGGTATACCAGTCATCACACCACTCTCCTCATCAACCTAGGGCATTGATCAGACTAAAAAACAAAATCGTTAGGTGTGTGAAATTTCTATCAAGTCAACCGCTTTTAATACATTGTATACATCTTTTTTTAAAATCTTTATTTTCAATAAAACCGTTTAACTTAAAAAATTTTTACTCATTTCTTTATTTTCAAGTTTTTACTTTTTAATATTGTTACATACTTCTCATTCTTTTTAATTAATTTAGTCAAGACCTTTTATTTGATACCCATATTGAGGTAGTAGTGATAAAATATATGTACCTAACCCACCATTATGTAGCGGCGGCCATCTTGGATCCGTCAACAGGAAAGGGGTAAAATTTCAATTACTAGATTTGACCCAAACAAATAAACAAATAAATAAACAGGGCAACCTAAATAAAACCGTTTAAAAAACGGGAGAAACAAAATGCAAGCAATGTATCTACCACATTCCTTCCACGTACCTTCATAAATTAGGCCATATTGCACAGAGGAATGCTAACAACGAAGGGGCTATTTTTAAACCAAAGCAAAGATGAACTGAAATTTTTCTGTGCCATAATAGTAATTGTGGAACTCTATCAGGCTTGGTAGACGCTTGGTAGGCTAGTAAGACGCCTCGGGAAATCTAGAGTCTCCTAAAACTCCGTTGGTTGATCAGTCTCTACGGCTTGAGCAACCTTAAACTTCTTAAAGAAGTATACTTATCTTTAAGTTTATTTATATAAAATAAAAAATATTGAATTTACATAAGTTTTTTGCTCCTGTTTATGGCAGGCTAGGTATCTTATGATTTTCTCAGTGACCATTCTAAATGACGTAGATAAAAATTAATAAGAGGATAAATGTACATTTTTTAAACGTTTTGTTGATGTGGTCAAAAATGTAGTACCTATACATTGGTTGACCAGTCGTTCCCTCGTAATTGAACGACACCGGATGAGTTTAGTAAAGGTACGTTATTAGCTACAATTGTAGTTTTCCCAGTCTGGATATCGCTCCGAATTACCTACAATTAATAAAGCTCTGTACTAATTATATTAATTATATCCCCTTAAAATAACACTTTCTAAATTCGCCAATTAAAATTACGGAGACAAACCTTTTGTGACAATTGACTTGTTTTTAGGCCATCCAACTTTTCGAAGGTTGCGTAAAAAATATTCTGGATATAATATCCTATGATAAAATATACTAGACCTGATGATGAATGACGATAATGATGATGAAAATTATGAACAAATAAAAAAACACTTGTCATTTGTACAGGTCAATAAATGTTTCTTATTCTTATTCTTATTCTTATTTTTGTCATAAAAACAAACTAAAACTGAAAGTACACGAAAAGCGACGGAGCGCAACGTAGCAGGGGCAGTTATAATATTCAGCTACGAAGAAGAGACACGAATAAAGGGCGTTTTTTTCCATAACTTATACTTTTCTCTATGGATAACTCTTACTCTTATTAATCTTTTCAAGATAACCTTTGGATGGACAAGAAAGTTAAACCTAAGGAATTAAGCAGTGTTATTGAAATATCCTTATTTGTTTAGTGACGTAGCCTGCCTAAGTAAATGTATTATTTGATTAGCTGCTTTTATTTTATGCAGTACACACCTTATCAGCTGTCACCTGCTACATGAGAAACGGCTAAGGCCCTGGTCAATTATAACTAGTTGTAACTAGTAAATGTAGGTTATTTTAAGTTACCAAAACCATGTTTGAAGTACGTTCCGCGCATCGTTTTTGTTTAATTTATGTTTAATTACAATTGTTACAGTGGTAGGTACTATAAAATAACATGATTGAAATTGTATACGGACCTATCTGTCATTTATTTTTGCGTATATTTTTATTTTAATCCTAACGTTTCGAACCTTTGCAGGGTCCGTGGTCAAAGGGAGACTTGTGTTACAATTGGATCTATCCGATCCGAACCCTTCGGAGAATCTAGTAGGGCACGGGGACGCGCACTAGTGCGCGATGCCGTTCCCTCTAGAAAACCTCCGAAAGTGATTCGTTTCACACGGCTTGAGGGACCCTTTACGTTCCTCGCCGCCCCCAAAAAAGCCCGGTGAAGCTGAAAATGCCGTCTAAGGCAATCAGCAATCTCTCTCAAAAAAAAAAAACAATTGGAGATACTGGAGACTGTGATAAAATTAATACTCGTCAATGTAAAACGAGAATTGTTCCGTATAAAAGTGTTTCATTTCAATGCGAGATAAATATATTACCGAAACGAATGCTATAACTAATATCAAACCTCACTAAGAACCATACTGAATATTTTTGTCGTCCATTTATAACCTTTTTAGCGCCAAGCAATTTCGACCGCGATGTGCCCCCAGCGCCACGCTACAAATCTATAACGAATATTTAGTAAGAACTAGTGATGAGGGCAATTGTTTCATCGATAAATTATATTTACGTGTTTTTTTCCTTAAAAGGTTTTTCTTCAAAGTAAAATAAAATAGGTATCATCTTTAATAAGCCTAGTCACTTTGTACAGTTTGTCGTGAGTTTAAAGTGAGATCGACCGGGTCGTTTTAATAATGAATGTCATTAATTGTGTCCTTTATGTTTGCTAATATTCTTATACTAATAACTAAGTAATATGGCTATAACTGAAAAGCAATAAGATGATACCTAATAACAAAGTATTTTGACAACTTCGCATGCAAGGTGCTCGATAGAGCATTCGGGTGGCAATTTTGCAGGTTACGCATAAATAGACTATGAAGACAAGACCTTGATCTCTGTTTTTGTATCTATCTATCTGTCTATAAAAAGAAAAATCTTTTCAAAAGAAAGATCAACATCACACAATACACACTGCTGAACCAAGAACGCTAAAATTTCGCATTTAACTAAGTCAAGTGATACCCGATATTCCCTTAGGGTTTTGAGAAAGTCCCTCGGGATCATGGGATACGGGTGTTAACACGGACAAAGTCGCGAGAAGTCACTAGTATTTTATAAATAAAAAAATATAAACAATATGATGCTACAAAAACAAAGTATCTGTAAATATATCATATATATATATATATATTAAAGTAAATATATAACCTCGCACTTATTTGTGAGTTAGAATGATTACCAGATACCTTAAGGCGAAGGTAAGGCACACTAGCGCCACCAATTGATAATTTGACAATTACTAACGGACCGGATCTTTTTTTAAACATTGCGTACCGTCCGATAACAGGAAAGCATCCATAGTATTTATTTAATAATTGTGCACTACTTTTTGTTGCGTGGTTTATTCACAAAACGGGCTATCGCATTTATTCACAAACAATGGCCACTTTTGGTGTTAGCGAATGAATACAAAAACAAACCTAAAAGTAGTGCACAATTATTAAATAATAGATGTTTGCTAAGTGTCGGAAGGTCCGCAATGTTTGAAAAAAAAATCCAGTTTAGCAGTTATCAAATTAAATCCATTAGCGGCGCTAGTGTGCCTTACCCTTCGCCTTAATGGACCTTGACTTGATTAATTTTATTTGTGAGTAAATTAAATAATAAGTTTGGGAACGTCATTACACAGTCATTAGCTTTAATAGTCGGAGATGTTTTTAAAGTCACAATAATTTATTTGATTAATAAAATGTGTAGGTAATATATGATGGTTAAAAGGTTAACAACATCCGCTTTAAAAACTTACACTTGTAATTTATTTATTTATTTAATTACATGCTAGCTTACAGAGTTGTTGTTGACTTGTGTACCAGATACAAGCAATCACAATTAAAGATTGCAAAATATTTGAACCATTAGTGTTATTTAAATATATAATATAATTATAGAACACACTAAATAATATAAAAATAATATTATATTTTTAAATCAGTAAGTATTTTTAATAAACAATATAATTGAAACTGTAGAATATAAATTCGATAAGGGAAAGGCATAGATAAGTATAGAAAACTTTAATTTAATAAATTAAAAATTAAGAAAAATATAAATGGTAAACTATAGAAACCAAAACGAACGAACGAATGATAGAAAAGCATTTTCCAATATATTTCACGCTATAAAAGAAAAGAAAGAAAGAAGACTGGGAAAAGATATACCCTGGTTTCTTAATGTTTTATTACAGTAAATACAAGGTCTTTTATTGTAGACTTAAGCACCAATGATGGCGTAGTGACTAGTGACAAAAGTAAAAAGTCAAAAGTGTTCAATAAATATAGCCTAAACTTAATATTTTTTTCTAACACTCTCTAAATTATCACAGTACAAAAAAAGAAAAACAATAATTGTCTCCAATCACGAAGGAGTTCGTAATTCAAGTTAATAATAAAGAAAACAGAAGGTACCTGCGGCATAATTTTAGTGGAGTACTTGACACAAAGCGAGTTCCCTTTGAAGCAGTAAGTGACCGTTTTCTTCAGCTTCATAATTCACTCAAGACTAGTCCAGCACCGACACAACACAGTAACACACGGCCGTGTCAAACAATATTGCGTTTCTGTCTGTTGCTGGATGCCAACTAAACAGCTCTATAGTTAGCAATATTGAAAATCAGCGCGATTCTCGACGACCGACATTTTTCGCGGATTTTGCGTTTTGTCAGAATGCATTATGCAATTGTAAGTGGTACACGTACGTACGTTTTAGAAGAAACGTGCTTTAACGCAGATATCACTGGAGTTGTTGTTTTTAAGAAGCGTTGGTCATTAGCTTCTGTTCGCGGCTATGCTTGAGTAAAGTTTGGTGTATCCCAAGTTGAAATTGTGTATGAAGTCTTCACTGTCTTGTTCCTTCTTGATATCGTACTGTAGCTTCGTTTGTGACGTCATCATCATCAGCCTAGAAACGTCCCACTGCTGGGCTTGACCTTCCAACATGAACAATAGCACATGTGAATGAAGTCCGAAGTTCATTATCTTACACACTTGTTGATCATACAATTTGTTGGAGATCCTACATTCTTTTTTTTAATTTTAAATCGCCTGAAAAACAAGTCGTTTTAATTAAAAAAGTAACGTTAGCACTTTAAAACCCTTTGACTCTAACTATGTATCAGCAAAAAATACACGTGTATCCGATGTGCCGTTAACGTGAAAGATGTACAAAATACACTCTTTTTCTTTTATATTTTTGCGTTACTGACTTCTCGTCTTACACAAGAAGCAATCGTTAAAATGTTATTCTTAAAAATACTTGAACATTGGATACTATTATACTAATACTATAAATCATTTACAAACACGCAGTTCAATGCACCTGCTGCATAACTCAAACAGTATGATATAGTATCTAAACAAATTTTGCGTTGTAATGTGCAAACATATGCGCAATGGACATATACTTTGTTATATTTAGTGATTACCTAAACAACATGTGGGATATCATGAAGGTGCATCAACTTAATTTATTACAATTTACTCGCCTCTGTGGTTTAGTGGTTAGACGCTATCGTCTATGACCTATGTCTTAGAAGTCCCCCACCGAGAATACACATTGCAATCGGTACAGAGGCATTGCAGAGAAGAGATGGAGATGGGTACTAGGACGAGAAAAGAAGAGAACTGTCCTACATAACCCTGGGATCACTCCTGGTATACACAAAATATTTTACCTAGTTAAAAGAAAAGAAGAAAGAAAATATTTTTTTATAAAAATAAAAGAGTTTGTTTTAAGTACGCCTGGCTAGCTACTTTTTATCTAAGTTTGTCGCCAAAAGCATTCTTAAGTATATTCCGATAATAAGAGATAAAATAGCCAGTCTCACATTGGTTACGGATTCCAAGTGAGGTAAACTATATTTGTACACTAAAGCATAGTAATTGTAAGTAATCAAGAATACATAATAGTGTATAATAAACACAAAAAAATAACAACAAGTGGCCACACGTTATCCGGTATCCCATAAAGCGTTTAACATTACCAGAATGTGGGACTAGGTAACAGTAAATTAATTTGAAGATTCATAACATTGAAGAACACAAGTTCTTTATTAGACAGCTCTCTGCTAGAAGTGTCACAAGGTCAAGGTAAAATGAAAATAATAAAGTTACATATATAACTACATACATTCAAACCAGATATTGCACCCGTAGTGACATGCGCCTCACTGTTTATACTAAGGTCACGTTGCTACAGAGATGCAAAATACATAACTGTATGTACCGTTGTCAATAAAACCGGAACAATATGGATATATTCAGCACTGTTGACGAAGATTTTTGTGAAAAACAAAAGCAGATTGCCACCAAAGCCAAAAAAAATGCTAGTTTAAGAAGTTATAAACTCTACAGAAAAGAGGTTGCCAAACCTTCATGAGGTTTTTGTCGTAGAATAATAACTTCTTTGTTTCTTCTTAATTTGACAACCACTGGGATTCATTAAAAAAAGTTTTATTTCATATTTTCATAGTTTTTCAACTGTTCAGGTTAATTCTAAAGTGATTGTTTATTTGCGTATTGCCAGTATTTTTTATGAAAGTTGCGTTATAAACTAAAAAAAATATATGAATATTTTGAAATCTCAAGAAGAGCAAAATAACCGTTTTATATTTGACTTCTATGATGTTAGAACTCATTATGGGACCCACGAAAACTAGAGCGTTGAAAATAAAATCTAAATCAATGATAATAACATGATAACATGAGTACGGATTATGATTTTAACAATTTATAGCACAAAGCTATAGACTGCTTTATTCGTGATTGCCTAAACAAACACAAATAATACAACGCAATCACAAATAAATATTGTACAGTATGGTAATTGGATACAATATGATTTTAAGAAGCGTGGGAAACAATTGAAATTTTGAGAAAACGATACGCGTAGTGGTGTTAATAGAGAACGTAGCAATAATATATTAGTTTCGTAGACGACTATTTCTAAGGGAATGTCAAGAATCATCATCTCAGCTAAAAAAACGTCCACTGCCGGACAAAGGCCTCCCTCAAGGATAAATCATTTTGAGGGGAATTTGCCATAATCGCCACGCTTGGCAGGCGGGTTGGCGATCGCAGTAAAGTGAGAATAATCACAGAGAGACGCTGCTGCCCATCCTCTGGTCCCATAGTCGCTTTCTACGACACCCACGAGAAGAGATGGGGTGATTGATGCAATTCTTTACCCCCGGCACCACAAGAGGGTAAAGAATTTGTCAAGAATAATTCTTTAAAAAAGAACTACCTACCTACCTACCTCCTTAACTTTTTCGTCTTACATTCCCTCTTACAATTAAAAAGCGAAGTCGAAGTGATTAATATCAAACAAAATAAACAAGCTACAGACCAAATTCAGTATTTTCTAGGCTATCAAAACTCTATGATGAAATTGTTAAGCTTTATTTTCCATCCAAATGCTTGCATTCTTAAAAAATATATATTGATAAGACGCCAAAGAAACTGGCAACCCTTATGACAGACCTATGCAGCATCCTGGGGGCTGCCATGTGTAACCGACTTTGAGAACCCTATGTATATGTATGAAATTGTAGATAGACAGAGAGATATAAAGAAAGATATGCAGATATATGGGTAGATAAACATATTATTTATCGATATATTATAGGACCGATCCGGTGAAGGTCGCGGGAAGCTGCTGGATGCGAGCAGCACAAAACCGGTCGTTGTGGAGATCCTTGGGGAAGACCTTTGTCCAGCAGTGGACGTCTTTTGGCTGAGATGATGATGAAACATATTATTTGATACAATTAATATAATTTTTGTTATATAGGTTCGCGTGAAATCTATACACATATATTTATTGTTAGCTAATTTGGAATAAGCTGAAAAGACCACGTTAGTGAGCTACCAGAGTAGTAGCTATAATATTGCTTAAGTAGATGAAAGCCGAGTGGGCTTTTATCTCGGCAGCACGTGCTTATTACAACAACAGAGCAGTTACTGACATCCGATATCGCTGATTTCGAATATGCAAACGGCCCATCCGTTGGTAGCACTTCCAGTTTTGTTGCTATAGATTGATTTGTGTTGCATTTCTTTTTTAGGGTACCTATCGAAACCCTATAAATGTAAACCTTATTGCTAGATCAGAAAAAGATACCATATATTTTAATATGAGATTTTTACTACATTATTATTATTTCATCAGTTCATTTCATGTTCCCACTGCTGAGGCATGAGCCTTGCCTATGGGTGATAAAACATAGTGACCTGTCAAAATTCTACGATATTTATCTTTTTCTGGATCCAAGAAAGATACCATATATTTCAATATAAGATTTTTCTTATCTTATCTTATCTTAGAGGGCCTGCTGAGGTTTCCCTCTCGCAGTAACACTTCGACCCATCGGGATCTTTTGTGCAACCCCATCCTTTCACTTTTTTTCCTCTGTAAAGATCGTCTAGAGCCTGAAGTCCTCCGGTTTTGAATAGGCCAACCCCAGGAGTCCCATTCTTTTCCTAGATAGAGAGTCGCAGTCACACAGTAGGTGCTGCATTGACTCCGTTATGAAATTTCGCACACTTATAGTTTATATTGAGAAAGTTACCCGAATGTTAATATTTTTTTTAATTATGCATAAAAAATACATTAAATCAACAAAAACAACATTACACACACTACCATGTATTTGACACACACGTATTGTTTGTCTTTAATGCGGCCGACATCTGTCAATGCCAATCCAAACTCACATTCTACCTTTTTTAATTTTTCATAGCTTAAGATACAATCCGTGCAGCCTTAATAAAATTACGGTCGAATTTCGATCACTGGGCGACCACTAGTTATTATTATTTCACCAGTTTATTCTATGTCCCCACTGCTGAGCACGAGCCTTCCTTATAGGTTTTTACAGCACAGGAAGAACGAGCCATCAACAGGCTAAATAATGCAGCCGGGACCAACGGCTTTACGTGCCTGTATTTACTACATATTTTTGTGTATTTTGTAAAAGTTTATGATAATAATGGAAAAAATTACCAAGAATGCCTTGGCGGGAAGGCAGAGACCAATAACGGAATACGCTAATGATAAACATGATTAACGACGTGCTTTCAAAAATTCTATCATTTCATACCAACATGATAAGGACAGTTGCACAATCACAACATACGTACGCAACACAGTACTCGTCACACGCAAGATATTATTAGTCAAAATATTTTTATTCTATGAACAGCAAACGAAAGGAGCTCCGTATCATAACAGTCCCTGCACAATCATTCTAGGCTAGCTTTATTAGTAAATGTAGGCAGATCTAAATCAAAACAAGAGGCCGGGTTCCACGGTGCACTCCCATAGATCTAAGCTGCAGTTGATCAATATTAGATTGTATAAAAATAACACAACACGATTCAAATAGAGCATAATATATATGTATAAGTACTAACTATATACTAAGTCTTTCTCACGTGTTTATTATTGTGTTAAGTTTGAGTTTCGTATTTTTTTTTTAATATGACATAAAACAAAGAAACTTTTTGGAACTGTCTCTGTGGTCTGGTGGCTTGCAGACCGGTCTCAGATGACATGTTTTTGGTATAAGTTACTGTGCTTTCGGTCAGTCTGGTTGGTGGTAGATTTTTTTTAAGTTCACTTAGCTGGTTACCACCGTTTTATGTAAGTGAGCGTTAGAAGTATTGTTATTTTCTGATAACTTAGAGGTAATCCTACCGGGTTCCTTAGAAGAGGTTTTTGGGTGAGATGCGTTTGTGAGAGTGAGATGGTTGTGAAGCGCTTTCTCGTTTTCAAATAAATAAGCAGCGGGTTCGCGTGACATTAATGCAGTTTGATATCTTTATAGCATGCAACCGGGAACATTTTATTTGACAGGTATAACTAAAATATTAACTGTATTAAGATCTTAGTAATAAACAGATGTGGAGTACCGTGCCGTAAACAGCTATAATTGTCCCACTGTTGGGCAAAGGCTTCATTGAAATCCAGTAAATGCTACAATTTTTGTGTTTATTTGTAATGGAAAAGGTCCTGCTATGATAGGGCATTTTCCAATATTTTTGACGCTGCAAAGGAGAAAAGAGCTGGACACTTGCTGAGTTTCTTGCCGGTTCTTCTCAGTACAAGATCTCCCGCCCAGAGTAGACTTACGAACTGATGGCATAGTGACATTCACAAGAGCTACTTGTAGCCTAAACTGAATAAATGATTTTGAATTTTTGAATATTTTTTTTTAAATTTTGATGGGTAATGGCTTAATCACCACGCTTGCCAAATGCGGGTTGGTGATCACAAACCTGGCCTATGCATCGAAAAATCAGAAATACATTTTGCCTGACCTGGGATTTGAACCCGAGACCTTGGGGTATAAGGCCGAGCGCTCTGCCACTAGGCCACCGAGGAAGGAATCAAGATGTGGTGTAATTAACTTATAATAAGAAAACGATATTGTTACAAAATATCGCAGAAATAAAAATGCACATATTTTTATAGTGCACTAAAAGAAACACATTGTTTCAAAGCACAAAACGAATCAATAACTGTCTAATAAAGTGGATAATACATTTTCAGAGCAGTCAGGCAGCGGTCAGACAATGTATTAAGATAACTTTGTTCGCTTATCATTGAATCGTATATTACTATACTCGTATTATTAAAAAATTCTTTATTTAAAAAAAATGGGTCTTTTAAAATTACACTATAAAACGAAGTAGTTTTAGTTCACAGCTTTTATTTTGCTAGTAACATCTCAAATCCTACGGCGGAGTGCATCGAGAATAAGCCGTAAGAAACTCGGCTAAGCTTTTCTCCTCAAAGCGGAGCCTTCATCTTATTAAATGATAAGTTAATGAGGGGTTAATGTTACTAGCGTCCGTAGGTTTACCCTTGAGACGTGACCCCTGGGTGGTACTAAATGAGTGAGCGGCACTCTCTGAGTGGTAGAGCCACGCTGCGTTGCAGCATGAAATGGATCGGCTCGCACACCTTAATACCACCCACTCACAGAATATTGGCGTGAAACAATGGCACTCGTTGCTGTTGTGTTTCGTCCGGTGAGTGAAAGTACCGAAGGCCCATCTCTCACTCCTCCCCCCTCCCAATTTCTACTCCCTCCTCAAGATCCAACTCCTTCCTCAAGGCCGGCCACACATCTGCGATTACTTTGGTTTTGCGGGTGTCCATGGGCGGCGGTGATTACTTTCCATCAGGTGACCCACCTGCTCGTTTGCCTCATTTTAACATTAATATAAAAGTGTCGTCACTTCACGTAACAATGCCAAGGAAAGAAGATTCAACATTGAATCCTAAAACACTGACAAAAAAGCTATGTTATTTCTCACTGGTGGAAACTGTTAACATAGTTATTATGGTGATGGATATTTAGAGTTAGTGGTAGCTAGCTAAGAGGACATACAGCAAGCTCTACTAAGAACCACTCCTGCTAGAAATCGAACCAAGGCCATCTGAGTTTAGATCATCGTCTCACGATTAGAATACAGAGACGCTTAAGGGTACGACAGTGAAACAAACAAAGCATTACAATTTTATAGTTATAAAATCACAAAACCGTTTATAGTACATATATGTATATAGGTATGTGTACTCTGAAATTATATTTTACGCATTGTTTTATAAACAAAACAATACGCGAGTATTGTTATTAGAATAATAGAAATTTTATTACAGAATTATTAGCATTGCGCAGTTGTTCTTAGCATAAATAGTTTATAGCCTCACAATGGTGGTCAAATGTTTTTCAGCTATACGTCACTGAGTTTATTGTGGCTAAGAAATTGTTTCGTAGCCGCGTGAGTTCGACACAGTGCCGTACGTTGGTTGACGACAATTTTGACAGGACATCCCAATAGAGTGGTCATATAATGTTATTTGTTTAAGTTTAGTGTCTGCCCACGTGCTGACATTACAATGCTAACGTAGCGTACTCATTATTATACTGTGACAATGCTATGGTTTTATTGTCCCCACTTATTGGACACTTGCACTGGTGACGAGAGAATGTTATTCCTCCATTCATTCTTTCATATTCATGTATTCGTTGGCACAGGTGATACAGACTTTTGTTATGGTATTCAGTATAAAGGAGTTCTAATTTGGATAATATATTATGTTCGTACAATTTATACCTACGTACTTAATGTATTTAATAGTGTTTATTAAAGAGACAAATTACACGAAACAGGTGTATCCTAAAATAGATTTCTAAATAGTATCGAAAAACACTTTTATAAGTTTCAAAAACTTAATTTAATTTAATTATTATTACATTATATTACAGGCTAGTAAATAATAAAAAAATGTTGCCAGAGCGCGGAGCACTGTTGGTGCGCGAACATTTTGGATAGGTACCCCTATACAGGGTGTCCCAGAATATGTGAATCAAATTGTAACGGGAGATTACTTAGGTAAGGACCTTTCGAATGTGCTAATTAAAAATTTACTTTGTTGCAATAAAAACACACCAAAATAATGCTGCAACTTGAAATCTACGTAAGTCTTTTAAAAAAATCATTTGTAGTTTGACGAATCAATCCTCCAAATAAGTCATACTTTTTTTAAATTTAGATTTTTTTTAACACAATAGTCATTATTTTTTTTATTTTTTTATTTAGCATATTCGAAAGATATTCACATATTCTGGTATACTATAACAGCACTTATGCGTGTATAGTAGTTATTTTATTTACTTAAGTGTACATACATACATACATACCATCACGCCTTTTTCCCAACGGGGTAGGCAGAGACCACATCCTTCCACTTGTTACGGTCCTGACACACCTCTTGCGCCTCCTCCACTCTCATTACTCCTTTCATACATGCTCGTCGGTTATGGGTACTCCTGACCTGACCTTTTCTTAGTACGTCTTGGACTTGTCCTAAGTACGTCCGTCTAGGCCTACCCTTTCCAACAGCTCCATCTACCCTCGCCTTGTAAATTTGTTTCGTTAATCGCCTTTCATCCATTCTTTCCATATGCCCAAACCATCTTAGCATTCCCATCTCAATTTTAGTGACAACATCCTCTTTCACACCACAACGCTCTCTAATTTTGCTATTCCTCATTCTATTACTCAATGTCACTCCTGCCATACTTCGTAATGCTCTCATTTCCACTGCATTTATCCTACTTTCATCCTTCTTTTGCCATACCCAACTCTCACTTCCGTACATAAGCGTCGGCACCAGCACCCCCGCATGAACAGCCAGTCGCGCCTTCTCTGACACTTTCTGACTGTTCATAAAGGCATGCAGCGCTCCATTCACCATATTCCCTGCATTCACTCTTCTATCAATATCACCCTCATGCCTTCCATCCCTCGTGAACCTAGTCCCCAGATACACAAATTCTTTCACTTGTTCTACTTTTTCACCTCCAATTAAAACATCACATTTATTTATTTATTTATTTACGCATTTCTTAAGATGTCCTTTAATAACAATGTTGAAATTTAATGCTCTTAATCAGCTTGCTTGTGATTTTAAATCGTTAAATAGTCATTTTTAAATTTTTATTCTAACATTGCAAGTTGAATTGTGATTTGTTTACTGTAATTTCTAAATAAATAGACTTATTGTTAAAATAGCTGAATTTGTATAAAGCTAAGTAACAGTAAACAATTACCTAATATTTAAAATTCTTGGTAACAATCGTACGTTATACAGTCTATGACTAAGTTAATAAAAAGAATTTACAATCTGCAAAACTACGATAGCGCACATTACCTTGAAAACCTGGAGTCATGAATGAAATGTTGGTGATTCATGTTTTGGCTAAAGCAAATTTTCCTCAAGAAACTATTGTTGGGCTATCAGTACGATTTCACGGCATAATAAGTACTTTGCATAATGTTCAGGTAATTGTAGGAGTACATTTGCATAACATCTCTTACTAAATAAAACGACGGTGGTCTAGTTTTCTTCTGTGCCAGTGGTTAGGCGATCGATCTCAGTCCTAGAGATTCTGGTTGGACGGTCTCAGACCTAGAGATTCCTAGCAGTTAGGGCTTGTTTTAAGTCCGCTAAAACTTTAAGGTTAGAAATGTTTTATGCCTGAGTCGAAACATCTCGGGTATAGACAAACAAGCTTGTCAAACTACGATGCGTTTAATTTTTTTCTATAAGAAACAAAAAAAACATTATTATTAGCATATTAGCTATGAGCGTATTATCCTATTCATCAATGTGTTTAAAGGGAAATCGTAAGATTGGCATACCGATACGAGTACTTTTAACCGATACCTATTTGATACTTAGTTTCAAAGTATCGATATAAAAAGTATTTGGTATCGGAGGGAAAGTATCGAGTAGATAATTGTATCGTATCATTTCATCTCTATTTATAGACGTTATTATCTACAGCTTTATGGAAAAGACCTTAGGGTCTAGACAAGTGGCATAACGCTAATAGAATAGAAATGGAATACAATGATAATCGTATGGAATGGACATAAGTCAACAATATATGATTTTTGATTGGCTTTATGTCAATCTCATACTTTTATCATTCTATTATCTATTCCATTTCTATTCTACTAGCGTTATGCCACTTCATCATCACATCCTCAGAGGGCTCACCCTGCAGTAGAACTTTTATAGGCTGATAACGATGATGGACGATGATGGTGATGATGTCAAATACATGGTAGTGAGTGTAATGTTGTTTTTGTTAATTTAATATATTTTTTATGCATAATTAAAAAAAACAACATTCGGATAACCTTCTCTATATATAAACTATAAGTGTGCGAAATTTCATACTCATCCGTCCGCGCAATTTTCGTAAAAATGGGTACAAAGTTTTTGTTTCACGTATTAATATTAGATAATGAGTAAACTGTCTCATTTTATTTCATATGGCGAACTTCAAATATGTTTACGATTATACAAAGTATGGCCTAAGGAAGTGCAAAATTATTGTCTTAAATAACATTGTATGTAGGCGGGGCATGCCAACGTTTCAGAGAACCTTTATCACTTGTCACAGATACGATAAATTATGATGTATTATTGTCTATGATTATTTGTTCAAAGATCGTGACTTTTATCTTCCACGTATTCTCTTTTGTAAATTATCAGATTTACCAGTCATTGATCACGTCTCTACCAATGTTAAATCACATATTTAGGACCTTTTCTATACATGATACAAAAGATAAGTGATTATGGTCTCATGAGGTATTATAGAACATCTTATTTTGATTATTTTAAAGATGAAAATGTATGGAAGTAGAAGTTTCCTGGCGGGATGTGAAACGTTAGAATTTTCAGTAATTTCGTGATATGAAGGGCACTTAAACACATGACGTTTACCTGTTTGTTCGCGGTACCGAGTGCGGGTCTGATTATTCATTGAATAACGTTAACGAAAACGAAAATTTGTAGAACAATGAAGCAGCGTGTCCCGGTGGAAAACGAGGAGAGTTAAAATTTTGTTATACAAATTCTCGGCTAACTAAATTCGGCACCCTGGTCCATAGAGGATATCCTGAGGACAGCAGTGGCTCATAGGTAGGTGATGACAAAAACTGTGGTGACCACATCCCATCAAGCTTCAGTTAACAATATACGGACAAAAAAATCGTAGAAATTTAAGGCAAACGCAATTTAGAGAAATTTTTATAGTTAATTATTTTTTACGGTAGTGCCGTTGGCCGCGTTTGGCCTTTACAGCGTAAAGAAGTATGTATCGCGTATGCGTGTGGTCAAATTCGAAACATCCACAGTGGGTTTCTAGAAAGGAAGGCATCAGACTTTCACCGCTTCCGTTCCGAGGCCCCGGGTTTGATTCCGCGCGGGGACTCGGATTGGTTGGTGATAGTGTTTTTTGTCCGCTTGGCTAGCTACCACCATCTTATCTAAATATGTCGCCATAACATCAATGTCTGTAGCATTGTTGTTTCGGCGGCTAGAGATAAGATAGGCAGTGCCTCAGTAGTTTAGGGATCCGGGTGAAGTGCGCTTCCTTTGGCCTTATCATCACTTAATATCAGGTAAGATGAAGGTCAAGTGCGTATCCGTATGTTATATAAGGTCACATTTTATCAACTGCAAATATTTTGAGGATAAATTCAACAACATTTATAAACTATGTTTATGAAAAAAACTAAAAATTTTATAAGCTAGTTTTCAAGAAAAACGCCAAAAGACATTACGATTAAAAAGAAACACTTTCGGAAGTTTCAATTCAAAGGAACCGAAACAGAGAGGCCACAATGCCTTCACCGCTTACACGTGCACCTAGTTTTATTCAAAAAAGCCGACAGAGAGGCCGCTCTTAAAAATATTACAATTTTTGTGTCAAGAAAAGTAAAAAAAAAACTAGCCTGATTTTTTTTTTAAATGCTAGGGCCTTATTTCTCTGATATAATTAGATGTTTTGTCAAAATATTTGCAGTTGATAAAAAGTGACCTTATATAAAAACAGGCTTTCGAATCGGATCGAATAGTTACGTCTTGATGCATGCGGATCGTCACGCAGTACATAGCGATGAGTCCTACTTTTACCTCGGTCGGTGCACAGGTGTTCTGCGTATATGACTCACGTGTCGTAGGCTATCACCTGACTCCGTCGACATCCGGACTACACTTACCTGAAATAGAAATGGTTTTATTAGTTTCGAATTAAAAGAGATAACACATTTTTTATGCATGAGACAATCTGGTAACCGAAAAAAGACTATTAATTAACTGTTGACAGCTGATAACTAAGTACGTTATTAACCTTCGATGCTAGCTATGATTTGAAGTTTTTATAGTTAAGTTTTAGTTCGATATCCCGTGGTAAGCGTGGTTGTTTGTTCGATCAGTAACAGAAAGGTCAAATGTTTTGTAGGAGCATTTAGTTGGCCTAAATCATTAATTCACTAATCACGTTTAGGGCTAAACATATAAAATATTTTATATAACACATTTCAATAGTTCTAATGAAACTTTCTATGCAGGAAAATACAGGGATCAAATGAGCTAATATAAAAATCAAAAAAATTAGGGATATAAAATCTGCCCCCTTGAAAAGTGGCATATTGGTAAGAATAGCCAATTAATAACATTATTAGGTATTGGGATGGCGTGAACGTCATTTATACGTATCATTGACATATTTCAACCCATATAACTCTATACCTTATCCACGATGATTACGATTTTTTTACAAAAATAATTTAAAAAAAGTTTTTTATCAAAATAAAATATAGCCTTTGTTACCCGCAACCGCAAGTTTTTTGGAATTGGACTAGTAGTTCCATCCAGAGATTAGCCCCGACAAACAAACAAACATAGTCACAAACGATACCTCTTTATTAATAGTACTAGTTGTCGCCCACAACTTCGTTCGCGAAGACTACACTATCCCACAGGAACCTGTTACCGGGATAAAAAATCCGTTCAGCCATTTTCTCGTGATGCGGTGTCAAATAAACAGACAAACAGACAAAAATTCTAAAAACTGTTGGAACGTGTTCTGTTATCGATTCTAAGTATCCCCAGCCAACTTTTTTTCGAATATCCTTCATGTACAGACTTTCGTTCCTCTTTAGCTTTATTTTATATATACATAGATAGATTAAGGAAATGCTAGTTAGTATATATAGGGGGCTAAAGGGTCAGTAGCGCTATCTACGATTATATCCTTTTGCATGCTGGCTAGGCTTAAGTTACCGCTTACCATAAGATGGACTTCATGGTTGATTTCCGACTCAAACATAAAGTTCAAAAAGTTAAAGTTACTCGCGTCGGTAGGTTTACCCTTGAGACCCTACACGTGACCCCTGGGTGGTGCTAAATGAGTGACACTGTCTGAGTGGTAGAGCCACGATGCGTTGCAGCACGAAATGGGCCGGCTCGCTCGGCGTAATACCAACCCACTCACAGAATATCGGCGTGAAACTATGGCACTCGTTGCTATTGTGTGTCGTCTGGTGAGTTAAAGTACCGGAGGTCCACGTCTCACCCCTCCCCTCTCCCAATTCCTACTTCCTCCTTAAGATCCAACTCCTTCCTCAAGGCCAGCAACGTATCTGCGATTACTTTGGTTTTGCGGGTGTCCATGGGCGGCGGTGATTACTTCCCATCAGGGGGTCGACCGCCTAACTCTCTCGCTTTCGATCGCTTTGAAGGCGAGACGAGGAGGAGGCGTCATCTTGTCATTTCGAAAGCAATATGAAAGCAAAATCGAAAGCTATTGGCTATAGCTTTCGATATTATTTGATATTATATTTCGATATTATATTAGAAAGCGAGGCGAGGGCCTGGCTTTCAAAGCGATCGAAAGCGAGAGCGTTAGGCGGTTGGGGGGCAGGTGTATGAAAAAAAAAAGGTAAAATAAAAAGTGGTAAAAGTAATAAAATTAAAAAAATAACATAAAATAAAATGTTTTCACAAAAGAGAAAGAGATATCGTTGTATTCAGACCTGATTCATGTGCCATTAGTCAACTATATGGTAGGGCAAGCCCATAAACTATTGTTTACTTTGTTACTAATGTATAGAGCGTCGACTATGTTGCTGTGATTTATATGATAAGATTCGTTGAACGTGCTTTCAGTATTAGGTCATGGTTTTTCAGTTATCCTTTATTGTACGTAGTCAATACACATTTAGGGAACTGATAACAATGAAACACTTCGCTCTCTGTAGATCGTATAAATAAATAAAAAACAAGTGCGTGTCGGGCCACGCGCAGTGTAGGGTTCCGTAGCCCATCTCAATAATGCGGACTCTGAGAAGAGGGCTTTTAGGAACATTTATTTAACGATGGCTCCTACTTACTTTAATGTAGATACTACCGGTTCGACACACCTGACAACGTTATTTAAGTAGTTCCCAATGAGGAATTTGTACTGCGCCAAGTACATTTTATAAGTTGGTCGACTGTTACTCGTAAACTTGTAAAGCCTACTTAGCTGTGATAGTTTTCCTTTTACCTTCGTCAAATATACAACTACCGTGAATTTTTTCACGTATCCAAAAACAACCATTTGGCTGGCAGGAGGGGGGGACACTTGACTCTAAACAAAATTTTGCACTTTAAAGCTTAATAGTCCACAAACGGATGCCTCGATCAAAAAATTGTCTCCACAAACCCGTAATATTTTTGAAACCGCTATACAACGACACCCCACACTATGGGGTAAACAAGAAAAAAAATTACATCCCCACTTAATGTGTAGGGGAGGTAACCTAAAAAAAATATTTTTAGTACCTACTAAGAGCCTATGAGCTAGGCTGGGGACAGACAGACAGACAGACAGACAGACAGACAGACATGGCGAAACTATAAGGGTTCCTTGTTGACTACGGAACCCTAAAAAAATCTGCATGAAGCAAAATTATGCAAATAGTGCGTGATTCATTGGAATCAAGTCAGGAAATTTGTACGCTACACTATAAACAATTAAAATGACAGCGTTTTTCTAATGAGCTTCAAAAATAAGTATACTTTATTTCATACTTTCAGTAACTAAAAACGATAATCATGTAAATAGATACTATTTAGACTGACATTGGATTTATACAGGTCGACTTTTTTATCACAAACATCAATATTCATTCGACCAAAATGTATGGAACAGCTGATTATTTTTTCCGAATTAGGGAGTTGGTCCTATAGAAAGAGTTGTTCCTTTGTATCACGGGAGTCATTTCAGAAGGTTTGGATGGTGATAAAAAAGTCTACCTGTATTTCTATCGAGGAAATTTCATAATTCTCCATTTTGAAAACTATAACATTATTGCATATATTAGTCATTTACAACATAAATTGTTCTTGTATGTTGTATACTTTGTCATATTAACCATGATTTATAATTGAAGCGCATTTCACAGTTATCGTAAGCTTACGTATAGAAGAGATGATTTCTACCTCACGCTAGCTATGGTGTGGAAAACAAGTGAGCGGGGTAAATGTTGGATCTTCAATATACCTAAAGGTATTTTTTTTGAGAGAGTTTGCTTATTGCCTTAGATGGCATTTTCAGCTTAACCGGGCTGTTTAGATGTCGGTGAGACACTTAAAGGGTTCCACAAGCCGTGTGTGAACGGCATCACGCACTAGTGCATGACAAAAAGATCGCATTACCCGAACCCCACAACCACTGAGGAAGTGGAAAACTTATCTCTGTCGGAGCGACACATTGATTTTATAGGTGAGAAGGTAGCTATTCAGGCGGGCTTATAACAACCTCTTAACCAACCAAACTTAATACAATAATAAGTACTTCTCGCTAGGAATCAAAGACTCTGAGACAGCTGACTTAATAAACGATGAGCTGATGATGATACAGAAGACCACGGAGGTGGTTAAAATAATGCCAGTTCTTAATAATAAGCTAACTTAATATAGCGACTTCGGTAATCTATCAATAAATGCTTTTCTATAAATAAATTGATAAAAGCAATTTAATCGTCGATAGTTACTTGTTTATGTACTTCAGTTAAGTCACGACAATACGTACTTACATATAAAGTTTTATAAACACACATGGACTTGTCTTGGTCATGATCAATAAATAATTGATCTTTGATCTATGCCAAGGGTAAGGTGAACATACATAAAAGCCTCGTATTTGCTCGTAGATATGATATATATCAGTCACTGTCACACCTCTTTAACTTATTATGTATAAGTCTTTAGGTAACCTTTCTAACATTATTTTTATAGCCGTCAAAGTAAAGAAAACTTATAAAAACTTATAGGTCTTTCAATATCAAAACTACGGCAGCCTTTTTAGGGATCCGTAGTCAACATGGAACCCTTATAGTTTCGCCATGTCTGTCTGTCTGTCTGTCTGTCCGTCCCCAGCCTAGCTCATAGACTCTTAGTACTAGAAAGCTGTAATTTGGCATGGATATACATATCAATCACGCCGACAAAGTGGTGGAGGAGCTCGAGATGATAAACTTTTGGTCACCCATCCGATGACCGGCCTTTGCGAAAGTTGCTTAACCTCAGCACTCGCAAACCGGGCGCGTTAATCACTGCGCCATCGAGCTCCTCACGCTTGCGTGATGCCATTTCCTTTAGAAACCACCTGACGGTGTTTCGATTACACGGCTTAAGGAACCCTTGAAGTTTCTCACCACCTCCAAAAAAGTCCAGTGACGCTGAAAAGGCGGTTGAAGCCATTAGCAAACTCTCTATAAAAAAGTAACATCACGACAGATAAACCCCGTTGAAAACATCGTTTAAAATGAAACGTTAAAGCTTTACTGCTTTACAAATAAGCAAAGAATAAGGTCCGAATAGTTATTCCGTGTTTTGTTCCTTTCATGTCAACGTCATTTCAAATTAGAGTAAAAGAGACAAAACACGGAATTATTATTCGGAGCTTAATGTTTGTTTATTTGTAAGGGGGTTAAAGTGTAGAGTTGTATTTAGTTTAAGCTTTCTCTTTTTTATATTTCCCATGTGTAAATGCATGTCGTGGCTGCTTATAAGAAAAACAAAACACAAAACTTAAGTCGCCTTATTTTTTCTAATTTTTGTTTTGTAAGTTGTCCTAAAAAAAGAAACTGTTAAACACTTAAATTATCTTAATGCCACCTCATTTATTTTAAATGCGTTTAAATTGGGTCAAGCAAGTGAATATTGATGAATGAATTGATATGTCTTACGACGATTTATAGCTTACCTGTTAATTTTATCGATAGAGGCAGATTGTAAATATAATAATCGTAGCGTCATTAGATTTTGATGACTTAAACTCGATTTCGATAGAGCCTACCATTGCAATGTCATTATTTGCATATGTTTATTTATTATTTATAACGTTGCCGTAAGCCAATCTCAACAACTTGTCATTTGTAAAGATTAATGTGCGCTTTGACATTATAAATAAGCCTAGAACTTCACCTATTCACTTATAATTGTGAGGCGAGGTAAAACAGTTTTGCACTGGTAGATATATTATAGTGTGTCTGTTGCGAGTTTTATTAATCGTCCAATCCAGTTTATAATAAAAAAAGAATTTATAAGAACTTTGTAAAATTGCCTTTAGGGTGTTTAGTGCTAGTGTTTAATTCACCATTCGACCATTTTAACGAAAACAAGAATTTTGTATGTCAATAAAGCAGCGAGTGCTTCTTCGTCTTCTTCAGCCTATAGTCACGTCACCCACTGCTGAGTAGGCCTGCGTTGCCTGTTGACAATCGAAGTGAACGAATGGTGAATGAAACTCGCACTCATAACTCATCATCATCATCACCGTCACAAGCTGATTTTATGTACCCTCTGCCGAGGCACAAGCCTTAGGATTGGTGGTTTTTAACGACTGCTAATGCAGCCAGGACCATCAGCTTAACGTGCCTTCCGAAGCACGGAGAAGCTCAAGATGATACATTTTTGGTCACCCATCCGATGACCGGCTTTTGCGAAAGTTGCTTAACTAAAGCAATCGCACTTATCTTTATAAATCTCTGCTTGTCATTTACAATTAATAATGCTGACTGTAAGCGATTTCAGTATTCATAACTGTTACTCTTGCGTTGTTAAATTGCTTCATACTCTAAATCTCGAGATTCTTGTGAGTGCATTTTTAAAAGACCTGTTTTATAATTTTATTGGTGGTACCTTTAACGTCCGTAAGACCATTTATTTCTGGTCCGGCATTTAGGTCACGCAAACAATCTGACGTTGTTATGAAAATAGAGTGAATTGATAGAATAACAATACATACGAAATATTTACTAACACTTAAAGTACGTAAATATGTCGAAAAAATTGTAGTAGTCCGGTATTGATGTTCTCGATCAATTGAACGAAGATTGAAATGAATCACTTGATATGGATCAACACGCGTTTTTTATAAGTCTTTTATAAGTCCGACGCTTCACCCTTTTTTTAACCGGAGATAGATTACCTCTTTATATTCTATTAGCTGACCCGGCGGCGGATTTCGTACTGCGTTGACAGTTTCCATCATTGAGTTAATTACATATCAATGGTTTCCATGACAACAAAACAAACAAATCATTTTATATTGGAAAATTAAATTGTCGTTTTTAGTTTTTTTTTAAATAGCCTATGTTACTCAGCGCTAATGTATTCTAATGGTGAAAGAATTTTTTAAATCCGTCCAGTAGTTTTTGAGTTTATTCGTTGCAAACATACATACATACATACATACATACATACATATATACATACATACATACATACAAAAATACAAAGGTTTCCTCTTTGTAATATTAGTATAGATATGACCTATATCACCATATTTTGCCTGCCTATGTTTTCAATCTCATTTATGGTTGGCACAACATGTCTTCTTCTTTAATTCTTTTCGATCAGCTGTCATATTAATTAGGCCTTTTTTTTCCAAATCATCTTTTACAGTCTTATCTTTTCTTCGGTCTTCCTTTCCCCACATGGCCTTTAACTTTCATATTCAATTTATTTACCTATCTGTACCTATGTATCGCCGAATTTAAAGCAAAAAAATGTTAAGATTTATAAATATAACAATGTATCTAAGTCCACTGTTCGCTCTCAAATAGATTTCATATAAACGTAGGTAATGTATGGAATCTTTATAAATGCCTATGTCTCCAACAAGTTATACAACTGATATGATAGAGGTCTGTTATCATCGAGTTCCGTAGAAGCGATAAGTTTCCAATCGGCATGCGCCAATCCGGCGCCTCAACTCACAAAGGAAGCATTGTTCTGGTGGTAGAACCTCAAGGAATACGTTGTTGACTAATGGATCAGGAAAACCAGGAATTCGTGATAAATTATACGTCAATAGCTGTACAATCTAGCATTGTGGCAGTAGTCTAATGTTATTTTATCGAAGAGTAGGCTAATAATTACGCTCTACTTGATGTTAAGTGAAAACAGAGTCCAGATTGTAAGTCCAGAGTAGGATTGTGTTGTGCCTCATTAGCCGTTCTCACCTTGCTCACCCGCAAGTTTGGTTTAACCCTTAATTTCGTGATTTTTTGTTTATCATAAAAAGCTTTTTTAATGCATACTATGTGATTCCAACACTTCGAACAAAATAAATAAAAAATTTTTTAGCACTGCACTTTTTTTTAATAAAAAAAATTCGAATAATCTTGAAAAAATGCTCTCCTTAATTATTTATTTCATTTTGTTTTATATTATTTTTACACTGTATAATTTTTTTAATAATTACGAATCTGTTTCAATTTACATCATTAAAATATAACATAATAGAAGGTTTTTTTTTAAGTTGCATTCTCGATTCTCGTACCCAAAGAGGTTTCCGTCAAAACTTCCTTGTCTATATTAAGAAAAATTTTATATTATAAAAAACATGTTTTAATTACAGAGTATATTCTAAATATTTATTTTAATATAAGTAAATATAATAGTATATTAAATATATTTTAATTACATAATATATGTATTGTTGCATTTGTGCAACACAATGCAATTAAGGGTTAACTACTTGACTTTCTTTAAATAATAAATGAGCTTATATGTGCAAACCGCACGAAGCCATAAAAAAAATGAGCTCATCCACCTTTGACCAAATCATCATTTAACATCAGGTGAGATAAAGGCAAAATTATATTATCTGTAGGGGAGTTACAGAAGAAAAATGTACAGTCAGCTAGTTCAAAAAGATCTTCACAACTGAGTCGATCGAATAAGTTTACAGCAGTTTTAGTACAGCGGGATTTTCAATCGACGTACCTAGGCCTACCCACTAAAATTTTAACCATCCCTTCTATACTATGGGAGTGGCAGGGTAACACAAACGGTAAGCACTTGATATTAAAAGACAGTATACCTACTTAGGTACCATAAGCTACATACAATCGTTTTAGAATTTACTCGTTAGTATTTACAATTTGTTTACTTCTAATTGTCACTAATAATTGATATCATAGAGGTTTTTTTTGGATTTTTCTTGTGTGACCTGTGAGGGAAAATGATTGACCGCTTAATAGCAGCGCTCATTCTTTTATAAGTACGACATAACTCCAATAATTCGTTGTTGCACGCAGCGTAGCACTAGCTGTAATGGAAAGCGCCTACGATTCTTTGACGTACACAAACGAATATGCATATTTGCCAACAGAGAACGAAATGGCGCATTAAACTATAAGAATTTGGTTCTGAAATAACATGCGAATGATATCTTCGCCAGACTAGAATGATAATTCGTAATTAGTTTAAATAAGTTTTATATGCCCTATTGAGTCTTCGACTATGGCTGTGGACTCTACAAAGGATGTAGAGGGCAGGATTTATAAAGTTATAAATAGAAACGCGACTAGATCAGTATAACGATTAATTCTAATGTGAAATAAAATTTTAGTTTAGCGTCACATTTTGGACAATTGGGGAAAATTTACAGAGCCAGGCCACTATGTGTGTGCATGTGTAAGCCAGGTCAATGTGTGTGTGTGTGTGTGTGTATGCTGTAGCGTTCGCCACATTCGACCTTTTTATTTCCGTGTAAGAAGATCCTTTTCATTTTTTTACTGGCCGTTTAAATATTTAAAAATATTACGTTTGCCTATGGAATTCTTTTTGAATTTGACAGATTATGATTTTGATGTTTTGCTTTGATTGTGTTTTGTGAATTGGTTAAAGATTATCAAGAATTGTTTTTGACGTGACAACGTCTTATAATTCGATAGAGCCGGCTGCACGCACGAAAAAGTTCGGCGTTACCTCGCTCGTGCAAGCGAGATCGCGGAACGAGCGACAAAGAAGCACAATCGGCTGAGTAGAAATTTAGCCGTGCTGCTGTGCAAGCCCGTGTCCGGCATCGCCACCGCGGTACTTACCCCCAACACCCCCCGACACCCCTAACACCTCCCGACACCACCAACTCCTCCCGCCTACCTGTTCGACGGGCTGCTGCTGCTGTGCAAGCCCTGGCCGGCATCGCCACCGCGGTACGTACCCCCAACACCCCCCGACACCCCCAACACCTCCCGACACCCCCAACTCCTCCCGCCTACCTGTTCGACGGGCTGCTGCAGGCTGCTGCGCAAGCCCGTGGCCGGCATCGCCACCGCGGTACGTACCCCCAACACCCCCCGACACCCCCAACACCCCCCGACACCCCCAACACCTCCCGACACCCCCAACTCCTCCCGCCTACCTGTTCGACGGGCTGCTGCAGGCTGCTGTGCAAGCCCGTGGCCGGCATCGCCACCGCGGTACGTACCCCCAACACCCCCGACACCCCCAACACCTCCCGACACCTTCTTAAGACGTTGTCACGTTCAACTATCGTCAGTAAACCGACTTTACAGAGAACCAATTTTTTTTACTCTTCGCAAGGTCGAATTTCAGTTCGCCTGCTTACCAGTTTACCAGTTTTTCTTCAGGTCCTGGTCTTGCTATCAGCAAATAAAGACAATCAAATTTGGTTGTAATTATTCAGCCCTAGTAAATTTCCTTTTTATTTTCAATTATCTATATATTAATACGTGAAGCAAATACTTTGTACCCCTTTTTACGAAAATTGCGCGGACGGAGGAGTATGAAGTTTCGCACACTTATAGTTTATATAGAGAAGGATTGCAAAATGTAATATTTTTTTTAAATTATGCATAAAAAATACATTAAATCAATAAAACAAACATTACACACACTACCATGTATTTGACACACACGCATTTATACTCGTTTCAAAAATTTCAAAAATGGAAGAGGAGCGGCTGAAATCTGTCAATGCCAATCCAAACTCACATTCTATCTTTTTTAATTTTTCATTGCTTAGGATACTACTAGTTCTCAATTACTCGGTCTTTCGCTGATGGGGAAGGGTGTATATGTGTATATGGTGTACGTTCTAAAAGGCTGAATCGAGGCTTAGACCGTTATCATTATCAGCGCGTGCTCCAGACACTAATTCGGCAGTGCCCACGCGAATCTAGGCGGATACGTCACTCTTGCGCGCGCGTGGAAATTCAATAAAGATGAAATATGACACTGCCAGTCACTGTCGCGCCACAGTGCATCGAAAGGAGATGTTGAGTTCTAAAGCACTGAACTGAAGAACACGAGTAAACTTATGATAAGTAGCATAGAAAAATTTGAAAAAATAAAATAAATTATTTTGTTTATTCAATAAGGTAGGCATACAGCCAAACACAAAGCAAGTTAATTCTATTTTATTAATTAAAACAAGTAATCGCTTCATTTTATGAGTATTGGATATTGACTATATCACCAAGTTTAGCAAGTGCGAGCGAACCTAGAAAAACCTAAATCAAACTTTTCCCGCTTAGCACTTTAGGATTTCAGGCCAAGCGCTAGTCTCGTTGGCTACCAAGACGTTATAATGAGATAAGAACTATTATCATTTTTAGTATTAGAATTACTTGTAAGGGCTAAATTTATCTTTCAAAAAGCTGAAAACATCATGTAAAATAAACAGGCAATCATAACAACAATTATCAATGGGGCTGTCAAATAATAGTAATCTATACTAATATTATAAAGCTGAAGAGTTTGTTTGTTTGTTTGGTTGGTTGAACGCGCTAATATCAGAAACTACTAGTTCGAATTGAAAAATTATTTTTGTGTTTATTGAGGAAGGCTATAGGCTATATTACATCACGCTATGACTAATAGGAGTGGAGCAGCAATAAGCGCAGGTGAAACCGCGGGGCACAGCTAGTAATAAATAAATAATAGTCAGACCTCTAAGTTTACAAATAAGATTTTAAAAAAATGTTTATTTATAATAATTGAAAACCAAATTGTCTCAATATCTCATTTGTCTAAGGACTTATCTTGTATTGATAACTCTAAATAAGATTTAAAAAGAATAAACAAACGATTATTTTCATTGCGGTACTAAGACGTCAATTAGTTTTATTTGTGTTAGAAATCCACTAGAATCCTTCACATATACATACTTATACAATATTGTTATTAAGTTATTAATTTACATCTTATTTTAAGCATACACTATTTTAATTTAAAAAGCCATTGAGCGGATGTTGTAACATTGAGTTGCTATCATTTTCCACGTTAATTATTATTGTGAAATGTAATTTTAATCTTAAATCAAATAAATTAAGCGTTGTTTTTATTTTCAAATGTAATTAAATAGTTTTGGTTTTTATTATACAAAAGTTGTTCAAAAGATGTATTTCCGTTACAAATTAAAAGTTGTGAAACGATGCCAAAGTAAAGGAGAAGGGGAAGTCTAATCTAACGTCGGCAACCGGCATTGCCAACGTTGGATTGGGATTGTTGTGATTTGGATTTTGAAGTGGAATGTCGTGGGAAAAATAAAGTGTTTTGCTGAAGAGAACGTGTATCACTTCGAAAGCCCTAATTTACGCACTGGTTCTTATTATCAGAAGTGGGATGAACAGGTACGTTCACTATACTTATTTCGTTTTCATTGCACCTCATAATTGTACGTTGTAAATATCTTGATTTAAATTTGATATAAGTCGCTACACTATTCATTTTAATTATCAATATCAGCCATTTAATAATTGTTTTTTTTTTATGGCGGTAGTTTTTATGCAATAAAACATTTGAAACGTTATTTCCTAAAGCATTTCAAAGTTATAAAACCAATGCATGCAATATGTAGAACCCTGCCATCATCAACATCATCACGAGCACATTTTTATGTCTCCGCTGCTGGCCACGAGCCACGCGGGTCCAGTGCGAATTTGTAGTGGTTAACGACTGCTAATGCAGTCGGGACCAACGGTTTTACGTGCTTTCCGAAGTACTGAGCAGTTCGAAAAGATAAATTTTTGGTCACCCATCCAATGACCGGCCTTTATGAAAGGTTGCTCAACCGCAGCAATCGCAGACCGGGTGCATTAACCACTGAGCCATCGAGCTCGTCTGAGAACCCTTTAGTTCAATGAAATATTAGTATACCTTATCATTTTGAACATAACTGTAATGCTGTTATTCTGCTACACGTGTTACTTTTTTTTTTTACCAATGTTCTTTTAGGCTGTCTTTAGGGATTGCATAACGTGCCTCTAGGTAAACTCCGGGGGTGCATGGGGGATCGAAAATTTCGCTATTTTTGCGCTGCGACGCACCGTTTTTGAGATACGATTAAAAATGTAAAATAAATAAATAAAATCATTGTTATCTATTATTAGTATATATTTTAGTTTAAATATTTTTATAACGGTCTTAAGCGACGTGTCCGTAAAGAACAGAGTATGTCCGGTTCTCTTTATGGCATTCCAGGATGGACGACTTCGTGGACAAAGATAGAAACACTCCTTCGCGTAGTGGCAGGAGGTCTCGCAGTCATCGACGAAGCGACGAGAGGCGGTACAACCGCAACGAGCGCAGCCGTTCACGATGCAGTCGTGGAAGGCAAAGCAGAGCGTCTATCAGGAGTCGCAGCCCTATACTGCCACATGCGAGAGCGACGCAACGCCGCAAATTCACAATGGACGGTTCACTGCTACAAAACTCAAGGCAGCGAGTGCAATCGCCGCCCAGGGATCATTCGCTGCTGCGCCTGTCCAGACGGCGCATGCGGTCACCATCCCGGGATTCTCTGGAGCGACGTCGGCGCAGCCGCTGTGGTTCCTCGCGTAGCAGATCATCAACGCGCTGTTTGTCCAGGCATCGCAGCAGTAACGACCACCCTGCCACACAGCCCCAAAGGCCGCAGAACTTCAATGCAGATGGTATGAACGCTGAACATCTCCTTAATAGTTTAAACTCTAATTCAAACCTCTCACACTTACTTAATTTTATGAGTAATTTTATGAAAACAGATCATTCTCAGCGCTTACATTATGATAAAAACATTATACCAGAATTTGATCCAACGATAAAAAATCACAGAATCGAAAATTGGATTTCAAAGGTTAATAAGTGTGCTAGTATATATAAATGGTCTGACCAACAAATACCTCATTTTGCTTTACCTAGGCTTGTAGGACATGCCAAAAAATGGTATGAGGGATTACAGTCGATCAATCGCACTTGGTCGGAGTGGCAAGATTATTTAAAGAGGGCTTTTCCATCAGAATCAAATTATGGAACCCTTTTATCCGATATGTTAGAAAGACGTTTTAAAATAGGAGAATCATTGGATAACTATTATTATGACAAAATGATGCTTTTGAACGCATACGAAATTACGAGCAAAAAGGCAGTGGATTGTATTATACATGGGCTTGATGACAGAACTATAAGGGCAAGTGCATCGTCGGCCCGCTTTACTGAACCAGAACAATTACTAGGATTTTTGAAAGATATATGTACTGAACGTAACGATTATAAGGGTTCTAAATTTAGATCAAATGTTCATGCCAATGACGTGACCTGTTCTTTTTGCAAAAAGACTGGTCACAATATTAAACAATGTAGAGCATTGTATTGCTATAATTGTAAACAAAATGGGCACAGAATGAATAACTGTAGTCAACCTTTAATTAAGTGTGATACATGTCAAAAGATAGGACATAAAAAGGAAGACTGCTTCAAGAACAAACCTAGGCAAATTATAGAGAAACGTACTATGAACATTGCTTCGTCACAAAATTATCATTCAAAATTTTATAAACAAGTTTCTATAAATAACAACCCAATTAAGGTAAACTGCTTTATCGATTTTGGAAGTGATTGTTCCCTCATAAGTAAAGACCTTATCGACCAATATAGTCTTATGACAGAAACTGGAAATTTACCTACTATAAAAGGTATAGGTGAAACATGTATTACCCCATTAGGCAAAACAAACTTTAAACTTTGTATTAATTCAGTACACGCTACGATAACCGCTTATATAGTTAATCCTGATCAGCTACATGTCCCTCTGTTAATCGGTCAGAACCTAACTGAATTGCCCCATATATTAGTTATAAAAACTAATGAAACTCTTGAAATATTAAATAGAGAATCCTGTTTACCTGACATGGAATCCGAAGAGGTTTCAGTAGTGAAGTTAGTCACTTCAGTCTCTTGTACAATAAACAAAATTGGTATTGTACCCTGTTTCACTGCGGAGATTTTAAGTGGACCCATACTAGTAAAAAGCAGCTACCGTAATTATACTGGGGTAGAATATTGGATTCAAGAGGGCGTTTATCAGATCAAAGAGGGTCAAACTTCGATACTTGTAATAACACCATCCACATGTCTTACCTTAAAGTCAAATACTCTGTTGGTTCGAGGTGAAATAATAACAACAGGAGTTGACAATTGCAATCGTTGTCTTAAAGTTCATAGCAACTATGAACCGATTGACGAAGTTGAAATAAATATAAATGATGAACTTTCTGCAAAAGAGAAAAATGAAGTATACAAGCTGATTAAATTATATCGTAAAACATTTGCACAAAATTTATCTGAATTAGGTTGCACTTCGCTAAGCGAAATGGATTTCAATTTAACTGATCCAACACCGGTCGTTTATAAACCATATAGGCAAAGTTATAAAGAGCGTGAAATTGTACAAAACATGGTAAACGATCTTTTAGAAAATGATATTATTGAAGAATCTTCTTCATCTTATGCCAGCCCCATTTTACTCGTATCAAAAAAAACTGGTGGCCAACGCTTATGCGTTGACTATCGAGCATTAAATAGTCGGACAGTAAAAGATCATTTTCCCTTACCGCGTATTGAAGATCAGCTTGACATGTTAAGTGGTAGTAAGTACTTTACAAGCCTGGACCTTACGAGTGGATATTACCAAATACCTATAAGCTCGCAATGCCGCTACTTGACAGCATTTGTTACACCAAACGGTCTTTATCAATTCAAGAGAATGCCTTTTGGTTTAGTTAATGCTCCTGCTGTCTTTCAGCGAACAATAAATAAAGCGTTAGGACTCAATAATTCAACGGCTTATCCTTCCGATAAGCCAGCTTTAGCATATATGGATGACCTAATTATAATATCAAAAGACTTTACCGAGGGCATTAATAAGTTAAAAACTACATTTAATCTATTAAATCGAGCTAATCTTACGCTAAATATAAAAAAATGTACCTTTTTCCAAACTTGTATTGATTACTATTGTATTGATTAGGATTTGAAATTTCCGTGGACGGAATAAGGCCTGGTAAAACTAAAATAGACGCAGTAGAAAAATTTCCGGCTCCAAAAAATGTCCATGAGGTGAGGCAGTTTATTGGATTGGCGAGTTATTTTAGGAAATTTATAAAAGACTTTTCACTTTTAGCAAGGCCCTTAACTGATTTGACTAAAAAGAACTTTACTTGGCAATGGGGAAATAATGAAATTGAAGCATTTAACAATTTAAAAGCTAAGTTGATTGAAAGACCTGTACTGGCTTTATATAATCCAAAATACATTACAGAATTACATACAGATGCTAGCAAAGTTGGTTTAGCTGGCATTTTACTGCAAAAAGAAACCGAAAATGATTCTCTGCGCCCTATAGCATTTTACAGTAGGAAAACAACTATCGATGAGCAAAAGTTCCACGCCTATGATTTAGAAACTTTAGCTGTTATAACTTCGCTAAATAGGTTTAGGATTTATTTATTAGGCAGTCATTTTACTGTAGTGACAGACTGCAACGCCTTACGTGCTACATTTTCTAAGAGGGATATTTTACCTAGAATCGCTAGATGGTGGTTAACGATGCAGGAGTACGATTGTAATATTATTTACAGGCCCAATCATAATATGATGCACGTTGACGCTCTTAGTCGTGACCCTATAAATGCTTTACCCCAAGACTGTGACCCTGCAATTCCACGTGTTATGGCCATTACCCAAAATGATTGGCTTCTAAGTCTACAATTAACAGATCCCAAGTTGTCTCACATTCGTGAAATTCTAGAAGACCCGAAATATAATGAATTAGTTGACATCAAACAAAATTTTGTCATAAAAGATAATAAATTATTCCGAAAATCAGCAGAAAATGGACTTAAGTGGGTTGTGCCAAAAGGTGCCAGATGGCAGATTTGTATTCTTAACCACGATGATGTTGGTCATTTTTCCGTTGAGAAAACTCTTGCTCGTATTCAAAAAGATTTCTGGTTCTCTAAAATGAAGAAATTTGTTACTAAATATGTGAAATCTTGCGTACACTGCGCTTACGGTAAAGACACTTGTAACAAAAAAGAAGGATACTTACATCCTATTCCAAAAACTGATATTCCGTTTCATACAGTCCACATAGACCATCTAGGCCCTTTTGTGAAAAGTTCTCAGGGACATATGTACTTGCTCGTTATAGTAGATGGTTATACCAAGTTTTGCATTTTAAAACCTCTTCGTCATTTGAAGTCCAATCCCACTATTAGAGCTTTAAATGATGTATTTACTATCTTTGGTTTTCCCACGAGACTAATTTCCGACAGGGGCACTACTTTTACTTCAAAAGAATTTGAAAAATTTTGTGTTGATTCTCACGTGAAACATATATTAAATGCAGTCTCGTCCCCTAGATCTAACGGACAGGTGGAACGTTACAATAGAACAGTATTAGATGCGCTAACCTCTTACACAGACAAGTTAGGTGAATCCAAATGGGATCAGGAGTTAGGAAAAATACAGTGGGGTCTAAATAATACTCTAAATAAAGGGATTGGCCGGACCCCTTCCGAAGTATTATTTGGTCGTAACCTCACACACGCCAATGAAAATATGTTTAGTAATCTGTTTCAAGAAACGCGATCCCCTATCTACAATCTCGAAGAAATACGATCAGATGTAAGTCAACACATAGAAAAAGATCAGCAAAAACAAAAAGCGCGTTTTGATAGTCATAGGAAAAAACCAAATATTTACTCTATAGGTGACCTAGTTAAAATTAAAAAACAAATAGCATCAAATGAAGGACAAAGTAAAAAACTTCTTCCTGTTTTTTCTGGGCCATACAAAATCTCTAATATCCTAGATAATGACAGATACGAAGTTTCCAGTATACCTGGAACTGATTTAGGAAAGAAAAAATACTGTAATGTGTGGGCGGTTGATCAAATTCAACCTTGGATTAATACTCATATTAATAATTCAAGCTCAGATAGTGAAACAGAAGAATGATTTGTATTCCTTTATTTTTAGTAAAATTTCAAATGCCAAATGTTACTTGATGAATGTTTCCAAGCGACAATATTCCAAAAAAAAAAATAGGCTTAAGAGTTACTTGATGAACTTACCAAGTAACAGTAAATAATAACATATAAAATATTTATATTGAATCATTTGATGAATTTTTCCAAATGATAATATAATATCATGATGATAATAATTTATGATCACTTGATGAATTTTTCCAAGTGGCAATATTTTGTATAAAAAAAAAAATTAAATAATAATAATAACTATATAATGTAAAAATCACTTGATGAAGTTCCCAAGTGTTAAGATTAAAAGAAAGTTGATTGTAGAGTCGCTTGATGAATTTTTCCAAGTGATAATATTTTGTAAAGTTTATTATTTTGGACTATATTCAATGTATAAAAATAACTTGATAATAATTTTTTTTTTCTTTTATTTTTCTTCTTTCCAAGTGGAAAAATTTGTAAAATTTATTATATTGTATAAAGTGTCTATATAAAATTATAGATGGATATCAGTTGTTTTAAGTTATTTATTAAATATTTTTCATTTTCTAATTTATGTATTATCTAGTTGATTATAGTTTTAAACTGTTAAGGATTAAAGTTAATTTATAAGTTTGAGGACAAACTTGATTGTCAGGAAGGCCGATTGTTAGAAATCCACTAGAATCCTTCACATATACATACTTATACAATATTGTTATTAAGTTATTAATTTACATCTTATTTTAAGCATACACTATTTTAATTTAAAAAGCCATTGAGCGGATGTTGTAACATTGAGTTGCTATCATTTTCCACGTTAATTATTATTGTGAAATGTAATTTTAATCTTAAATCAAATAAATTAAGCGTTGTTTTTATTTTCAAATGTAATTAAATAGTTTTGGTTTTTATTATACAAAAGTTGTTCAAAAGATGTATTTCCGTTACAAATTAAAAGTTGTGAAACGATGCCAAAGTAAAGGAGAAGGGGAAGTCTAATCTAACGTCGGCAACCGGCATTGCCAACGTTGGATTGGGATTGTTGTGATTTGGATTTTGAAGTGGAATGTCGTGGGAAAAATAAAGTGTTTTGCTGAAGAGAACGTGTATCACTTCGAAAGCCCTAATTTACGCACTGGTTCTTATTATTTGTAGAAAAATCATAGGTGTATATATAATTAATTGTTGTCTCTATGCGACAATAAGTTTTTATGCATCAACAACAATAAAATCAAGATCGTCGGCGATAGGGGGGAGGCCTATTTAAACCCCTTGTACATGTGTACTGAAGGTTCAAGTATGCCTCTCCTATCTATTTGTACATGTACAAAAGTTACCTGCTTAATTATGTAGCTAATAGTATCTAGACAAACCCGCCAGGATTTTAGATACAAAAGAACAAAATTGTAAGTTTTTATTAACAAAAACATCTCGGCACTGACTTTCTGCTTATGCATATCCTGTGGTTTTCGTTAACAGACGGCGTCGAAGTGTGTACACGTTGGCTAGCCAGAGGGGCAACGATCTTCACAATCTTCACTTCCGTCCAACATAATGTGTAAGATAATAATGTAAACACCGCAGTCATCAAGACTCATAGGAATAACTAGCTGACCGGCGGACTTCGTACCGCTTTGACAGTTTCCATGACAACAAAACATACAAAACGTTGACAGTTTCCATGACAACAAAACAAACAAATCATTTGCCCGCTTAAGAACACCCGTATCCCATGATGGACGCCTATAGCAGCGCCACTTACGTGGTCCAACTAACTGTAAATCTAAACCATTTTCGAATCCAGTTGAACACACACAGAAAATTCCATCCAAATCGGTCCAGCCGTTTAGGAGTTCAATAACATACACACGCACAGATTTATAGCTTGACTATGTTATCTGTAACTGTCGGAACAAAACATTGCTATTGACATTGATGATATGGCGATATATCTATATATTAATACGTAAAGCAAATACTTTGTACCCCTTTTTACGAAAATGGCGCGGATGGAAGAGTATGAAATTTCGCACACTTATCTATACTGATATTATAAAGAGGAAACCTTTGTATTTTTGTATGTATGTATGTTTGCAACGAATAAACTCAAAAACGACTGGGCCGATTTAAAAAATTCTTTCATTATTAGAATGCTACATTAGCGCTGAGTAACATAGGCCATATTAACCTCAACGAGTGTGGTTTTTAACCGGCGATAATAATTCTCACTCTTTTTAAAGATACAGGGTGCCAAGTGCGAGTGCAAGACAGTTAAAACAATGTCATTTATTTACAAAAATGTAAAAATCTCATATTACTTTTTTCAAAAAAGTGATATGAAATTCCAGTTCGGGCCGTTACGACTAATTCCCCAACTGTTTTGTCCAAATTTCTTTAACGTTTAATTCTGGAACGTCCGATTTTTCAAACGTTCAATTCCTCCAATTTTAATTGGAGATTTTGTTTAATAGGTTTTATGACCGTTCAACGTTTTTATGAATGAGAGGGTAAGTAAATAGCGCCGGGTATTAATATGGCTAGTCGATAAACATGTCTAGACGGTGTAATTGCGCGAATCGCGCGGAGCGATGTGCGGGTTAAGGCGCCATAGAAAATATAAACACGAAACACTACAGAGGTTTGGGACAGCCTATTTATGATATGATTGTAGTATATAATTTTACGAAAATTTTGATTCGACCAAAATACAAAGATTCGGTTATATTTTACAAGTTAATACTACACTACTATACAAACTAATATTTTTGGAGTATTGATGATTTTTTTTTCCAAGAGCCGTATTTGAACCTAAAAATTTTAACACTTTTCAAAATTGGAATTTGTTTGCAACAAAATTTGCGTAAATTATAAGAGTATACACAAATGTATTACTACATTAATTTTCTTTGAATTGACCTGTTAAAAAGACGAATAAACCTTTAAAACATTTGCGTGGGCGCATTTATGCCGTGTTCTGTTACTAAATTACAAAATGGCCGAGTCGTAGACTCAAAATTCGTGTTCATGAATGAACGGAAAGGCAGATTAACTCAGGAGTGCATGTTTTAGTAAGTAGTTTCGTACAATTAGCATGCTTAAAGTTTGTAAGAGCTATCAAAACTCAGGGGTGGTGAATCTGAATCGGTAACTATTTCTACTCTCACTATAATCAATGTCATCATAAGAAATGACGTCCTATTCTTCGAAGTCATCGGTGACAATTTTGACACACAAAATTACTAATTTTAAAATTTTAATAAATAAATTTAAATAAAAATATTATCATAAAAACACAAATGTTGAAAAAATTTCCACGAGCAGGATTTGAACCTGCACCCTTCTGACATTCCGGGTCAGGTCCAATTGAGTTATCGTGGTTCTAACCAGCCCGCCGAAATTATTCAACATTTGTGTTTTTATAATTTGTTCGCAACAAAATTTGCGTTAACAATTATTTGAACATTTATAATATTATCATAGTCTATTTTTGCCCCCTACAACTCCTCCTATTTCGGAACGCATACGAGAGATACAGCCCTACAAACTTTTTAAACTACGATATTTACCAGTCCTTTGAATCGACGAACCATTGCGTGGCCTTGCCGTCAATTATACGATACCTATGAAATTATTTCCACAACTCCACCAGCGTTTTGCGACGCTTGGGCGCGAGCCAAAGTGATTTCATTGACCCAAAAAAGTCGAGATACAATTTTGTTTTTCGCCTGTGATCCTAAAACAGAAGCCAATATCTTAGCAGGAACATAACGCGCAGAAGAAGAAAAAGAAGAAGAACGTCAACAAGAAGATACATTGCAAGATAAGGGGGGGGGGGGGGAAGGAAAGAAAGAAGGAAGGTAAGCTCAACACATACCACTTTTTAGGGGGGAGGACGGGCTATAAACCACCACGCGGGCCCAGCGAGAATTTATGATGGTTGTTAACGACTGCTAATGCAGCAGGGATCAACGGCTTTACGTGCCTTCCGTAGCACGAAGGAGCTCGAGATGATAAATTTTTGGTCACCCATCCGATGACCGGCCTATGCGAAAGTTGCTTAACCTTAGCAATCGCAGACCGGCCGCCTTAACCACTACGCCATCGAGCTCCTCTCGAATTAAGATGTATTTAAAAAAAAAATGTGTTCATTTTTGTAATCCTTCCATTCCATAATTAGATTATTAGAAACTTAAAACGTAGAAAACGTTAGAAGTTTCTAATGGTCTATCTAATAATAATATGTAAGTTAAGCATCATTTCCATGTTATTGGTCGCGGACACACTTGTAGAAGATAAAAATGATGATTTACGCCACAGATACTGTCAATGGAATGTTTATGTTTATCATTAGATAAGTATAATGTGGTTTATGAATACATTCATAATACATCAATGATGGAAGCAATTCATATAGTGTTAATCTATGAATTAAAAGGAAAAACCTTTTTTTGCTATATTTTATTTAAATAAAGCAAATTTTACAGATCCGATTCCGGTCCCTGAGACCACGGACCCTGCAAAGGGTTCGAACGTTAAGATAAAATTATCTAAATCATTGTGTAAAATAAACGCGAGTAGATCCGTAAAAGTTGTTTTGTTTAAATGTGTAGTGTTCGCGTAAACTTTAGAAAACAATATATTTTATAAAGTTAAAAAGTTTAAAAATTTTAAACAGAAAAGATGGATAAACTGTGTGAAAGTTAATATTATGGCACATACCTTAATTATGGCAAAAAAAAAAGGAGTAAACATTGAGACGACGGCGAATCAAGGAGAATGGTATAGGAAAACATATTTCATAAAAGATTAGGACGATGAAAGATTCAGTAATAATTAAGTTTGTGTAATACGTGTAATGTTCTATGTTTCATATATTCTTTAATTTTGTTTCATTGCTACTGCTTTTACACTTCCAGTAATCATGAATGTGATCTATTTTTAGATTAGCGACAGATTAACTCAGTTGCTAAAATAGGCTCGACTGTATTAGACACTTGGCTTCAGTCACACAGTATTTAATTATTTTATTTATTATAATAGTACCTGGATGACCAGTATTTTTACCTCAGTATTTTTATGGATAAAACGATGTTTTCTAAAAATGAAACCTAGCTCGATCGATACTAAATTTCAAAAAATCGTTGGAGCTGTTTCCGAGATTCAGATTATATACATATATACAAGAATTGCTCGTTTAAAGGTATTAGATTTGTCTTTTTGGATTTAGTAACCTTGTAATTTGTTGATGAAGAATTGGATTTTTAAACTAAATACTTACTATCTACAATGCAATCAATAGATTATTATATTCCGACAGTTGTTTTGTTACGAAAACCTTCAACATTTAAGCTTTTGTTTTTATATGAAATATAACCAAACCTGTTTTTGATTTAAAAAAAATAGAATTTGTTGTTATAGAAGGAAAAAGGGTGGGGGGAAAGTTTTCTCTATTATTTTTTGTTAAGACCGGAAAATTTATTAACTTAATTAAATCTTAAATCAAGCCTTTTTAAATTTTCAACCTCTAATAAATACATAATACTTTACGTATATTGAAATAACTTTAATGTCACGACGAAACAGCAAGAGCTCAAGTACCTACATACCTATGTATACACGGAAATACTTTTCACACAACATACAGCGAGTACCATAATTATATTCCACCGAAACTATAAACGGTTTACCAATACCATTCACGCAAAAGATCAAATAATTCGAGAATAAACATGCCCTCTTTAGCAGTCGGCGCCAATTCAATAATTAACTGTCATAATATGGAGACGACACGCGACCTCGCGTTTATTAGTAGGTGTCAGAGGCAGCCCTGTTGATCCCAAGCACTTCATTGGACCACACGCGGGACGGAGTGAAAAGTCAACGCGGTAATTGGCTGTCAGCGGTAATTGTGCGCAAGGATGCGTCCGTCACGAGCCGTCGTGGCTTATGACGTTTTCATTGACCTATGCGATATTTAAGGCTTGGTATGTTCAAGGAGACGAATAAAGACCGCGCTCAAAGCGTCTTCTGTACCGACGACATTAAGTAAGCGGCGGGAAGTGGTTGGATTTGAAAGGGGGAGGACTGGGTGGTCCAATGGCACCACCAGGTGATCCATTGGAATGGCCTATGTTCAGCAGTGGACTTTGTAGGCTGATGATGATGATGTTCAAGTGCTTACATCAGTCTATGGAAGTACTGCAGCTGATGATAATAGCACGTAAAGTTCTCAGCAATATTATTTTTTAAATTTTTATTGCTAATGTTTATTTACATATAATTTTAGGCAAATATTGTTGCGAACAAATTTCTGAAAACTGAAAACTGAAAACTAATGACTGCACCTGCGCCGATGACATAATTCGCAAAATGGCGAAAAAAAAATTGAAAACGCAAAGTAATTAAAGTTCTTGGGTATTTAGAGTGTAGCAAATTTACTCTAGTTTGTTTATAGCCAAACTTCATCATACAAAAGTAGGCTCTAAATAGACGATATTTAAGTTTTAAGTCGCTTGGTCGAGTCCGGGCGTAAACGCCCGGTTGGGGTTTGACGGAGTTGATTGCTCTCCGGGCGTTAACGCCCGGTTAGTATCTGAGTGGTGAACGTTTTTACAACACATAACTATTAACTATACAATTACAAATATCAAATTCTAATTCATCACAAACACTACAATTTTCACTTGGATTTATTTCGTATATTGGCACCTCTGACAACAGCCTCCATATATTTTATTAGGCTATTTCTGTGTTATTCCCAATTAGTGCTTTAATAGGATTTTTGTCTATCTTTTGCTCTAGTTCGTGTTTCGCCTTGGCGTTCATTATTTGGCATTCTGTTATTAGATGTAAGATGGTCTCATTAGCATCTGTATCACAGTTGAACACTTGAAGCTGTATAATTAGTCAGAGAACCCGCCGTGCCCTGTCAGTCCTTAGGGCTTCGCCGGACTTCAAGCGGGAAAGATTAAAGTAAAAGTAATTATGTCCGTCCTATTGATGTACCGTAGCTGGGCTCAGGCCTTCCTTCATGGTCATGGCACGTGAAATTCGCAGCCCTGTTGATCCCAGCACTTCATTGGACCACACGCGGGACGAGTTAATAGTAAACGCGGTTTGTTGTCAGCGGTAATTGTGCGCAAGGACAGTTTTAAACTTTACACACCAATTAGTTTATAAGGATGACTTAATGTACGTACACCTTTATTTAATTCTATAGCAAACAAGCAATCAGCACCTTTGAGTAATTACACATTAGTTAACTGAAATTTTTCAATGAATATAATATTATATTAAAATATTAAAAAAAAATTTAACGCAAATTTTGTTGCGAACAAATTACAAAAACACAAATGTTGAAATGTTAGTGACGGAAGTTGTTGACATTGAATGGGCGCCTTTGTCTTTCAAAGTAAAAAGTGTTGAATAATTTCGGCGGGCTGGTTAGAACCACGATAGCTCAATTGGAAGAGCACCTGACCCGGTATGTCAGAAGGGTGCAGCTCCAAATCCTGCTCGTGGAAATTTTTTCAACATTTGTATTTTTATAATATTATTTTGTCAATATTTTTTTTTTCATATGTGACATACTCTGTTGTTATTGTTTTATAAGCACTGATATACCTAAGTGTCAAATAAACGTCTCATATATTTATCCTTGTTTTTAAAAATCTACTATTCCACATTGGGTTTGGTGAGTTATATTTTTTTCCCATGTGCTATTGTTTTTTTTTTGTTTTTTTTCATTTATTTGGGTAAACAAACAATGACAATACATAATGGATAAAACAGACAATGACAAATGAATTGGTAGAATTGTCACCAACACCGTTTACCACAAATTGACTTATTGTTGATGTTAGTCTTCCAATATACTTAAACTTTAGCCCAGCATTAGAACATTTCTACCCGCAAGCATAACAAAACAAAGGCTTAAAGACTGTAGTTATCAAAATTTTCTTGAAGTGATCTAAGCTCTTTATGTAGTTGTTATTTAGTTCGCAACTTTATTGTTGAGAACTGTCGTGAGCACAATGGACTCGTGCCGCATCAAAACGTATTGCGCAAACGCCGTATAAACAACTCATCAACGCAGTATCCATCGCAGAATCGCCGATCAACAGTGTCTATCTTTATCAAATTGTACTCGTACAGCAAACAAGTGTTCTTAGCTATTCACGAAAATATATAAGTAAGTATAAGTATATATTTTTGTTTATTTTTATTTATTTGGTTGTTGGAAGATTTATAGGAAAATATCAACTATAACTAAGCGATTTGAGTTAACCAATGCTTTGCTATGTTAAAAAAACCGGCCAAGTGCGAGTCGGACTCGCGCACGAAGGATTCCGTACTATGTGACGTATTGAAAAAACTACTTACTAGATCTCGTTCAAACCAATTTTCGGTGGAAGTTTGCATGGTAATATACATCATATTTTTTTTTAGTTTTATCATTCTCTTATTTTAGAAGTTACAGGGGGGGGACACATTTTACCACTTTGGAAGTGTTTCTCGCGTCAGTTTAGAAAAAAATGATATTAGAAACCTCAATATCATTTTTGAAGAGCTATCCATAGATACTCCACACGTATGAGTTTGATGAAAAAAAAAAGTGTGAAAATCTTAATGCGGTTCACAGAATACATCTACTTACCTACCAAGTTTCAACAGTATAGTTCTTATAGTTTCGGAAAAAAGTGGCTGTGACATACGGACGGACAGACAGACAGACAGACAGACAGACATGACGAATCCACCTCCATGATAACTATTTCTGCCGCGAAGCAACAATCAGAAGTAATCGTCCTCCTCTGCTCTTCCAATTGCAATGCCAGACAAAGTCCATATATATCCATTAATTAGTACATATAATTTTTTTCATCCCCCCATCTCGGAAAAAGTATTTTTGCTCTTCGATATCTGAGTGCAAAAGCCGTTTTTATCCGCTAGAGGATAAAGTAAATTGAATTCAGAACATCGTGTGCACTAAGTTTGTGAATTCAAAACATCATTAAACCTATTTACTTCTACCTCCATGGTGCCGAATTTATCAGTACACAAGTCACTAACACCAACATTACAGTATCTAACAAAAATATTACACTCAACTTAAGTAACTGTAGCAACGATACTTTCAATTTTTCTTAATTATACCTAAGTATTATTATAATGTAGTAGTTAATACCTAAACTGAAATAAAAGTATCTTGAGATTGTAAATATTTTTTTTTATATTTAGTAATTTCCTCGCTGAGGTGGGATGAAAAGTTACGTGTTGCACTCGAGTGCAAAGATTTTTCACCTCGTGCTCTTTTGATTCCCTTGCTAACGCTCAGGATTCTAATTTTTGAATCACTTGCTGCGCTCGTGATTCAATTCTAGAATCCTTCGCTTGCTCGGTCATCAAAATTGAGCACGCGGTTAAAAAGCAACTTTGCACTCTTGTATAACAAATAACTATTAAACACCTTTTGTAACACTTATGGTTGTCAAAAATACATATGTACTGAGTAGATATTGCTGTCAACACAAGGGCTGCGATGGCCGCTTTTTATCAGACAGGCTGTATGCTAATTTGCGGGCTCAGTAGTTTTAAAAATAATAATAATTAGAAGTTTTATTGATAAGCCTGCAAAGTCTATAATTGACCAAATCTCTAAAACTCTTTGACGAGCTTTTTCTAGATTTAGCGCTAATCCTCCGTAAAACATCACTTTACTCTAATGTTTACGCGAATTCAGCCTACGTATTTATATTTAAAATTAGCTTGCTCTTTTAAGTGTTTGAAGATTATATAGTATACACTAGAAAATGATGTTATAAAGGAGATGCTAAAAATAGGAAAGAATATAAAGTTTATTTGCATTACAAGTGGTTAGTTAGGTACATTTATTCTTAATTCTTTGGACTCTTTTATTATGAATTATTAAAAAGATGTTAGTTGATCTAAATAAATAAATGAATAATTTCCAAAAGGTTTTGTAATTACAACAATAAATCCATCAGTTTACCTATGAACCGTGGTGGTCGCTACTGACCATATAGAAACAATTGAATATCAATTGTGTTTTGGCCGTTGGTGGTTGTGTCAGCTTATTAAAAATGCGAACTATTATTTCTATAAAACTTTTAACTAACATATAAACGAGTATTACAAAGATGTTATCACAATAACTTATACTAGAAGAGACTGTTTAGGACGGCTTTGCATTTAAGCCGCTGCCGCTTGAGCCGTCACGTTTGGGTGCGGTCGACTCCGTGGCATACCAGAATCACGGACGTCACAGTTTAAAAATATATTAGTAAGTCATCTCTGTGATACAGGAACAAAGAAAGCGATTTGATTTGATAAAAAAAGTTAAAACCGATCAAATTTTATGTTCCTTGTTCATTTTTGTGGTGTTACTAAAAAGTAATGTCTATGTACAGGTTGATTTCGTCACCGTCCAAAACTTCTAAGGCGACTCCAAGTGATACAAACGAACAACTCTTATTATTGGACCAACTCCCTAACTCGAAAATAAAATTCAGCTGTTCCATACATTTTGGTCGAATGAATATTGATTGTCTGTATGGAACAGCTGAATATTATTTTCGAGTTAGGGAGTTGGTCCAATAGTAAGAGTTATTCGTTTGTATCGCGGGAGTCATCTCAGAAGTTTTGGACGGTGATAAAAAAATCAACCTGTATATCTATCTATCTATGTTTCTGTATATTTATCTATTTATATATTAAACTATCTATCAATAAATAACTTACACCTACTAGATGGCCTGATCTGATCACCAAGGTCACACAAAAGCGGTTACAGAGTCTACCACATCGCTGCGTGACAGACAAGGCCTGGAGAGAACTTAGCTCCACCACATCACGTGATAGTCACGATCCTCAGCATTGAGGTGACGACTGATTGGATTGAACCAACTAATAACCAGTAGTAATGTTTGTTTACACACGTATCAGTTTTTATAGGCGCTCGGCCAAAATAATGAAGTCTTCTGAGCAGTCTGACAAATTCAAATTATCTTTATATGTGAGTCATCAATAGGTGAGTCGTAATCACTTAAAATGTTGTCTTACATTATTTAATTAAAGTCTCATACAAATATATTAAAAACGATCATCATCAGCTCATTTTTATGTCCCCATTGCTTGGGGCACGAGCCTTCCCTATGGATGGATAGGGAGAACGGGCCATAAACCACCACGCGGGCCCAGTGCGGTTTGGTGGTTGTTAACGACTGCAAATGTAGCTGGCACCAACGGCTTTACGTGCTTTCCGAAGCACGGAGGAGCTCGAGATGATAAATTTTAGGTCACCCATCTGATGACCGGTGTTGACGATGGCCACACTGCTGCGATTTAGATGTAAAATTAGATATAAATAAATAGTTAAATAGATATATAATACGTACATACCAATATAAGAAATACTATAATATTGTAAACATGAAATTGTATATTAAAATAAATCTGCCATTGTATCGGCGGCAATTGTGCGGTAGGAACCAAATTATTAATATTTTTTTGTTGACGGTAATTTGCTACATACAAAGGACTCTCAGTCCGTCTGTCACCACGTCAATAGTGGTGTCCTTTGCGAAAGTTGCTTAACCTCAGCACTCGCAAACCGGGCGCGTTAACCACTGCGCCATCGAGCTCCATTAAAAACAATAACTATAACTTTTTAAACTATCGTGGTCACTTACATTAAGAATAAATATTATTAACGATATATTACCGTGTTTTTTGTTGTGTTTGAGTATCCGATATTTCGGCACAGTTGCATGCGCCATGATCACGGATGTATTGAAGTTATTGCGGGTGGGTGATTATGAGCAGACAAAACGATCTACCCTCTTCCTTAGTCGTTTTTTGCGCTCGATACTTGTACCACTGTCTCCTAAGTCACTATTCACTAGAACTTGATCTCGACACACTATACTGACCGTATCAGATCGCGAAACGGTACTTTTGTTATTTTTGCGGTCTTTACATAAGCTAATCACTGGATACCAGATACGCGACAGTTTAAACCCATCATCGCGATTGAAATTTATGTATTTTGTAATTTCAATCGCTTCTCTAACTAATCTAGGTATGTAGTGGCGTTCTGTCGAAATTATCTGGGGGTTATAAAATTGTTAAAAATATTTATTCTAAAACAATAACTATTATTAATTTTCGGTTTTCGGAAGGTAGCGGTTACCATAGCTTGGAGGTTTTCATCACCATCACAATACATCACTATTGATATTTATGAATTAGAATCATAATTTCAATAAAGTACCGAAATATACACAAAATAATGTAAGTAAGCTAAGTGTCATAATAATTTGACAAATGACAGTGGCTTCGAAGCAAAAGTGACAAGGCGTAGTAAATTAGCCGATTGCTTCTGAAAATATCTGTACATGCTTTTTTACGAAGTTTTTTACGCAAGTTCCTCACAACATTTCATTTACTCGAGGTTCTTTCAGTTTCAATGTCTATTTATTTGACAGTTTTGCAGCATTTCTTGGAAACCCGTTTCATTGGCAACTCGCGTGTAACGTGGGAAAACCTTTATTTTTCATAGAACGTTCTGCCAAGAATAAATAACAGCTCAGAACTAATTTCCTGTGACCTGTGTGTGTTTTCCTTGTGTCTTAATTTCGGTAAAAATAACACTTTTATCAATACTATAAGCGGGCTGTCTTATTACTGACTAGCTGACCCGGCGTACTTCGTACTACATTGTTTTTAATATAGCCTATGTTACTCAGCCCTAATGTAGCATTCTAATGGTGAAATATTTTTTTAAATCGGTCCAGTAGTTTTTGAGTTTATTTGTTGCAAACATACATACAAAAATACAAAGATTTCCTCTTTATAATATTAGTATAGATTATGACCAGGAAAGCTAGAAAAGTACGGGAACTCCTGCCAACAGAAGTATCTTACTACTTACTACTAATCTGGTTTATGTAATGTAATAAAGAAGTTCCCAACCTTTTATTTACAAGAAAAAATAATTCCAACGTCCCTCTACTTTTCATCAACATTTTTGCTAAAATAAATAATATACTTAAACTTACTAAGCAACAATTTAAGGTTTGACAATAAAGTAGTATGAGAATTATATTTAAAAATAAAGTCAAATAGTTTCTAAAAATATTTAATTTATTAAAAAAGTATACCACCCGACTGCGTGTGGGTGTCGTCATAGGTACTTTACCGCAATAATGCAATAGCTGTGCGCCCGCGCAGTTCACGGAAGTTATTAAATGTAGATATTTGTAAAATCTAAACTACTTGGTCTATTTTATATAAGTTAAACACATGTCTTTGTCAACATTTAGTATTTTATACGTGCCCATCCATATTCTTCGCGTTAGTTAACGAGAAATGTTTTGTATCGAGTTACTGACATAATATATTTGAGTGGATCATACGTCGACGTAAGATTTATGAGTGATGTGACGTCATGCGCCATTGACCCGCCGCGCCATGATTGCGTTTAACACAGCACAACTCTGCGCGTGCGCACACTCAAATCCGAATGAACATTTTATTTTTATATTTAATAAGTATTAGACATTTAAAGATATTTAAAAAAATAAGTAAAGAAACATTCGAGCACACCTACAAAATTAAAACTTACAAAAAACTGTAAGAAAAGTAGTTAGTCAAAGATAAAAGTGCACTTTACTCGGAATCCTCAACTACAGAAGAACTGGATCTTATCTCTACCTGTCGGAGCACCACAATAATATAATACTGATACTAACAATGTTATTTTAAAGATTAATTACACTTTTCGGACCCTGGATGGTTCCAATACAGGATTATAGTATTAAAACAGATTTTATTCTCAAGATAATTATTTATGGCTTGCATTCAATGTTCAAAAGATGATTGATGGCTTTTATCTGAGCAATGCCTAATTCTACGCGAGCAGAGTCACGGGTACAGCTTGTATAATTATTAGATTAAACAAGGCTAATCCCGAGGCTCTCACCAAGGTTGCATAGTTGCAGGCGTTAAACGGTAGAGTAAATATCCTTGAGTGCCAGAGGTGTTAGGACGGGTTTTTGTGTTAGCAAAACAAGTTGCGGGACAGATATTTTAGTATACGTAATATAAATTAGGTTGCAGTTTATGTGTTTCTTACCCTCAGGGTGTGAAAGTATCGCTGAAAGTCGCCCGAAACAGTACAGCATGGATTCTTTGAAAAGGGCGTAAAAATTATTTTAAAGTGTTAGCGACGCGAGACTCGTGACGTGAGTGATCACTGGTGTTGCAGACGTCATAGGCTTTGGTAACCGCTTCCCATCAGGCGGGCCGTTTGCCTGATTGCCACCTTAGTAGCTTAAAAACAAAACAGTGTCGTTATTTAATCGCGATAAAATAATTCGAGAACTCATCACATTACGTTTTAAAATGTCGTTTATCTTTTGTTTTGCAATCCCACTGCCAGCCTAATGGGGATTTGGTGGGTTTAAACCTCTACCTACCCACAAGAAGCGAGACTAACGGCTTTAAACTTCCCTATCTAAGCACGGAGTAGCTCGTGATTACTTTAATTAGGTCATCTATTCTGGTGACCTAGCGCTAGTATTGCGAAAGTTTCTTAATTTGCAAGATTTTAACGTAAACGTGCTGACTGCTATATTTTGGTTCATATCTCCATGCGCTATATAGAGGTATAAAGAGGATGCTACATAGAGGACCGATTCCGGTCACAGCGACTGTGTGCACTGGATAGGCATATTATCTCCTTAGTGTGGGCTTCGCTGCTCCGCCCTTAAATGTGGTCATAAGTGGCTTACGTACCCAATTTTGTTGGAGAAGTTACGAGCGCATTTTGGGCATGTCAGTACCCCGCCAACGTAATGGGATGTACTATTGATCATGTGGGAAGGCCTAGCTGAACCTAGCAGTTGGGACGTTTATGAGAGAACTAAGTACAAACAAAAAAAATTTTAGCCCAAAAAAAAGTTAAAAAGAAGAAATAATATGTAAAACTCTTTCCTTCAGTTACATATATTTAGAATTGTCCGAGTGGAGGACTGAGATTGAAATGAGGTCATCTACTATTTTCACCGAGCTTTCTCACTACTCCAAAATTTGTACGTCATAATATCAAAGTGATTCCAACAGCTACGTGTTTTAATGTTTTGTGAGTCATGTTTATATTTAAAGCAGTCGGTTTAAAGTCTTTATAATTTTTTTTTAATATTAGAAGAAGGCAAACGAACAGGCGGGTCACCTGATGGGAAGCAATCACCACCGCCCAAGGACACCCACAAGACCAGAGCAGTCGCAGATGCGTTTCCAGCCTTTGAGGAAGGAATAGGCTCGTTTCTTGGTCGTAATGGTCCGGAAATACCGCCCGTGAGAGCTGGTTCTACAGCACTGTAGTTCGTGGCAAAAAATTACGTGAGAAACGCACAGTAGCCGCCATCCATCAAGATGGTGTGGATGGAATGACAGTCGATTGCGTGTAGTGCGGTAAAGGAAATCGGCGGCAGGGATCAAACTGAACAATTCCTCAGAGACCTCACTCCTCATGATGAAGACGATAAAATAAACAGAGAGACGCAACGTCTCTCCAAAGGGCCAGTGGATCGAGCCGACCAGAGGTTACCACGTTGTCGACAACTCGAGCAGCTCTGCGTTGAATGCGGTCAAATGGGAGGAGTTGGTACTGGGGCGTTCCAGCCCAAAGATGGGAACAGTATTTCATATGAGGCCTGACCTGTGCTTTGTAAAGCTGTAAGCGATGGGTTGGCGTGAAATCTTGTCCCGCTCTATTGAGCACACCCAGCTTTTTCGAAGTTTATTTAGCTTTACCTTCCAAATGACCGCCAAACTGAACGTCACTCGAAATATCGACGCCAAGGATTCCAATGGTCAGTTTGGTATCAAGGGGAGCATACTTCCTTCACCTTCAAAGTTTAGAGATACGACGAAGGGATGTTTTTTAACGGTAAACACGCAAACTTGTGTTTTAGAAGGGTTAAAATGGACTAGGTTAAGTCGGCCCCAATTCGAGACATGACTTAACATGTTCTCAGTGTCAAACACAAGTTCTCGATGACGCTTTCCGGAGCAATATTAGTACGTCCGGTGTAAAGCATATCCCCAGTACTGTCGTCCGCATAGCAATGAATGCTGTTGTTATGCAACATGTCATTGATATGCAGAAGAAACAGAGTAGGCGACAGCACACACCCATGCGGGCTGGCGACCCACGCATACAATTTCTCAGGAAGCCCGTATGATGGAAGTTTAGAGAGAAGAGCCCTGTGCCATACCCTGTCGAAGGCTTTCGCTATGTCCAAGCTAACTGCCAGTGCCTCCCCTTTCCTCTCGACTGCCTCCGCCCATCGGTGAGTGAGGTACACTAAAATATCACCAGTCAAACGACCGCGGCGAAACCATACCTGCGATCGCTTAGTAGCTGATTCTCTTCTAGTTACCTCAAGAGCTGGCAGTTTGTAATGGACTGAATTACTTTGGAAAGCAAAGAGGTGATGGCTATAGGCCTGTAGTTGGACGGATCCGAGCGTTCGCCTTTTTTGGGAATCGGGTGAACAAGGGCTGTCTTCCAAGAACTTGGGACAACTCCAGTAGTGTAAGAGAGCCGGAAGAGCCGCGTTAGAACCGGCGCCAACTCAGGAGCACACGTCCGAAGCACAATGGGAGGGACTGAATCAGGCCCACTCGACTTATGGATGCCAAGGGGAAAAAGAGCTTTACGAACTGACCTTTGCAGGAATCAAACGTTTGGCATAGAACTAGCGCAATGCGGTATGGTTGGTGGCGAGTTTTCCCCATCGTCTAAGGTCTTATGCGAAAAGAGTGCCCAAGAGATCAGATTTCTCTTCTGCAGTATGGGAAAGGCAATGATCGGTCTTGTGCAGTGGTGGTAGTGACGGTCGATAGAAATTCCCCAAGACAACCTTGGCGAGAGACCAGAATGCACGCGTACCCGAAGGAAGACGCACAAGCCTCTCGCCAACTCTACCTATTAACGATGACTTCGCCTTGGCAATGTTCTTCTTAAAGGACCTGGCAGCAAAGTTGTACTTTTTTTTGAGCACACTGATCTTTGGATCCTTCGATAACACCGCATTAGCCCAGGCTTGGTAATGCTCGCGCTTCTGGCGAGATACTATTTTGCAACCTCGACCAAACCATGGTTAGGACCTGCCGCCAATGGGAACCATAGAGTTTGGAATGAAGAGTTCCACTTCCTGCAATATTACATCAACGACAGAATCGGCGGCGACATCTGGATCATCCAGCGAGAAGCAAACTCGCCACCATGGGTACGACGCAAAGAAACTTTGCATCCCATCCCAGTCCGCTGACCTATAATGCCAGACCCGACGGCTAACCACACGTTACCATTTTAAAGTTTCCGTGAGAGGCACTGTGCTCCGAATCAGGCAATGATCTAATAGGGCCTCCGGAACTTTCACAGGCCGGATGAAGCAACAGCAACGAGTGCCATTATTTCACGCCGGTATGTAGTGAGAGGGTGGTATTACGCCGGGCGAGCCGGCCCAATGCATGCTGCAACGCAGCGTGACTCTACCACTCAGTCAGTGTCACTTAAACCTACGGACGCGAGTGACCTTAACCCCTTACTTTGAAGACAGAGCATTGAAATCACCAATTTTGAGTAAACTCGACATTAGTGACCCAACGCCATATTTAGCATAAACAACGAAGGGTTTCGAGGTGGAATAGAAAACATCAGTGAAATGTTGCTAGACGATCGCCTGCATCTTGGAAACCTTGTCCCTTAATCGGCTCTAACGACATGCACGAAAAGTTAGGCAGCTGATACATTATTTGCATGTTCCAGAGCAGCATGGAAAGTCTTTGTAATAAAGACATTAAAGGCAGCGACTTACAGCTACGCCTAAAGCTCTGAACCTTAAATCTGCTAACTGCATAACGTCTCAATAACGTGCCGGTAGCCCGATTTTGACATTAACTCCATAAGAAAATTGTCAGAATCAGGCCTGGACGCTTTAAAGCAGGAGGGTAGTGGTGTGGAAATAAACCAATGATCTAACATCTAGACCATTGACCACAGCGGTTGCAGGTCAGCTTCATCAAGGCGAAGAAAAACACGAAAGCTTTTCCGCTAGGAAAAGCCATAACATAAGATGGTTTGCTAATCGTCCTTTACAACAATTTAGACGTTTATGGTAGTTTATCATCACCATCATTATCATTAGCTAATAAACGGCTCAGGCCTTTCCTTATGTACATTTACTTGTACTGTATGTACTGTACATAAGCATAAGCAGATTTCACAAAACCACTTTAACTATCATTGAACCAACGACCTAACGTCTTTCAAAGGAAAGAAGACCTAGAAATATAAAAATTTAAAAAAAAGATCCTCCTCCGTGTCTAGTCTTGATCCGATAAAAACTCCTCGGAGAATTAGGGGACGGGATATTGATAGATGCGATCCCCTGTAGAAACTCTGTGATGATGTTTGGAATCCACGGTTGAGAAACCTTTAACTCTGTAAAAGTCATATACGACTGACAGCAATTTCTTTCCGAAAAAATATATTGAGACTATTTTAACAACTACCATCTTTCCCACGGCTTAATGTACCTTTCAAAGGACGGAAGGGCTAGAAATATTAAAATCAACCACTCCGATTCTCGTCCACCGTGCATGGTTAGTTACTCATATCCATGTGTCATTGACTCGCTGTAGAAAGTGGCCGAATGATTTTGATTCAGCTCGCACCGTTTGGAGTAAGTCCAGGCGATTTCCCGAAATAACTCCGGTGGTTCTGACATCTCACGATATTTTGCCTTTGCCTGATTATGCTTTGTTCCGTTTGCAAAGTTGAGAATGTTTCTTTATATTATAAGTAGTTGTATCGTCCCACAGCTGGATAAAAGGCGTTTATCATTGAAATCAAGTCATCGCTACAATTATTGATGGGTAATTTATTGGCTTTACCGTTGTAAGCTTACCATTCATTTAAAGCCCTGAAGCATCTTCCTAAACCAACATGTCAGATCCAGATGGAATGAAAATTTGTATTACTTTTAAACTCGTCATCGTGGTTACCTTTTCTAGGATCCATTAGATAATAAAAAGACATAAACACGCTGAAGAACAGTAATTTGTAACTGCGCAAATAATAATGAAATGCGAAACTTAAAACTAACTCGGCAATAACAGCTTGATATAAGTTATTCGATTCTACTGAAATTTTACACTTTGGTGGCCCATATGAGCCATCGAACTAATTTATGGTATTTGGAAAATAGTGTGTTTTGGATAATATTCTGGATAATTCTCGATTCAAATAGATGATTTAGAGATCGGTCGATTGATCTCAAAGGGATGTTCAAAAAGTGTACGAAATTGTGGGTTTTAAAAAAAAGACATAAACATTGGTTTAATCACCACGCTTGGCTAATGCGGGTTGGTGGTGATCACAAGCCCGGGATATGCATGCGAAATCCGCAATCCTGATAATCCAAATCCTGAGAATTTGACCACGACCACGGCCTCTGGATAACAATACGAGCGGTTTGCTTTTCGGCCTTTGAGGTCTTATAACAAAGTATTCATAGATTTTTTATTAGATAAATAGATTTTAGGTCAGCCTGGTGAGTTAAGGCATAGAAGAATAGACCCGAAAATTGTACGACAGTTCAAGCAGGACCTCAGTTTAGCCTAGACCTAGGCCCTAGACCCATTATGATGATAGTATACTACTAAGAGTCCAATGTTAAAATTGACTGTCACATTTTAAGAATTACACTGTCTGAAGTTTCGAGAAATTTCATTGTGGCCTTAATTAAAAAATAAACGTGTCCCTCGTAAAAATGTACGTGATGCTATGCCTTCTTAGAACCAGTTAGGTTTTCAGTCCAGCAGAGCAGACAATGAATGGCCAGGTAGTTGGATATTAGCCCCTATGTTTTAGAATGCAGAGTCACATATTGATTGAAATTTTAATGAGGTCCTATAAAACTGGAGAGGTTCTAAAATTTATTAGTGGTCCTATGCCGTGCTTACTAATGGTGACATGAGAGCTACATACGTGAGCAACGATTTATTTGATGTAGCAAATACGTTACAATATTATATCCATTGAAATGAAACAACTTTACGGAACTCCTCGAAAGCACCTTTAAAGGGTTCGAAACGTCGGCTAAAATAAAATCAAATAATGTAAAAAATCACGAATAGATCCTTAAAAGTCATTTCATTTCAATGCGTCGCGTAAACTTTAGAAAACAATACGCAATACTATTGTTAAAATTATGTAAGTAGGCAACATAGAAGATAAGTATTTACTATTATCAAGTTATGTTATTAACACAAATGGATTACTGTCGTCCGATAAAAATACTTACTTTATTTTAAACAAAAGACTGATATTATTGCATTGTCATGTGATTATTCTAAAATGCATTATTTTCCTGTAATTAATTATAGTTTTAAGTGTTATCTTAGTGTGCCCTTCTGTTATTCAAGTGCGGTGTGAAATATATTGTTATTATTACTAAGGTAAACTCGTCTTATGTATTTATGCATTATTATTTTTCAAAGAACATAATGCTTAGTTTGAAGTATTAATTTATTACAATGCCATCTAGTTACGAGACCCCACAAAATTTATCACCATGTTTATTGTGATTTTCCCATTACAAACGAAAACAAAAATCATATTGCTTATAACTATTACCCGTTTATAATTATTCTTATATCGGCAGCCATAATGGTTTTAAAAGGTTATAAGCCTAGACTTAACAATAGCATCAAATATATTATTTAAAACGAATAAATATAAAATAAGAGCTCAAGCGTCGAATACCCAGACACAATAGAATTTTAATCGTTAACGGCCACCTGCTGGTCGCTCGACGCTCAAGGGGGTAATAATAAGGTGCAGTTCGTCAAAAGTAAACTTTGAACTTGACTTAGTTAGTAGGCTTATACTAAGTCCTCCGAAGTAAGATATCTAGCTATCTTATCTTAGTATATCGCCATAACAACAAAGTTAGCAGCATAGTTTTGTTTAGACAGTTTATTTTATTTTATTTATTTTATTTGTTTATTTTTTTATTGTTTTTATTTTTTTATTTATTTTTTTTAGTTAAGTGTAATATAGTCAGTTCCTTAGTTTTTTTTTTAATTTTTTATTGTGGCACGCCAAAATGGCCTCCCCCTGCCTGATGAAAAGCAGCCAGTGAAGCCCAAGAAGTGAAAGCGTTCATCACAGCGCTACCACGCTATGCCGAACGCTCACACTATGGCGGCCTGCATAAATACTTTTTCGTGATTTTTAGTGATTAAAGATTCTGGTTAAGTGTGTTCCACCTTCGGCTTTATCATAACATCTTATCAGTGAAAGCCAAGTGCATCTCCGTTATGGTATAAAATAATAACTTAAAAAAATCTTGCATACAATCTTTGTATACCAAGGGACAGTTTCACTCAATTGTTGTGGTAAGATAACTTTGTGAGTGACTGAAAACGCAACCAGTTATGAGCATAATATGATGCGAAACACGTTTTAAATTTATGCCAAAACATACACAACGTTTATACCTAGTACCTACAAGGTGTATTGTATCTCTGACAGAACATGGTTGGTTATTGAAAACTGAGAATTTGTACTTTACATGACTATGAATACAAAGTAAGAGGCATGCTCATAATATGTTGCTATAACACGCTGCCAGTACGAGCACACATTAGGTCATCAAATCAGCATTGAAATGAGGGAAATCAACACGATTTGTTTGGTTTATCTAGTTTTTGTCAACCACACACTAGCTTGCTTGCATGTGATAAGTATCTACAAACGATATGATATTAATATTCAAAAATGGGTACATTTGGGATGTTTGTAAATTAAACATTGGTATCAGTTAAATTGACCATAGGAATGATGGAAATTGATCATTGGGATAATGTGTATTGATGACCAATGGGATCATTTGTATTGACCATAGGGATAATATGAATTGACCAATGGGATCATGTGTATTGACCAATGTGATGTCAAGTGACTTTTGGGATAATTGTGAATTGACAGAGGGATCATTGTAAAATGACCATAAACATCCTGTTACATATAAATATACCAAAATAATTAATGTAAGAAGTTGTTTTAATATTTTTAAAATCAACGGACAACAAAGTTATAATGTTTATTTATTTATAAACTCCAAAGAAACTAATACAATCAAAGGCCGTAAGTCTCCATCTGTTAAAGTTCTTACCGAAATAGCTGCAAACTGTGCTAATTGACGTACCCTAAGTCTGGATCGGTGCACAATTCGATCCGACATTTCATAAATATGCAAGAATTTTATAAATATAGCTTAAGTAATTTATCTACCATTCAATCATTAAATCTTGAGAGTTGAGTTTGAGGATATGTTTAAAAACGAAACATAAAATAAACAGATTATTGTTCGATACTGAAATCTTAAGCTAATATAACTTAAAACGGAATAGCTCACAATCTGTGATAATGTTAGGTTGACTATTTACATTTCATTTCATTTTACAACATCAAATATTTTTATAACTTATTACTTGTTTACAATAGGTAACGTACGCCTGTCTTGGCAATAAAGATAAAAGATAACGATGAACTTATCCAGACTGCTGGAGTGGTTTCGAAAATTCGAACACACAATATTAGATGATGCAAAGCAGAGATCTTCACGGTCGGCAGATTCGTTCCGCGATAAAGGGATTAGCCCGTCACGCGCAGTACCTAGCACTTATAAACGCCTCTTATTGCTAGCTCGAGCATCAACTTAAAACCATACCTCACTAAAGAAGCGCTCCCTCGCTTCAGCCATCGTTTCTCCACGCGATGTGTTGTCACCTGTGCTGTTGTTGTCAGTTTCCATTTCATGCTTCGACGAGGAGTCATTTAGAAGAGCGTCAGGCGGGACTGGGGCTTCTTCAACAGGGGCGGCTTGCGCCTGCGCCTGCGCCACCTGGGGCGCAGCTTTCTCGGACCCGTCTTCCGCCACTGTCACCACTTTCACACCCCCGTTGCCCTTACCACCACCCACACCGTTAGTCTTTTTACTGACCCCTTTCAACTTCTTCTTCTTGATCTTCGGCTTCTTAGGCGGTTTGCCCTCGTGGAAGCGTCGACTGGCGCAGCACTGCACGTTACCCATGGCAGCGCGCGCGCATGTCGCGGTACACTCGGACGGCGGGAGTCGGTTCGGTCGGTCGGTCGTTCGAGGCGCGTCGGCGTCGGCGCCGGCTCGCGGAATGAGAGCGGTGCGAGAGTCCCCAGCGTCTCGGTGCCACCCACCCGCCCCGGTATTTTCGACACGACTCCGGAATCGCGCTGACCGCTGATTACGCGAATGCCGTCCGCGGAGGATCGCACCCGAAAGCCGGGCCGCGTGCCGGCCGCGCTGGCGTCATCGCGCGCTGCCCCCCCGCGCCGCAAGGTCAAGGCGCGATCATTGTTCCCTGGTGCTGCTAGACGCGCATCGCTCCACTCGGATGCGGGGCGACTAGGCGACTACTGGCGCCACCACCGGCATTAGCACGCTAAGCCACTATCGAACATGCGATGTTTACTGTTGGCTACCACGGGAACGGTTACCCGAGCGTGACGCGCTCTCGACACCCCTCGACAAGCCAGGTGTATCACGATTACACTGTTAACGAAAAATCAATGCCCTATTTACCTCAACTAGAAAATTGTAAAGATTGAAGTCAGTCAAGTTGTTTGCGCGGTACCGTTATCGCGCTCGAGAGGAGCTGATACCGAGGCGCACGTGTCGCGTCGGGCGCTAACCGTAGTAAATAAAACGGTTGCTCGTAAACGAGACAACGTCGAGGAAAACGATCGGCCATAATTTAATACGTCAGTCACTTGTTGTCTATAGGTGCGAAACTAGTGACATTTTGTAATAGTTAAACGCGGAAAACATTTTAGTAAGCCATTAATGTATAATCTAGCGATGTCTCGGCAACCTTCGACCTCGGACATTTCAATACTATCAACCGGATCGTTTAAAAGTTCAATCATCAATAGAATGCCAACATATTATTATAACAATAAGTTTAAAATTTGTTCTTTTTTTAATAATGTTAAAGTATGGCTAAATATGGTATAACATTCAAGGACGTTTGAAACAGGTCAAGCTGCAGACAATAAGATAATTTACGAAAAAGGATGGACTTTTAGCAGACCAAGTTTTGTAGATAAACCTTTTTTATGCAAAACTACAACCGTCATGCCCTTCATAAAGACAAGGATAACTGCCTTTTTATTTATGTAGGTAACTACAATGTTAGTTTTTAGTTTTTAGCGTTTTCTTTCGTTTCTTTTTTCATAATGACTTATTTTATACACTGAGGTTAATATTTTATATTGTTATATTATAATAGTAACGAAGCGTCGTCGTCGGTAATCAAACTAATAATTGGTCAGTGTAACGGAGGGAGACGAAAGGGAATAAAAGTGGACTATATATAGAGAAGGCAAATAAAAACTTATATAAATTATAAAACAATAAGTCAGAGTAATTTTTCTTACAAGTAATACATAAATAAACAATATTTCCATCCTGTATGATGATGATGAATGATAATAGAAATGAGAAGTGAGAAATGATTTCTTTTGTTTTGTTTTATTTGCCAATACTCATGCACACTCACGAACACTTAACGGTTAATAACACTAACTTTAGAAAATAAAACAAAACCGCAGTCATGACACTCTTTACTTTCCCGCCAAGAAGTCCCAAAACGAAGTTAATACAACAAAAGAAGGTTGACAGGTAATAAAACAATATAAAAAGCATATATTCACAACAGAGTATTTATCCTCTCCGTACAAAGTCGGTTGAATGTGAAAAATCGTGGTTTAAACCCTACAACTAAGACTGATGTGAACATACAATATACCAAACAAGCGTATAATGCCTTCTGGATGGATAAAAAGACCTATTAATGTGTTAATATCGCATTAACTTAAAAAATACTGCAACTCAACAGTTCTTATGCTATGTCACCTGTTGCTAAGACTGAAGAAGCGCACTTTCCCCGGAATCCTGCCCTACAGATAAACTAACTGCCGAAACACGAAAATATTTTACTATCATTGTTACTGGATATGATGGTGGTGAACTAGCCAGGCGAACCTTTAAACAAGCTCTATAACCAAATAATTTATTTTACAGGTTATTAATAGAAAGAAAAAAATATAATTAAAGAAATTATTGATGCTCATACATACCTAAATATGCTCATGATATCCTTTATATAAAAACTGCAGTAGCTTTAGAAAATCCATAATCTCCATGACCTTGCGTATGAAGTACGATTTCCAGTATTCACAGAGCAGTTCGTATTGAATTTTGGAAAAACCATGTCACTTGGCGCCGCTAAAAGAGGAAGTTGTTGCGTTAACACAAGACCGCTTATCTGGACCACCGTTGCACAATCCCGGCGAGTCTCGGCCAGGCCACGCGCGACACACATTTTAATGTTGATATTTATATTTATTTTGCCCCAACACTTGGCTGGTCTGGTTTTTAGGACGACCGACGCGGTGTTGTTTTGTTTTTAGTTTTCCGTTCTTTATTACCACTAAACTGGGCATCAGGCATTTGGTTCATCTGATGGTAAGCTGTTACCGCAGTTTGTGGACATTCCTATGTAGCTATTTAAACTATCATGCTCACTGGCATTAGAGTACTCAATTTCTTATTTCATAAAAGGGTAGATCGTTTTGTCTGCTCATAAAAAAACCCACCCGCATTAACTTCAGTAATTTCGTGATCATGGCTATAGTTGCAAAAAACCGTTTTATACCAAAATCTGTGACTTAAAACTCTTCTTCTTCTTAAACAACAGATTCTTACCATATTTACATAATTAATAATATAATAATTACATAATTATTAATAATTAAAATCATGACCCACGTCGTAGTGTAATAATTACTAACTACTACACTATGACGTGGTCGTGATTTTGAACCAAAACGGTTCAAACGGTTGTTTAAGAAGAAGAGTTTTAAGTCACAGATTTTGGTATAAAACGGTTTTTTTGCAACTATAATCATGGCGCATGCATCTGTGCCGAAACATCGGATACTCACATGTAATACCTAAATATGGAGTACCATGTTTAGGTATTACATGTGAGTATCCGATATAGCTAGTAAGCTAGTACCTATGTAACACCAGGGTGCTTAGTGTGAGTTTCATTCGCATTCGATCACGTTAACGAAAACGAAAATTAGTATGACATTGAAGCATTTTTCCATACAAATTCTCGTTTTCATTACATGACAAATGCAAATGAAATTCGCACTAGGTATCACGAATAGAATAGAATAGATAATTAATTAATGCTGTGAATGTAGTAGGATCAAGTTATATCATTTTACCATCGCACGTTTAACCAAAAAAGCTGGTACCTATGCGAACGCGTTGCAGTCTCTCAGAAACATTTTCGCGCCCTCGAATACTTCGGCAGAAGCATATCCCAATACCAAACCCTTGGTTCCTCAGAACAAGTTTTCTCAATCTCTTATTTCAGACTTCCGCATACTCTCCTGAGATACAGACTTGATAAAGAATGCGCTTGGGCGGGTTCCTGTCGTTATACCTGACGTAAATGATCCCATAATGAGATGCTTACGCAGATACATCTGGCACTTTCTCGTATAACCTCAACGGTCAGTAGTTGGTGCCAGCCAGTACGAATAAAATTAGTGAAATGTTTGAACTTATTTAATAAGCAAACAAATAAAAACACCATTCTGTGCACCATGACGACCAAATGTGACGATTCGCGTTAAGAAATTCAGTCAACATCGTTCACAATAAAAGTGGAAATAGCTCCGGGACAGTGATTCGGGAATGCAGTAACTGGGACGTCAGCGTTTCACAACCACGAACGCTCGCTCGCATTGGAGCGCGACGCAGTATACCCTTTTGTTTCCGAGGATCACTTGCGCTCGGGTGTTGGGCTATAAACCTTTACGGACCATTGTGAGATATCAACATTCAATTGTTAAATAACAAAATAGTAACGATAATGTCTAGGTACCGGTACCTATCACAGCATTATAGGGTATAACAAACGGGGCTTGATCGGTCTACAATTTCTGAACTTAATTAACTTTCGCAAAGGCCAGTCATCGGATGGGTGGCTACGACTGTCGGACCACAAGAATGCTACTGTTTTCGTTCTTATGTCAGTAGATTTCGATACAGTGAAAGTCAGTCAAGGGGAATCAGAACTAGCCCTACCACCATCAAATCGAATACAATACCTACCCTTTCTGTGAATCGCACTCGGTACTTTTACCAGTGTTGTCTATCACTAGACCACAATGACCATTGGGTCCTTCTAAATCCATGTTTAATATTTTCTAGATTTTTCTGCTTGTACAGCGTGGTTGTTTAGTTAGCCAACAAGGGAAAAATTTGGTTTGAAATTTAGATTAGACCAAACATGTCAGCAAGCTTAGCACATACTTAGGGTAATACTCAGCGCCGGCCCTAATCCTTGAACAGGGTAAATAAGGAATTAAAATAAGGAATGATATCTTTCATTTTTAGTATTTTGGCTTACCTTGTCACCGGACGTCTGAACGACTGCTCCACTCTCTCTACTCTATGCTCTCCCTATATATCTGATATAGGGCCGCATTAAAGATCAGAATGGATCGAGTGGGTAATTGACATATACTTGTATTATTTTGTTTAAATTATTTTCTATTTTTATTTTATTTGAAGTCATACCAGACACCCACCCCACCACAAACTCCCAGCATCAGCAATGACGTCATAACTGAGGAGCAATTGCGCGTGCTCTCTTCATTGCCCAACACCGTCTATTAAGAGATCGGTAAGAAAAACTTATGTTAATTCAAATTACTGTTACTTTGTTTAAATGCAAAAACATAATTTCGTATTTAAAAAAACGTTACCCGTGCTATATGTTTCTGGCTCACCGTGACAGGATTTTTTCATTTATCGCAATTTATCAAAACATAACATAAGCTATTTCTAAGAATGCTTTATTCTGTCTAACTAACTAATCTGCCCCATTTTTTTATCGCATAACCTTTAAAAAAGTATACTGATAAACGACGCCATTTCTATAATAGTCAGCCGTTGTGTAATTTGCAGAAATCAACTTTGTAACATTAATATGTAAACAAATACTCGTTTTAAAAAATATATTGCAAAGGTTAGTTTGCCGTTAGTATTATCACGGTATTACTATTTAAAACTGTGGTATTATTATGCTATCGAGCAGCTCGATGGCGCAGTGGTAGACGCGCTTGGTCTGCGATTGCTGAAGCTAAGCAACTTTCACAAAAACCGGTCACCGGATGGGTGACCAAATACTTCTTATCTCGAGCTTCTCCGTGCTTTGAAAGGCACGTAAAGCCGTTGGTCCCGGCTGCATTAGCAGCACTGGTCGTGGTGGTTTATGGCCCATTCTTCCTATTATGTTTCTATCCATTGGGCAGGCTCGTGCCCCAGCAGTGGGAACAAAAAATGAGCTGGTGGAGATGAAGATAACAAAGACTGAGCTATATCATTTGCCCTCTACCCTGTTGATAACTAATAATAATAAAACAATTCTTATGTATATTTTAAGTGTCTACTTTACAAACCAGATACATCGAGATCGTTGAATCATCAATCTCAAATTGAAAAAAAAGCATCAAAAGAATTTAATGTGACCGTGAATAGAAAAAAGTATGCTCCAAGGTAAGATACGATCATCACATTGACACCTTGTATCTCGTTAATATTGTAACGCCTTGGAGGCCGAGAGGCTAAGGTGGCTCGACGTCTAGAGATCCTGGGTTCAATCCCCTGGTTGGGTAAAGTGTGTTTTGGATGTTTCGATACATAACCCGCATTTGGCAAGCCGTGTGATTAAGCTAATGATAAATAATAATATATAATTTACAACCAACAGAAGAAATAATAGTTTTTAACTTTCTAACAAGTGTAGCGATCGATAACTGAGCAGTGGGACAGTATACCTATATTATAATCGATATTTTTATTAAAAGACAAAACTAAAAAAATTTTATCAATTGTAAACATACCTAATACATTGATTTTATTTACTTTTACCATTAAATATCATCTAGCTATCAGTACAGAATACCAGCGACTATTTAGCTAAAACTTGCACCGTCTCTCGAATAGTAAGTGGACAGACACTCAGAAATATACGTCACAGTTATAAATATCAGATGATCGCGAGGTATGCACGTAGTAAATACATAGTGTATCCTACATTAGTACAGCGAGTCGTGATGTGATATGAGTCAACTGGACAAAACATGCGTATGACGCACCAACATTCAAATTACTTTTGAATAGATAACAAAAACAATCGTTAGGAAAAGATTTTATGAATTGTATTTATTTACTGTAGAGGAGCTCAATAGTACGATGGTAAATGCTTTCGCAATAGCCAGACATCAGATGGGTCACCAAATATTTATCATTTTGAGCTTCTCTGTTTTCGTGCTCTGTCCAACCTGCAAACAACTGACGACGCACTGAGCCTACATGGTGGTTTTTATGGCTCGCTCTCCAATACTATAAGTAGTGATTCTATCCATATAGAAGGCCCATGCGCCAAAAGTGGAGACATAAAATGAGCTGATGGTGTGATTTATCTGTTTACTATTTGAAATCGGGGGAGAGAGGAAATACTAAAGTCGACTGATTATATGAAAAGTAGACAAAATCAACGGTTCGTAGTCAGGGGACTACGAACCGTTGATTTTGTCTACTGATTCCTCCTCCAAAACTGGACCGATTTAATTACTTTTTTCATTAAAAATTAAAGGAAGGCGTTGGCTGTGTCCCTATGTTTTGCATATTATTATATAAGTTTGTACTAACTGTGTGTTCTAATGAATAGATTTAATTTTGAATATCTTTTGAATATATTGTATTAGCTCAACAACTTATGTCATACACGCGAAAGATAAAACAAATGTGATTATTTGACAGAGACAGATTGATTGGTTTAGATATTATACACAATGATTAATCAGGAGCAAGAAATTAATAATGTCTGATAACTTGCGTTAGCAAATTGCGCGCATGGATAAGTGTGAGATTTGGTTTAAGCATGGATTAGTATAAGTAATACCAATGGTCGTGATTTCGATTCCTTCTCGAGCTTCCTGAGACTGGAAATAAATTATTAGGAAAAGTCATTTTCCTAGTAATTTTTTTATATTGTAAATATATATAGCATTTCCTAGTAATTTTTTTTTTATATTGTAAATATACAATATAGCATTGTAAATGCAAAAATTCAAAAAATAGTTAAATAAACATGGTTTCATACATTCTTTAAAAATGGAAGCGCGCACATAGGAGTGTAAGACTTCGCATAGTTTAAGTTCACATGGAGAAGTGCAGAGATAAAATTTATGTATCAAAATTGAAATGTAACGTTAAGTTGCATAATTTGTAAATTACTACATTACACTTACCGTTTCAGCATCGCTTTCCTCAGTAGCCATGGCCACCCCCTTGTCCAAGTGCTGCTCCCCGCTATCCATCTGCCGCTCAAGCTCAGCTGCCTCCATCTCAAGCTGGGGTGACTCCTGCAGTTCCTCTACCCCCGCGTCATCTTGTTCAGGGTCGGAGAGGACGAGGTGCCGCGCTGGCATCTTTACCACCAGGGGACGGAAGTTCAGGCGGTTGGAACCTGAGGGTAAACACTTTGATTACTGATAGTTGATGTATTTTCTTTTTTATTATCATTACAAGTAGGTACTCAGGTCCAGTTTAGCAGTTATCAAATTAAATCCATTAGCGGCGCTAGTGTGCCTTACCCTTCGCTTTAAGCTGAATTACTGAAACGATATTTATGATTATCATGAGCCTAAACGTTCCAGTACTGGGCAATCCTGCATTTCAGGAAACAGTTTACAAGCTTAACATTTCTGCTACGACGTTTTTTAATTTGGCATGCAAATTATAAATATAATGAAGTATTGTATAACACAAACATTTCAATATTACTTATGTGCGTCGTAGTTTCTATTTAGATCAATTGAAGTTCACTCAGTAACTTTATTTTTAAAAGCAACAACACTTCAATGTTACTTTGCTGCCACTTGCCGTGTGTACACAGTTCTAATGTGTTCATTTACACAATCTTGTAAGCAAGTTGCGTAGAAGAAACCAAGTGGTTTTGTGTTTAGCGAGCACATGTGATTATTTAAACGCGTCTCATCCATACCTTTCTCGTCTTTGTGCAGGTTCCTCATCACGTCACGGGCGCCTTGCAGCGTGTGGGTGGTGCTTGCCGACATCGGTCTGATCGTGACCCTCTGGATGCCGCTACCAGGCAGCAGACTCGTAAACACCCTCTTAGGCTCATCCCTCTCAGGGCTCCTCGAGTAAGACCCGATCAGTGAGTCGTCTTGATCAGCGTCAATATCAATGAAACATTCGCTGAACTGCTCGTAATCTGAATCCAGCTCAGTCCTCGAGCCGTGTGTCTTCGGCCTGTAAAACGAGTCCGAGTTGCGTCTGTAGTCCAGGTGTTTCGGTTCGGGCGTCGAGAAGCTCCTCATCATGTAGCTTTTTATTGGGCTGACATGTGCCGAAGTGCTGTCCGTTTCATAGTGAGCTGGGGGTGAAGAATAGCTCCTCGGTAGTAGGCTTTTGGGTTGCATTTTGCGCTGCTGCTGCTGAGTTGTCCTGATTGAGATGAGGCTTTTCTCGCGTCCAGCGGGGATCGGCGCTTTGTCTTTACGTCGCATTTTCTTGGTAGCTTCAGCGTGCGGAACTGTTAGGGTCCTGTGCCGAACTGACAGTGGAAATCGCAGGAACGTACCATGTAACTATTGTATGTGCTTTATGCGTGTCCAGTTGGGCCAGATCGAATGGCGGTGTCGCATAACAAGGCCGGGTGCAACCAGATGATATATCATATGGCAAGCAACGGTGAACACGACAGACTGATCTGACACACTGGGAATGGGCATGACGACGGTTTAATATGATTAACTAGTTCGCCCACTCCTTGCTCCGCGATCTTCGATAACATTATAATTTAATCCTTGGACCACGTTCTATGTATATGTAATACTTACATTTTTATGACACGAATTAAAACTTTGTAGTATCACGCATTAGTTATTTCACCATGGACAGTTGTTGCATCACTGTATGTACGTAATTTGTATACCATTTTTTGAACTTAAAAACTTCTTGTTCATTCACAACACTTATTGGTTCATTATCACAACACGTCTTTTGAAGGTGAGTTCCAAACACTATATGGGTCGAAGTTTACGAATCGAGGTGCGTGTGTGTACCGTGGGCGGTCACTTTCCCTTTGGTCCAATCAGCGTTTCAATTGATGGCCTTTGCTGTTTTTTATAAAGAAAACTTTTTTGGGTATGTATTTAAAGCAAGTTCATGAAACAAAATAAAGTTTTACTGACCAGTAGGTACTTATGATGATTAAATTCATAACTGGAATGGGACCTTGTTGTTAAGGTTACTATATGTGAAGGCAATTTGTATATTAAGTAGGCTGTATGTATGTATGTTTTATCTTCGAAGTACCAGACAAAACAAAACGAGTAAGTAATTGTGAAAAATAATCATCATAATCATTACCAGCTCATTTCTATATCCCCACTGTTGGGACACGAGCTTTCCCTATGGATGGATAGGGAGAACGGGCCATAAACCACCACGCGGCCCCGGTGCGGTGCGGTGGTTGTTGACGAATGCTAATGCAGCTGGGACCGAAGGCTTTACGTGCCTTCCGAAGCACGGAGGAGGTCAAGATAAATTTTTTTATCACCCATCCGATGACCTGCCTTTTCGAAAGTTGCTCAGTCTTAGCAATCGCAGACCGGGCGCTCGGCAAAAATAATAAAAACATAATGACAATTCTGAAAATATAACCAACATTTAACTTGCTAACCTTAATATGTAAGGGATATAAACAACAACATCGTTCATGTCCAAATTAAAAAGTATTCATCTTAAATTTTTAACCGTATTTTGATTTTACCTGAAAAGTAAATCTGTAAGCCAAAAAGTGTTATAAAAATCACTTAATTGTTAGAGCATAAATGACAGCGTAAACGTGAGCTCGCTCACTATTAGGTACCTATTACCGTACAATTTCTAAGTGAGATAAGTTTATTCAAAGTCAAAGTCAAAGTCAAATATTTATTATTCAAATAAACTTTAGAAAAGTGCTCTTGAATCGTCCAAACATTTTTTTACCTACTACCCATTCAGGACGTTTATTTTTTAGCTGTGGAGAAGAATGGGCGCAAGAAACTCCACAGCTTTAATATAAGTAACGACATTTCGTCGCCTAAGTTCTAACAACGGGGAAGACCAAAATTTGTCATTTTGACTTTTGCATGTCATTCGATAGAGAATAGAAAGACGCACCTCTAGACCAATCAGAAACAGGGATTTTAACCAACGGAAGCGTTTTATTTTGAAAACAAAAACCGATATATAGGTAAAAAGGCACGATATCTTTGCTCTCCTGAAAAGTTGTCATTTTTGACTTCCGCGGTGTTAGAACTTAGGCGACGATTTGCAAAATTGTATGCCGTTACCAAGTTATACAAGTTTTAAATTACTTAACAATATTTTAAATTAGAAATACCTAAAACACAAATGTTGAAAAAATTTCCACGAGCAGGATTTGAACCTGCACCCTTCTGACATTCCGGGTCAGGTCCGGGTCATGGGCGGCGGTGATTACTTTCCACCAGGTGACCCGCCTGCTCGTTTGACTTCTGTTAACATTTAAAAAAATCTGTGTTACTTTTTGGCGACGAAAGTTGCGTTGAAGACTGGTCTTAAAGTGTTGAATACTGGTGCCATTTACCTAGTTACTATTATTTATTTTGTGCAGCTATGCTAAGAGTTAGAAAGAGTTTTCGATGTTTGTTTTTATTATTCTGTAGGTACTCGATGGAGACGATGGCGCAGTGGTTATTGCGGCAGATCTGCGATTGCTGAGAGCTCCTCCGTGCTTCGGAAGGCACGTAAAGCCGTTGGTCCCGGCTGCATTAACAGTCGTTAACAACCACTAATCCGCACTGGGCCCGCGTAGTGATTTATAGCCTGTTCTCCCTATCCGTCCATAGAAGGCACGTGCCCCAGCTGGCGATGATGATGATGATATGTTGAGTTACCCTTATGCTATGCTTTGTGAACGAGGACTTCAGGGCGTGGTGTCCGTGTACCGGCGTTTTCGAGTTTATGTAGATTGCCTACCAACACTAGAAATACTTAGTTACTATATTCGTAGTTATAAGTTTTATTACTAACATAATATTTTGTATTAGATAAGTATTAAGGTACCTACTTAATGTTTTTAGTTAAAGATTCTTTAAATTTTATTAATCACACTAATATTATAATTGCGAAAGTTTGTGTGTATGTGTGTATATTTGTTGCTTCTTCACGCTGCAACGGATGGATTTGGATGAAATTCGGCATACACATAGTTTATAACCTGGATTAACACATAGAATACTTTTATTTCGATATTCCCACGGGAACGGAAACCACGCGGGTGAAACTGCGGGCGGAAGCTAGTAACTAATAAAATAAAGAAATACAATAATGATTTTTAAATATTTAATATTTATTTAAATATCATAGATGAACAATCTTCTTTATATTGAGTAGTCTTTGAACCTCACAATAATTTCTGCGCTTCAAAGCTAGGATAGGTTTAAACTTATCTAATAATTTTTCAGAAAGTAAGTGGACAAAGCATTACTCAAACCCAATTCGTTAGAAAACTAAAACCACCTAAAACGAAGTTGAAAACAACTTTACTGTGTTGCAACGCCATCTATAAATGAGCCTACGAAAACTATTATAAATCGGAAAAACAGCATGCTTCTAGAAGCAAATAGCAAGAGCCATATGTTGTCAAGTGCCGCCAAAAGGTGGCGCTTCTCTTAAAATTTAAATTCTATTATCTTCTCTAACTATTGTTGCTTACTTACATATAGCATGCTTATGCAAGTGAACTATAATTTGTATGGGATGGAAGCAGCGCCACATGGTCACAAGTTTGTTTCTCAAATTCATTTAAAAATAAGTAGGTATGTCATAGTGGCATCAGCAGTGTTAGACACTATTTATATATTTATCGTCATATCGTCACCAAAAAATAATATAATTACATTGAAAAGTTTACTGAAAGACAGCTAGAAAGCAAGTGGTCTGTATTCTGTTTTCAATTATTGCTAAAGTCTTACCTCCTTAAGCATACAGCACACGAATAACAACTAAATTGTATTATTTTCGAACACACAACCTTCCACATACCTATGTTTATGTATAAGGTTATGAAAGATTAAAGAATTATTAGGTACATTCTAAACTTTTATTAAAAACTTTATCTCACTTAGGTATTATTTAGAATGGAAAGAGCAGCCGGGTATGAAACACTCCAAATCCTTCCTAGGCGAATACGCCTTAGGACGGAGTAAGTTCATATGCGGAGGCAGTAGAAGGCAGGCCCGACTAACCATCGGTGCCTTGACAGGGCACTATGCCACAAATGCTCCACAGAATGCACCTATCAACAAATAACTTGTGTAGGGCATGTGGAGAGGAAACGGAGTCAATGCAGCACCTACTGTGTGACTGCGACTCTCTGGCTAGGAAAAGAATGGGACTCCTGGGGTCGGCTTATCCGAGACCGGAGGACTTCAGGCTCTTCGCTCTTAAGGACGTGGCCAAACTTATGGCATCTATCTTTACAGAGGAAGAAGAGTGAAAGGACGGGGTTGCACAAAAGATCCCGATGGGTCGAAGTGTTACTGCAAGAGGGAAACCTCAGCAGGCCCCACTAAGATAAGATAAGATAAGATAGGTATTATTTATTCAGTGCTTAAAATTATTTTTTTTTGATGTGTAATATTTTTCCGCTCGCAAAATTGTGTAATTTGTGGGAGTGATTTCGTAGAAAAGGGACGGAAGTACCGTAACAGTGTGATCCGTAACAGCCACCAGTGATCGACACTTTAAGCTCAATGTCCGTTGTAGGTAGTAATATTTGTGGGAGTGATTTCGTAGAAATGTGATCGTAACAGTGTGATACTGCCGCACAATTTATGAACGCATTAAGTACAACTTACTGTGTTTGTGATTATGATATTTGAGGTGCTGACATTACGATCTATTTTCTCGAAACTGTTCACATGTTCTTTACTGAGTTCATAAATTGCGCGGCAGATAGGATGTATCAGTGTGATATGTCTTCTAATGAGTATTTACTGCATTCTCTTTATGATTTGAAAAAAAAAATATACGGAGTCGGGAGCGTGCATTTAAAATCGATAATAAAAACAATACATATTATTATTTTAAGTGACATATTGTGTCATCATTATGTCAAATGTCTTCTAATGATTATTTACTGCATTCTCTTTAGGATTTGTAAAAAAATATACGTCATTGTTAATTTCTATATTCTATTTTATATTGTAATTTAGATTAATAAATATAAATTTACTGATGATATGTCTCAATAAAGTGCAGATCATTGATAAAAAATCCAAGTATGTTAAATGTTACACATCATATGCGACTACTGTAAGGCTCGTTCTTTTTTAAAATATTCAGTACAAATATATTCGCAAATCTAAGATTGTTGATGGGATTGGAAAATTTAGTTTTTCTTAAATCATAACTAACATATTCTCGTTAATTTAATCGTGATCAAATGGACAATAAAACTTGCACTAGACACTGAAACACGTCTCGGTAGTTTTACCACTAGACCACCTATGGCAGTTGTGGCAGCTTAAACTCTATCTATATCATTATACGGTTAACGAGAGGCAGCGTATATTTATGTAAGTGCAGCATGTGCAACGGTAAGGATGCTAAACTGGTTTCTGGGCAAAATACTTATTAGAGCTAGAGATGTTCGAACATATTTATCGATAGTTATCGATTTATCGATAGTTTTCGATTTATTTATAGTTTTTTTATTTATGGTTCTGGTTATATGTATATAATTTTATGAAAATTTTATTGCGTATACGTGGGACACTCAGAAAGTTTTGAGAAACTAAAAAACTAACTTCTATGGATAAATTATTTTAATTAAATATTTTTAAAGAGCTCTCCACCAGCCTCTATACAAAGTTTCATGCGTCTGAACCAATTTTCGAAACATTTTTTCCAGTCCGCTGCAAACACCTCTTCCACGGCCTTCTCGAACGCTGCTAGTGCGGCTTCCGGCGATGAAAACTGTATCCCATTCAGTTGATTTTTTATTTTAGGGAATAAAAAGAAGCCACACGGTGCCAGATCAGGACTGTAAGGAGGGTGACCCAATACTCTGACTGGTGTGGTGTCTAGGAAGTCCCTCGTTTTGAGCGCGCTGAGTCGCGGGCGCGTTGTCATGGTGAAGCAGTACCCCGCGGAGCCCGGTGTTCGGTCGCTTGTTGCTCATTGCAGACAAAACTTCTGGCAGGCATTCGGCATTGATGCTGCTTTGGTCTCGTAATGGAATTAAAACTAGATTCCCCGTCAAAGTGAAGAAACTAGCGATCAAAATTTTCCCTGCGCTTCTGGATCGCTTCACTTTCGTAGGCGTTGGTTCGTTTTGAAACAGTCAAACTGTCGACGGATGTTTTGTTTCTGGATCGTATTGATAAATCCAGGATTCGTCACCTGTTACAATGTCGTAAACGCGCCGCGACGAGCCTGCTTCAAATTTTTGAATCATATCACGGCACCACTCCACTAGGGCTTGCTTCTGAGCTTCGGTGAGGTTGAACGTGAAACTATCCTCCTCACGCGAACGTGCTCGTGTAGAATCTTGTGAACGCTTCCCGAACCAATCTGCAGTGTATGCTGAATCTCTTCGTATGTAATTCGCCTGTTTTCTTGAATTAATTTTTTTTACTGCCATTTCAGCACACTTTCTTCCGTGACAGTCGTCGTAGGATGACCACTCCTTTGTTCATCCCCCAAAGTAAGGCGACCGCACTTGAACTCGCTATGCCAATGGTAGATAGTTGCTTTTGAAGGTCCTTCATCCAAAAAAGCCATTTGAAGTCGATCAAATGACTCATCAGGTTTTAGGCCACATTTAAAATCGTAGAAAATCATCGCACGAAAATGTTTTCGATGCAGATCCATTTTCAAATGAGACACGATGATTTAATTTGGCTCTCGAAAAAATGTGGAGGGAAATTCAAAATTCGAACAATGGAATTTTTACTTTTAAATAACCTAATTTGTAAAATAACTTCAAGTGGCCAGTGTTTGTGTTGTTTGTTGTGTAAAATGTGTCGAAGTAATGACCGCTTGCACTCCATGACATACGAGATTAGGTACACTACCTTTATGCTATCGTGGTTTTATCCAACCCGCCGTTTATCAACACTATCTACGCTTACTTTGTAAGTAAGCCAAAGGAGTCTTATTCAATGTCGACAACTACGTCATCAATATCCGATACTAAGATTTTTACAAATATTAAAGATCAGGGCAAGCTATGTTTATGATTATAGTTACATACTATTATTTAAAGCAAATCTGTTGCATACAAATAACAGTTTCAAAAAAAGTTTCAAAAATTTCTACAAGTCAGAATTGAACTCGCACTCCAAGACATACCGGGTCGAATCCCGCTCGTGGAGATCTTTTCAACACTTTTTTTCAAAGTTTTATTTTTATCGATAGTTTTCGATTTGTTTTAGATCATCGCTGACTTTTGGGAATGACGGCATCGACAGTTAATAACTACGTGCTAATAATTTTGATGTATGATAGATGGCTTAGGAAAGGAGTCAATTCATTAAGGTAACGTAAGAAAACTAATGGAATATTAAGCTGTGATGGTTTATTACGGAATATTATGATTTATACATAGGAGGTAATCAATAGGTTTAAAAGTTACCTGATACAGTATTTAAAAAAGGTAGTTAGTAAGATGAAATTAGTCAAACTTAGTTGTATGAAATTTCTGACCAATGGTGTATGAAAATGTATCTATAACATTAGTTTAGATTAGAGATTAGACCAGCACACGACTATTCTTATATAATAACTAACACAAAAGTAAATTTCTTTAGTATAAATTCTACGATACCTTTCATTCACGTTACAAAATACACGAAACAATCAATCCAGTGCAATTCAAAACGATTGATATCGGCTTCTTCAAAAACGCTGTTCACACCAAAAAAATCTATTCGCAAACTCGCTAATCGTCCTGACGTAAAGCGTCACTCACACTGCGCATACGTATTCATTATTCCTATACTTAATTTAAGTTGCATAATGTTGTTTCCCCAAGTTTTATCGACACGACAGCACACGACACCCTCCTTCGCTCGGCTAAGCTGTTGCCCAACGCCTACAACCTCTCAGTGAGACGCCGCGTGCGCAAACGCATGCAGTACTCTCGCGATTTTCGGAGCGAAGTTATCGCTCGTCAGTAAATACGGTGGTTCGCGCGTTTTTGCACAGTGCTTATTGATAAATGATAAGGTATGTTTCTATATAAAGTGTTTTAATAAATTGTGGTTTTTTTTTCAAACTTTCTCTTTTAAGTGCGACTGTTAGGTATTAAGAAATTTAATGTTGAATTGAACTAAATACAAGGTCTATTTAATTAACTCTTCGCTTTTTGACTGAGACTGAACACAAATTGAGATGTAGTAAATTGGCTTTTTTATTTAACATTGAATTTTTTTTTGAATTGTGAATGAAAATCCAAAAATTAATTTAAAAAAATAACTCTAACATTGGTATAAAGTGAAAAGCAAAAAGATTATTTGTTATTAATTAACATTAGACTAGGGCGGTAATAGTATTTGAATAGTAATTAATATAAACAAAATGCCTATCTAGATCAGAGACCAACATCCATTTGGGACAGCGGGAAATAAAACAAAGGCTAAGCCACGCTAAAACTAGTTGCCTTCTAGGTAAAGATACGGTTTGGTATATAACGACTTTCCTGTGTCTCACAAGAACCCCATATTTGGGATTTAAAGTATCCTATTTACGATATTACACAAGATCAAGAGAATCCATAGCACCGTTTTGTGACTTACAAGAACATAACAAATAAAGTTAAAGCTTTTACTTGAATCCGAAATTAGTAAGGATTTTCATTTTTAAGTAATGTCTAACATACAAAGTTACGCAATTAAATTTTATAAATAATGTAAGCGACTTCTAATTATCTTACTAATGTGTTTTTTTTGTGCCTGGCGAATAGTTTTCAAATAGTTACGTGATGAGACACAAAAAACACACAAATGATGTTTTGTGTGTTTGTTTGATGGCTTCAAAAATGGATAGACTACGAATTACAATTAAGCAAGTCAACCATTATAGTTACAAACATTAGAATTTATTATTGTTTTTGACATGCAAATACACTAGGAAATATTAGAAGTTTTTTTCTCATAACAAACTTATTGAATAAATATTTCTAGAGAAACAAAGTATTGTAAAATTTTAAATGTATTGTTCGTGTCAACTTACAACAATAGAGTGTCTTATTATTAACAGGATTATTGCCATGTTTTTTGGTTGTTCATCGGATACGCAACAACAACAAAAAACATGGTAATTATAAGCTCCATTGTTTCACCTACATACTTAAAAGAAACGTGTTTCAAGAATTTACTCGCTTAATTTTTTACATAATTATAATTTCATTGTGACGTTTCGTACTGTTTCTCTATTTTTAAATTGTAATGTAAAAATTAAACGAGAGTAGATATTATGATCGGATATTAGTGACGGTAGTTGTTGACATTGAATGGGGCGCCTTTGGCTTTCAAAGTAAAAAGTGTTGAATAATTTCGGCGGGCTGGTTAGAACCACGATAACTCAATTGGAAGAGCACCTGACCCGGTATGTCAGAAGGGTGCAGCTTCAAATCCTGCTCGTGGAAATTTTTTCAACATTTATGTTTTTGTAAACAAGAGGAGATTCCTAAAAGTTGTTCATTACAATTATGATAAACTCCATAATAATAATTTAATGAACAAGAAAAGAATAAGAAAAATATCTCTAATTTAGACCTTACCTTTATGACTATACCTTTTTTTAGTCATACCTACAAAAGCTGACGTTTGAAATTGTTAATATTATTGTTGGAGTAATGTGTCAAAAGATGAAATTGCTATTATTTTTCTGTTAGGCGTTAGCGTGTTTATAAACTTGATGGATTGTAATTATTTGTTATTTATAATATTTGTCTTTTTATTATATAGGAAACGTTATTCTGGAAACTAAATCGTCTAACATTATAATATATTTATCAAAGGTTGAGTAAGATTTCAAAAAGTATAGAATTAAAAAAAAATATTTGAAAATCGGATTATCAGCAATATGTCAATCGTGTTTTCGGTAGAATGAAAATATGGAAAACAAAAATGTGGCAAAACGTTTTCGGGATAATGAAATTCGTACTAAAAAAAATCTGATTTAAAATAGGTAACCGGCAATAATATTTATGCAATCAAAAGCACAAATTTATGTATTCGCTATAGGGTACATTAATTTGTATACATTAATTCGAACTTACAGCTTGGAAATTTGAATTTTGACAATCATCGAAAAGAGTGCCTACCCTAATGATGTTTGTCTCTTTCATTTTACGTAATCAGTCACGCAAAAAAAAAATCTTGAAGTAATTACGACTTGTTTTCATTGTTTTTAAGTAAGGCTAAGCACACACTACGAATTCTAACCGTTACGATTTATAACTGCGAAATAAAATACCGGTACAAAAGGTAAAAGGTTTATTTAAATAACTAGGTTCATTTAATTTGTTGCGTGAACTTGTCGCAACCGTGTAATATTCAACAAATTTAAAAATAAAAAATCTTCCTTCGAATAATCCAAATTAATCTTACTTACCATCACTTACATAACAACAGTGTCTAAAAACAATTAAATAATCAATATCGAGTGTATCCACCGTCGGCTGCAATAGTCGCTTCTAGTCGGTCCCGCATCGAGTTTACGAGTACAGTCAACAGCAAAAGTAGATGTTTACTAGATTTCAAAATTAAGTTTCGATAGTGTAAGTCGGTATTTTCTTTATTACTACAGTCAAAGTCTGCAGGTCCTAGTAGACACTCGAAGGTTTTTCGATATGCGTTTAAAAAGTTTTTGATTTTCATACTGATTTCATATTTTGAAACTTGACCAATCATCAGTTACCTTTGCTGTTGACTGTACCATGCGCGAACATATCTCCGTACCTATAAACGAATCCCAAATCTCATAGACGTGATTTTTTAAATTTTGAGTCGTTTTTGCTACTAATGTGTCCCAGTTTTGTACCATCAGACCCCACAAATTTTCAATAGGGTTAATATCCGGATTTTTGGGGGTATCTTTATCAAATGAAGATCTTCTTGCTCCTCAATCCACTGCTGCACAATCCGAGCATTATGAATGAGTGAATTTGGACAAATTTAATAAGTCTATTTCCAAAACAAGCATGAGCTGTTGGAATAAGAACCTGCTCTAATATGTCCTTATAAGCGTGACTATTGAACCTGCCTGTTATTTCCACAAGTTCTCACGGCCCCCTAGCACACATCCATCCCTAATAACCCAAAGAAATGCGACCACTCCTACGATTAGGGAGAACGTTACCATCTGCATACCGGCTATGGTTAACACACCATAATGTGAGGCGGCTATCAGCTGCAGACGTAAACACTTTTTAATCCAGAAAAAGAACATCACCAAAATCGTAGCTCAAATAACGTCTTTTTTTATATCTTATAAGACAGCTCTTGACCTCGATCTTGCCTGATGGTGTGCGTAGATGAGGTCTACGATGGAGCGAGCTGCCCCAGAAGATGCCTATTAACTCTCGCCTTGAAGGCATTTATGTTATAAGTTTTTGGGAACACAGACGATGGCAGAGAATTCCACTCCCTGCTAGTGCGCAGTAAAAATGATGACATGAAGCGTTTAGTGCGACATAGTGGAATTTCTACTAGGTGGTACGTCTAGAAAAAGCAAGCCTTAATCTCTTGTGTCTGTCAGTTAATTGAGGTTTTTTGGCAAGTACTCTACAATGTAGTCAAGCGTCGTGTAGACGGCGTCTAACTGTGTTTGCAGACACATTATACAGATCAGCATATGTGCTCGTATTAACAAACCGCCTGTACCTTACATCTTCTATTAACTGCTGGTCTTGGACAGCAGATGTCTTTTTAGGCCGGCCAAACGACACATGTTTGGCAATAGAGCCTTCAGATTCCCACCTCTGCTTCCACAAATTAACCGTTTTTCTCTGAAATATTTCAAAATTATATTAAAAAAATCGACAAAGAAACATCCCAAAGACGTATTATCTGCAGTAAGTTTTTGCTTTAAACTGTTTAATCTTTCTGCAATATCTGAAACAGATACTCCGTACTCACATAAAGCAACAATTCAATGTTTTAAATGCTCACTTATGCGACACATGACTGTTGTTTTCTCAATCTTCCTTGGATTGACAAACCACAAAACTGCAGTCAATCCAGTTCAGTTCTTAGAGGTAAAGTTTGTGACTTTGTTTGTTGGTTTATTTGTTTGTTTGCGAAGGGTAATCTATGGAACTACTGGTCCAATTCCAAAAATGCTTTTACTGTTAGAATGCTACGTTCCTTGCGGGTAACATAGGCTATACTTTATTTTAAAAAAGTTTTTTTAAATCTCAAATCCACGCGGACGAAGTCGCGAGTGAAGTGCTAGTAGACTATAAAATTCAAAAATGTGACATTACATAGAATATTATAATATTTCACGGCCAGAGAGTTTGAAATAGATAACTTGTAATAATGACTATTTATATACAATATTTATGATTATGTAGTTGTATTAAAGTTAATGAGGTACCTATGGATACATATTATTGCACTTGTCTGTTTACCAACTAATGTTCAAATTGTTGTATACTTATTTTTGTAGTGTTGCATGTTTCCGTATCTATAGTATTTTAGAAGGTTACATTTTGTGTTTTCATTTGTGCAAATTGTGGTATATATATATTTTTGACCTTGACTGTACATAAGATCAATATTTTTCAATCCAATTGAGCCAATACTGACGAAACTTTCTAAATACCTCGTAAGTTACTAGACAGGCATTTGAAAAATAGGTTAAACCAACTTATTATATTGAGTGTACTTACATCAAATCAAATCTAATCTAAAATAAAAAAAGTTTTTCTTTAGTATTAAACAAACTTACACATAAATAAACATTAAACATAAATATAGTGCATTACAAATAAACAAAGAATAAGCTCCGAATAGTTATTCCGTGTTTTGTTCCTGCCATGTAAACGACATTTCAAATTAGAGTGAAAGAGACAAAACACTGAATAACTATTCAAAGCTTATTCCTTGTTTATTTGTAAGGCTTATTCTATATTTCTGTCTAATGTTTGAAGTTGAGAGGACACCATGAAGTTTTGATTACGAAATCAACTAATTTCGTAATCATAAGTGGTAGCGCTAGCGACCTTTATAGGTTTGTTGTACACTTTAATCAAGTACATCTATTGCTTAAAAGGTGTGCCTGCGATATCTTTGCTATGAGGAGTGTCCGTTAAACCCAGTGGCCCAGTGTAAACATTTTACTTCTAACGCTCAGCTTCAGTGTATTTTTGGATACACTTACCCCCGTATTAATAAAAGAGTACTGGAATGTAAAGATATTTTCCAATATAAGTATATAATATTTTTCAATGTTGATTATTTATGAATATAGTCAAAAATATCTTTATATTTTCATGAAACAAGTTATAACGGTCACTTTAGGTCTAGTCTATACTAATATTATAAAGCTGAAGAGTTTGTTTGTTTGTTTGTTTGTTTGTTTGTTTGTTTGTTTGTTTGAACGCGCTAATCTCAGGAACTACTGGTTCGAATTGAAAAATTCTTTTTGTGTTGAATAGTCCATTTATTGAGGAAGGCTATAGGCTATATTACATCACGCTATGACTAATAGGAGTGGAACAGTCGCTAATTAACGCGGATGAAACCGCTGGGCACAGCTAGTTTAAAATATATATGTAGAGTAATGTAATGTAGAAGTGAACCTTTTGTGAATAACAAACTTAAACTGTGTTATATAAACCTTTAGCCTGTTATAAATGTATAGATATTTTAAAATACGAATACGACGTTTTATTAGCTACTTGTTTTTATATCAAGACAAGCAATAATTTGACAATCTTTGGGTGTTACTTAGGTATTGTGTATGACTGTACTTTAGGTTTACAAAAGAAGAAATTTTATATATGTGGTACGAGTTTTTGAGTTTATGACATTTGTTCTACTGACAATAAAGAAAGTTGAAACCAGGGCTTGGAAACCTGTAAAATTCTGTGGGAATCCCTGAGCTAGACTATGCTTACAATACATACGCTTAAAAGTTGATTAAAACAATAATAGTACTTTTGTAATTTTCATTCAAAGATCAAAGGTTAATTTTCAAAAAATGCCAAAAGTGCAGGTTGTTACACTTGAAAATACTATCGTATTACATAAACAAAATATATATTTAGTATCAAAGGGAACGTGTTTACAATTAGTCCGACCCATAAATTCATAACACACTACTTATAGGTTTTTCTACAATGTCATCTAAAGTTGGGCAAAAATCATAAAAACGAGTGGCGGCGTTTAGTTGATTTCTTATAGTTTATCTAAATTATTGTACCTCTGATTTTGTCTAAACAATCACCAATGTCTAAACTACAAATCGTCCGTCTCACATTTTCGATTTATCAAGCGGTTATTTAAAATATTACTTTTCAAATTAACAGGTTAAATTCCCCATACAAAATTAGTATGGCCGCGCGATAATTTAAATAAAAAAATATATGACACTTGTCACTTAACTGTTCTGTTAATCCATCCACCTATTAAAGCTACTATGCTTGTGTATGTCACGCTTGTGTAAGAGATAGGTTCACAGTCTAACGGAACGGTCGGGATTTAACCTGGACATCTGGCATTCAACCGTAGCGTCTACCGACGTCCATCTTTGTAATGATAATAACAGACGTTATAAAAGTATTATTATAGAAATGATTGATGCTTATACTAAACTATAGTCGTGATATCCGTGATAGACCGTAGTAGCGTAGGAAAAATGATCTTGATGACCTTAGCGTGTGTAAAGATAATGAAGATAATAAAGATCATCGGTTTTCCTTGGATTGATTGGTTATTGGATTTAAAAAGAAGATTTTTCTTATAGATCCAAATACCTACTTGATTAGTTTGAAATGTTTAATACATTATTGTAAAGCGCTTAAGCATAAATAGTAAAATTGTAAGATTGCGATTTTCCTTATTGACTCCCAAATATTTTATCAAATTCACAACCTAAAATGAAAAGTCGATTTTCCAGGGTCATCTCATTCGTTTAAATAAAAAGTACGGTTACTAAAGTAAAGAATAAACAATGTGAACACCGGCCTGCGAAATTGTAGAATCGGGTGTATTCACAGGGTGTATTATTATGAATGAATGAATGAATAAACATTTATTGGTAATACACGACACATACACAAAGTCACATTAAAAAAAAACAGGAACTAAAAATAGCAACTAAAAATACAACCTTAGTGTAACATATAGTATGTGTCGAGTCAACCAAAGGGCTCCGACTCAGTTATTTTGTTGCAACCAAGGTCACAACACATATATTCTGCCGAAACCCGTGGAGAATAAGCGCAACGTGCCTCGCGTTTAAAATTTTACTAATAATAACAAACTATTACTATTTATTACTGACATATGAAAGGGATTACTTTCGTATACGGGATACGGGGTAGTTGTAAAAGTTTGGAGTAGTTATTCCGTGTTAATTATTTTTTTTATCTTGGAGAGAGTTTACTGATTATCTCAGGCGGCATTAAAGCGATACCGAATTGTTTTTTAGTGGCGGCGAGAAATCTTAAGAGTCCCTTAAGCCGTGTGAAACGAAACACTGTCAGTTGTTTTTCAGAGGGAAAGGCATCACGCACTAGTGCGTGTTCCCGTTCCCTACTATTCTCCGAGAGGTTCGGTATTAATGCTAACTGACTAATCTGCCCCCCAACCGCCTAACACTCTCGCTTTCGATTGCTTTGAAGGCGAGGCCCTCGCCTCGCTTTCTAATATAATATCGAAATATAATATCGAATAATATCGAAAGCTATAGCCTATAGCTTTCGATATTGCTTTCATATTGCTTTCGAAATGACAAGATGACGCCTCCTCCTCGCCTCGCCTTCAAAGCGATCGAAAGCGAGAGAGTTAGGCGGTCGACTCCCTGATCCTGAACGATATGAGTATTAGGAACCGAATGATTCGATTCAGTTTTGCACATGAAAGGTTAATTCAAAGTGAAAGGAGATGCTATGCGATTCCGTATTTGTATTTATAATTTAATTAAAAATACTTTTATAATACCTACTCGTAAAAGATAATACAAAAAAGAAGAATCGATTTTATTTATTACAATAATTGTATAGTTGTTTATTTTTGTCTTTTGTATAATTATTTATTGCAACCACAATGTTTTACAGTGCATACTATTTTCTTAATGTCTCTCGGTGAACTCCGTGTTTCGGTTGTTGTCGGAATTCTATCAATTATAGAGTACAAGAGTTACTACTACTAATTTTACTTATTATTAATTTATTTTAGATTAAGGGGAAATACTATTGTGTCACACGTAATTGATTTACGATTAAAAATATTAGGAAAATAACTAATCAAGATACTGCTAGGCTGGTTTATTTTGAATCATCATCATCATTTCAGCCAAAAGACGTCCACTGCTATTATTTGTATGGGGATCAGCAGCAGACATAGGTCGAATTTTCAAAAAGTCACGTAATTCCTTAAAGGATTTATTTAAAGATATAGAGATATTTTAACTTTACCGTCATTATGTACATATATTTGTAAATATTATGTATGCGCGTAAAAGCCTACACCTTTATACCAAGAAAAACGAGGTTCACGGATTTAATACAAGGAATCAGTATAAATTATGTGCACCGAAGCTCAGAATCAGCAAGAGTAGTAAATCCTTTATAGCTAACTCAATTCGATTTTATAATAAAATACCTGATGATATAACTGCGTTGACAGATATTAAATTCAAAACGCACGTTAAACATGTTTTAATTAAGAAAGTTTATTATAAGGTAAATGACTATATTGCAGACAAATGCGTGTGGACATAAGTCGCCTGCACTGGCTTGAATGGGGGCACTAAGACAAGTCTTAGTGGCCTGGCATGTCCGTCATCAAGATGACGGACATGCCAGGCATTGCTTACTGCTTGAACAGTTTGGAGAATATTCAAATTGAACGACAATCAATCGTTAATGCCACGCTAATCTATTGTTTGATTGTTAGTTAGTTAAAATGTATATTTTACTAACTTTTTTGTTATTATTTTAAGTATAATAATGTAATGTACACTGCGTAAGCCAGTGGGGCAAGGCCATCACTAAAGTATAATCTCTATATATTTTTATATTCGGCACAAAGCGCATACTGTCCTGAGGTCAGTTAGACTAGGCTAGTGAAGGTTACAACTTTAACCCTGCTATTCCAAAACGTAGACTTGTGTAAAAGTAATGTTTAAATTGATTTTGCTACTAATCGTTATTGTGATATGTTATATAATTAATTGAATTTTAAATTTTTATCTATACTTAATATTATAAAGAGGAAAGCTTTGTATTTTTGTATGTATGTTTGCAATGATAAATTCAAAAACTACTGGACCGATTTAAAAAAATTCTTTCAATATTACAATGCTACATTAGCGCTGAGTAACATAGGCTATATTAATAAAAATGCGGTACGAAGTCCGCCCAGTCAGCTAGTTTTATATAAATTTTTATTTTTAAGTGGAGAGGAGGAGAATAGGCCTACGTCTAAAGCTGCACAAATGATAGGCCGCGATGATGATGATGATGATGATGGTGATGGTGAGGTGATGGTGATGGTGATGGTGATGGTGATGGTGATGGTGATGATATTTATATAAACCAAAGACACATCACTTTATATACTTACCACGATGATTTAAATCAGTATTTGGATTAACACGAAACAATACATTTCATATGACCCTAACATAGGTTAAAACGTACCTATATAAAAAAGGTCTATTCGTTAATAGACAACATTGATACCATTAAAATTTTGCGATTTAAATTCCTAAAGAAATATAAAATTTTAATTGGTAACTATTTTACAGAACTTCTTAAAATAGAAAGTAGAGAAGTATCAACGTTTGTAATAAATACTTGATCAACCGGGTGACCTTGTTTATTTTTTCAAAAATTTATATCTTCTTGTATTTAAGTTAGGATGATGTAAGTCGGTCATTTTGGAATGAGTCTGCCAAATGTTTCTATGACACAACATTTTGCTACAAGGTTATACGCAATCACGATTTGAATCTGTCTTAGTAAATTACGCAAATAGGTTTTTTTTAAATGTTTGAATCATTAAGTACTTTTCTTACTATGTCAAGTGGGACTTGAAAGGGTCCAATTACAGAGCACAGAATACTTCAAATATCTATGAATCCAACCATTAACGACACTATGAGATGCGGTTGTAATAACAAAATGACTATGGTTGCCAAGTGGTCAATTCGAGCGTAATTACGAAATATGCAATGTAATATATTAATTACATAATATTTTACATCAATTTTAGAATTGGGGACTTCTTCTTAATTCAAATTTGAACTATACCAAATCTCTCACTCCTCCGTGCGCCCAATTTGCTTATAAAAGCATCACGACTATATACAAGGTGTTGCAAAATTACCCGTTATACATAAAGGTTGTTAATGTACATCCTATCAAGAGTCCTCTGTAAATTTCTTAAAACCTTTGCATTAAGATTTAGTTTTCAGTAAAAAGAGTTATTTTAATGATTAATAAAAATATCGACTATGTTAAGGCACATGACTATTTCAGGTTCATGACGTTATGTTACCTACCAGGAGTAACGACTCCTGTCTACTCTGTACCTATACCACAGAGTAGCCTATACCTAATCTTCAGACACTGTATTCTGTGCTCCTAGTACATACACACTGGATATTAATATCCTAGATTTGGTGAACGTTGCATCGTCTGTCCAAATGACCCGGTTCACATAGCTGCGGTCAGCTTCCAGCTGCCGCAGATACCACTCGCAGAAGTGTACGCCGGTAGTGGTAAGGTTGTTGACCGTCAGCTCGAAAAATCCGCCAAACTGTGACATGGTTCATGCCAAACCTCGCCGCGGCACGCCTCGTCCTGATGGTTGGTTCGTCTTCGAAGATTTTCAACACCTCTTCTTCTCGCCTTGCATCTAACGTATTCGGACGTCCACAGCCACGTGAACGACGAAAGGATCCCGTGGAATGCAAACGTGTTGTCATTTCACGAAAACATTGGTAAGATGGTAACCGCCGCTGGTCAGCAAGTGCTCTGCCTTCAATGAAACGTTCATGGTACAAGTCACGAGCGCGAGCTAAGTTTCCATGAGCTCGTCCCACGCACAACATCATCTCGTAGTAATCGGAATTGGAGAACATAGCCATTTTCGCAATTAAAGAAACACACGAAAAACACACATAATAATATGGACGACTGAATGAAATAAAAAGAAACTCAAAAATTATGACACCGGCCGGCCTGTCAAAATTTAGGTACTTTAGAAAAAACCATGGTACGCTTTGTTTTACACGGATATTATTTCGTCTGAGATGAGAGTTTTATTCTGAGGTTTTAATGCTAGATGTCAAAATTACGGTATTTTTGCGTATTATAATCTTCTTAGAGCATTAAACCAACATAATGGTACATGGTACGAAGGCCTGTTGAAAAGTTTCATATGAAATTAAAATCTTACAATTAAATAATAATAACAATAATAAAATTATGTGTTCAATCATCATCAACAAGGTTTTTACGTCTATTATAGACGATTCATGGCGTAGTAGTACATTACATAAAATTACAATTTACTTCATTGACAATCAAATTTTATTAATAACTAATTCACAACATCAGATAGTAACTTTTTATCGGATGTGTATTTATTTATCATTTTTAGTGTAAAACATAAAAAATACACATACACATTGATTTATGCGCGAATACCACTATGCAATTTCCTTCTGCCCGTCGCTCGGCGCGGCGGCCGGGGCGGCTAGGCGACAGCTCTCGAAAGAAGTGTCTATGCTTCTGACTAGTTCTGACCGCCTGAGTAGTACGAGGTGGTCAACATTTTGTACGGATTTAATAACCTAATTTGGGTTTTTAATCTTAAAGGACACCGGCCTAATTAATCATAAAAGACTGATTACTATTTTGATATTGTTTAATTTTGATTATTGTTAGTTGTTTGTTTAGTGTAGGTAATCTACTTGTGTAAAAATAAAACATAATGTTTATTTCTGAGTTGGGGTTAAAATAAGTAAAATAGTAAACGAAAGATAAATCGGTGTGGTGTTTTGTATTATTTGTAATATTGTTAACCTGTAGTATTACACGGCTCAGCTTCAGCAGCTTGATCAAATTGATTTGTACAAAATAAAAAGCAAACTGCTTTCAAAGCACGTGTTAGAAAAAATGTTGTCAATCTATGCGGTCAAAATCTAAGTTTTCTGTATTTGGAGTTCCGTAAAAACATTGAAAAGCCAAAATCTGTAGTCACTGCTTTCCTAGTACTACTGCTGTGTAGTTTCTGTTTGTTGGGAAACCACTCCGCATTAAAATTAGGATACGATATACATTTCCAGAATTAACTGTTTATGTGTTGTAATAACTTGTTTTACATCCTTATTATTTGTTATTTTTAAATTGTTATTGAACTCTTTTTTTTAGACTTTGTTTGTTAAAAGTATAAGTATTTAATATTTTCATTTGTTAAACTACTCATTCTATGTAAACGCGGTGCGCAACTATCACCGGAATTCAATTTTAATGTGAGAATTAGTTTACCTGTTGTGAATGTACTGAATTGCATTCTGTAGTTGTGCCAATTAATTAAATAAATAAATAAATAAATAAATAAATCCTAAACCTTAGTGTAAGTTTGTAAAAGTGCAAACGTTACTATCGCGTTTGCTTTAACAGATTGAATTCTCGATCTGTTAAAACTTAACTTAAACGCGATAGTAACGTTTGCACATTTTTACAAACTTACATCCTAATGTAATGATAGATAGAACCCCTAGGTTCTGACGTCTGTTGAAGGCGGCACAATACGACACGTGATCGATTATTGAAATGAAACCTTTTGCATGGATCTACTCGCGTTTATTGTTACTTGGTTTATAAAAAATATTTCATTTCAATGAGTAGTGTTCGCGTAAACTTTAGAAAACAATGTCAGGTAATCAAAAGAAAGGAACAAACAAGTGCGAAAAGGCAACTCCTCTCTGTTGCATCTTGGGATGATCCTACTGTTAGCATGACAAGTGAAAACTCACCCACATATCCCATCTATCAACCGATATGTTGCGACGCTATAAAAGACTGTGTAATAATAAATAGCTATCCATCCTTTGTTCCGTTAGAGTAAAATGATTTAATTTCAATTATTATTATGCGGAACCCACTAAATAAATATTACCAAAGGTACCAGGTCAACATGATTTCTAAAAAAAGGAGGTGGGAAAATTCAATTTCAAAGATCAAACTACAGAAAGGTTTTGCGCATAAGTTATGTAAGTACCTACTTAGCTAACAACTACGATTCTTGTTCCCGTACCTACCTATAAACTATCTTTTACTTCTTAGGTCGGCTTGCCAAAACTCATTAAATACGTTTAGCGCTAAACATGTTTAGAGTATCATTTTGTCTCTTTCAACTTCCAACAAACGTCGGAAATGGAATGATATTTTAAACGAGTTTAGCGCTAAATGTATTTAGGGTAGATTTAGCAACATCCAATTTATACGAGAATAGTTATCCCAGTATAACTTTACTCTTATGATTTAATCTATGGATAAGTTACTCTTGCTTAGTTACTCTGTGCTGTGACGGACGATGAACGAATGAAATGAATGAAAATATTAAATTAACCACCAAGCATAAAAGTACATTCATACCATGCCTGAGCAATGGCGCTGCGTATTTTTAATTAACCAGGGTAATATGTCTGCTTGACGTTTTGAATAACTTCAATCAAATATTCTGTCTGTTGTGTTGATTGTTTATTGACAGATAATATTGTAAAAATAAGAAGTAATGAATAGCGTAATTCTTTAATACATACAAGCTCGTAAATACAACGAGCGCATACAACTCACCTACCTATTTGTTGCATACTCCAGACGATGCTCAATTTTTGTCAGCAAATTATACACAGATGCTTTTGACAAACGGAATCTTATATGGCGAAGTCGTAGACGTCGTTATGTTCAAAGTAAGTACTATGTCCTTTCTTTAAACCATGTAGGTCGAGAGCCAAAATATTCTTTATCGTCATTAGTCAATAAATTGATTCAAACGTAACGACATTTTGTTAGGTTATCTATAAAATTTGTAACAGACAGCTGTTATTGTGAATTATAAAGCAAATCTGAATAAGTATAAATTTAACTATCAAGTATTTAATTTGGAAAATCTTTTAAAAGGGACTTTAACTAGATTAAAGGTCCCTGTACTGTTACACACACAATGCACAAATACCGATAGATGACTAGTCTGAAAAAAAAAAAATCTTTGATTTAGAAGCTAATGACTTCAACAGCTGATCAGTAGTGTTGGGGATCTTTTAAAAATCTTAGCGATGTTTTTGCTGAACTTCGATATTGTTTTTTTCGGAAACTACTGTGCCTACAACTTAAAGAACAGCACCCACCACTTCAGTTTTATGTATAGCTACTGACATTTCAGGCCTAACGGGTTTTTTTGAAACAAGTTGTATATAAATAACATCAGACTTTATTTTAGACAACATACCCATCGCCTATTAGTACGTTAGTAATGAGAAAGAAAGCCATGTGTTATATTATATCTGACTGTACTTTTGATAAAAAAATTCAACTAATAAATTTTATCGCAATAAAACGAAATCGGGTGCCTCCACCACGGGGGCGTCTCACACCGGGACCTTTTTTTTTTTTTTTTTGTCCCAGGGGAAGTCATTACGACTACCGGAGCCTTTAAGAGGCACCCGGTTATGTGGGACTCACCCGTCCGCCTTTCCACACCCACTGACAGGGAGAGAGGCTCCAAGTCAGCTGCCAGGACTACGTCCCGGCTGGGAGGGCGAGACGGAGGGGGATACCGCACTAAACCCCTGGGGGACCACAATCCGAAAGCAGAAGGCTAAGGCGACGGCACGCGACATGTCCGAAGATAATGACCGCGACCGCCGCCCTGCGCCCGTGCACCGACCTGCAGCCATCTCCACACACCCATTCCCGCGTTTGCACGGGAAACGTGTGCTTTGACGGCCACGCGCCGGGGCACGGGCACGTACTGTTAACACACAGCAATATGAATGAACAAATCAAAAGAAAAGTCCACGCGCACCCCCCACAGGCGGGGTGCAGCGCCGACACCTCACACACCGGGACCTAACCTAACCCACGAACCCATGTTTTTTACAAGCAAAAGCTAAATCGTTCTAACTTTTTTGTCCTCTGTCGATCGCGAATGATTGCTTCAAAATTGTCAACTAATGTAAACTTAGGCATTAAAGCTAAAGTTATTTTTTATCTAAAACCCTTTAATTATAAATAATCATGTTTTAAAAAGGTTCCATTGTGTTGATTGCTTGATTGACATTTAACTTTTTGTTGCCTGTGTGAAATGAAAGTGAAATATAGCCTTCATAATGGAATGCAGGGATGTTGCTCTAGAAATGTGTATTTATAGTATTTCGGACAGGTTTTGTGCCTTAACACGGCCACAATGTCTACGGTCAATTATTTATTACGAAATACATTATTTTTGTTCAACCTTGACATGTTGTGAGTTCTGTTTTTGAGCCATGAGGTTAATGACCATAAACTATGTATCAGCTGAACCAAGGGATGTCACTTTTGCAATTTTACTTAGTAACAAACAACCTCAGTGTCTCAGCCATCTTAGCTTTTCGGGTAAGTATGTCCTCAACTATAAACAAAATCCCTCTATACCTTCTTAGTCGGGCACTTTTGGCAGAGTGGTCGTGTTTATGAGTGGGTCCTAGTGAATGACGGCTCTCGCAAGCGCCTTCATTCGGTTCTATTGGTCATTGTGGATTGTCCCTCATGAGTCCCTATCTACTAACCCTGATAGGTAGGGTATGGCAGCTGGAACTACGGGTCCGGCTGTCTTTTCAAGGGTACCACGGGAGTTCCGGATCCTAGGCCCCCTGTCGGTTATGCCTTCGCGGGCGTCTCCGACAGGTCCCGGACATGGGTTGGACTCGTGGTGGCATGTAGTTAGCTGTAGAAGTGGGAATGTTCGTCTGCCGGGTTGTTGTGACCAGGCTTCCATTTCGTGCACAGCGAGCGGGTCCAAGTAGCGGTCTCGAGGGGCCCGGTGTGAAAGGACTTGCGGGGCACGTGAGTTGCCCATAGTTGGTTGCTATGCTTGGTGGTTTTCACTGAGCAGAACTCCAACATCTCCGGCACTAGTCTGGATAACTAGTAGAGGTGCCCGCTAGATGCAATACCTCCGGTTCAGCCAACCGCGTAGGATTGTGAAATTGGCAAGGTGCCTGGATGGGTACTGAGAAGTGAGTGGGCTTACAACTCCGCCACCAAAGAGGATATTTGGTAGTCGACTTTAGAGTTGACGACCCGAGCAGTGGAATCTGCGAGTTATGCTCTTAGTGTAACGAGAAGTGAGCGAGCTTACAGCTCCGGTAACCTATCTGGATAATAGGTAGTGGACTATACGTGTCCACGGGGCAACTAGCTTGAGACACTAGTCTTAAAAGTACCGGATGAAGAATGCGCTTCGGCGCGTCCTGATCTGGCGTTATGACCTGACGTAGATGGTCCCTTGTGCTTGCACAAGGATGTCTGACACCTACTTTGTAACCTAACGGTTGGTAGGGGGTGCCAGTATAAACTTTAAGGTCGTGTTTGAGTTGGGTTTGTCCCTCGTGAGTGAGGGAGGTAATGAGATCTGTCCATCGATTTGGCGAGCGACCACGGGATCTCTTGCCCTCGAGACTGCCCTGAACTACAATACGCTCAAAATCAAAAAATCAAAATCTTTATTACTAACTAAGTGTATAAAAGGTTATGGTTATATATAATTTTTCGCAAATTTTGTTGCAAACAAATAATAATTTAAAAAAAGACAAAGTGTTGATATAATTCTTCGAGCGGGGTTCGAATCTCGCTAGTGGAATTTTTTCAGCACTGCCTTTTTCAAATTGTATAAAGGGTGTTACATTTTTTTAAATAACTTAAAACTAAGTCGCCCTTTTCGGACACGGCAATTTTATAGAGAGCTCCCAAATTATTTTAATATAAAGCTATGAATAATATCTTTAGTCTAAAAGTTAAAAATTGAATAAAACCATAACAAAATTCGGATTATTGTACATTTGCCACAAAGTAAGTTCTTCACATTTTTGCACACTTCAAACATGGAAAATAAATTTGTAACATGCATTAAAAATATGTCTAAGTTCGTCACAGGTCCAAAACTCCAAAATAAAATATGACAAACTAACTTCATAAAAATAGAAGTTTGGCAAATATTCACATACTTTTTTCTGTCGAATTTACTTTGTGACAAATGTACAATAACTCCTAATTCCAGTATATAGATTTGAGGACATAACTCGCAAAGAAGACTCATTCTTTGCGAGTTATGTGCTCAAATCCATATACTTACCGCCTACCATATCTGTAACTTGACTAGTTAAAAAGCGCCTGTTAGGTTTTTAAAAAGTAATCAAATGGTCAGCAGCTTTCATTGCTGACTGTACCATTCGAGACACATTTTTATTCAGAAAAGTTACCATATACAATGTGTTACTGCTTGGCAAAGGTCTCCTCATTGAAATCAAGTCATCGCTACAGTTAATCAGTATTAACTTAATTGCCAAGTGCACGTTCGTGATCATAAACCTGAGTTATGCGTCGTAAATCCAAAACACTCTTACTTTATTGAACTCAGCACAACCTTTCTGATATCGTACCGCGCGCCATTGAGACACCGCGACGTTTAAACTTTTTTTAAGGTCACATAAAAATTTTGAAAATTATCGTGATCAATCGATATTAACGATTGGTCTTTCAAACTATTTGCAAATACTATATTATGCATGGTTACAACATGCGCAAGCGCAGGTATCTCAACATAATTCGCGGATACCAATCCACCGGACCAGTCATGCCACTGTTTCGCAACAACAGTCCAGTGAGTGTCGAGTGCTATATATGTAAGTTTTATTTACTAGGACCTATGGGAGGATACTGCTTCGATTCGATTCGATTTGCCATTCGATCCCGTTAACGAAAACGAGAATTTGTATAGCATAGAAGCAGCGCCTTCTGGTGATCATTGAAGAAAGTTAAAAAGCTCGTTTTTGTAACTAGTGATGCAAGAGTCTCATTCCTTTAAGGCTTTTTAAAACGACTCGACCTCATTTTACACAAATAAGACAACGTTTTTTGGTTTTTAGGTTACGACTTAGTTTTAAGACCTGAGGTTAAAAGACTTAGACTTAAATAAGCCTCAGTTTTAGTGTTTGACTCCAGGCTCAAAGCCTGGAGGGTTAAAAGACTAGTCTAGTCGTGAGGCGTGAACCACTTTAGATGTTAAATAAATAAAAAATTACAAGTCTTACAAATATGTATACTTAAATTCATCGACGTACTTTAGTCAATGAAAAATAATAATCATATAAATATATACTGTTTAAAGTTGACTTTGGAATTGGTATCTGTCAAGGAAATTACATAATTCTGCATTTTGGAAACAATAATAATATTTCAGATATAGTCTATTATAACATATATTTTTCTTGACGTTGTATGTTGTATGCTTTTTATATAAACAATGCATAAGTGAAGCGCATTTCACAGTTGTCAGCGCCTTAAGTAGGAAGTAGAGTCCGCCTTTTAACGAGTGCGTTGAATGGGCAGGTTATGTCTGATGACAGCTCGTAAAAGCAATCATGTAGGTACTCAGACAAAACCTTTGTCATGATTCATTCATAAACCAAACATGAAAGTAATAAACTGTAATTATTTATTTATTCCCATTGTTATTCAGTTGTTTTATGTCCAAATACAATATACAATATAAATTTATGACATAGCAGTTAACAAAAGACTGACTGTAAATCTTTAGATGTCTATTTATTGACTGATTAGAACAATAACTAATAGCATTACTTATTGTTCTGAGGTGATCAGGGAAGCTGGTTTCTTCCTAGGTTTATTTCTCAGTAGGTATAGTTACTAGGAGGAGCTCGATGGTGCAGTGGTTAACTCCCTTCAGACGCATAGTACCAGAAACGCAAATTAACTTATACGCGGATGGCCAGAATTTCATTCTTAAATTCCCTGATACGTAGATTACCTGAATTCCATTACGCAATTGGCCAGAATGCTAAAATTACGCTAAGTGCCAGAAACGCAAATAACCTTATACGCGCATTACCAGATTTGGTCTGCGATTGCTGTGGTTAAGCAACTTTCGTAAAGGCCGATCAACGGATGGGTGACCAAAAATTTTTCATCTCGAGCTCCTCCGTGCTTCGAAAGGGACGTAAAGCTATTGGTTCCGGCTGCATTAGCAGTCGTTAACAACCACCGATTGGTGGCGGCACTGGGCCCGCGTGGTGGTTTATGGCCCATTCGCGGCTCGAAGGCTCGTGCCCCAGCAGTGGGGACATTAAATGAGCTGATGATGATGATGATGATGAATAGTTACTAAGTTTGTTCGTGGCTCTGATACCTACAAGACATTTAGTCGGATAAATTATTAAATTACACTACTTTGATTGGATAGCTAAAAATATATGATCATATAGAACCACCATTATCATTATTATCGTCAGTCTATATTAATTCACAGCTGGACATAGGCCCTCCAAATGATGAATGATAAATGTCCTGATGCTGCATGATACTCTTAAGATTATGTGGATGAAAATAATAAGATGGAAAAGTGGAAATTGTGGATTGTAATGAGTTCTCACGTGAACGTCATGGTTAAAATTTGACGAGGAAAAATATATTTGAATGGCCAATATATTCACTTTTTTTGATTTTCTGTTAAATTGTGTAAAAATAAATACACGCGGTTTTTTTTCTGCAAATTGCTCTTAGACGGTCTTGCATGCTTACTGATATGTTATTCAAAATTCAAAATTCAAAATCATTTATTCAGTTTAGGCTACAAATACCTCGTATGAACGTCATTACGTACTGAGAAGAACCATTATAATAATAAGAAATAAGAAATATTAATTACATTTATCACACGGTGACATAGAAACACCGTACAGAAAAAAAGTTTAAATCGGCATAAAGTGATTCGCTATCCTCACTTTCATAATTACCAGTTACCTTTACTATTATACAAACTTTCGCAATACACGATTCTACTGAATCTCTCAAGGTTTAGCATCACCAATTAATTTAATGTGCCATCTAATTCCTCAACAACTACACAATTAGATTTCGCAAGTGTTTGCGTGGAACCTTTGCTGCCACCGCAAAATTATGCTTCTCTAACTGCACCATAGTAAGGCTGCTTTTCCACTTAGAATTATGCGAGATAGGTTAGCGACGAGCGAGGATAAATCCACCAATAAAATTACACAATTTTACTCCGCAAAGAAAAGGAATGCAGGAAAGCAATGTTTGCAGCATTATTGTGTTCCGACAGCTAGAGATAAGAAGTTACAGATATGGTAAGTGAAGTGCGCTTCCACCATTAGCTTTATCATCACTTAACATCAGGTGAGGAACTGTGCATACCCGTAAAATATAAAAAAAGAAGCAATGCTATTGGTAGATTTTTTTCTTCGCGCCCTGTTGAGTTGCCTCGCACAGGTCCTAGCCTCTAGAGGAGATTGGGTATTCTGCTCCCGATCTGATCCAAACCTCTCCGAGAAACTAGTATTCCCACTAGGACACGGGAAACGGGTACACACTTTGTAAAGTCCGGTGGCGTTGAAAAGGGCGACAAAAGCCATTTGCAAACTATCTCAAAAAAGGGACACAATTGCGTGATGTCATTCTCTACAAACCCTCTCATGATGTTTGGCTCACACTACTTAAGGAATTTTTAAAGTTTCTCGCTGCCCCAAAAAAGTCAGGTGACCCTGTTAAAGCCGTTTGAGGCCAATTATAAACACTCACCAAAAATAGGTGGAAACGCAGCCTTAAAGCTGGTGCGAGACCTCGTGTTCGCAATCGCAATACGTTGCACAATCACAGTTCTAAACTGGCTTACGCACCTCAAATATTGAAGAAGGTGGACTTAGATTTTATGTTAATATCCTTATATTTAATTGCACCGTGAAATAATACTGCTTTTTGTATTTGCACAACGGAGAAGTGATTAGCATTTACTTTACTTGATGGTAGTGTAAGGTCGAAGGTGGAAGCGTATTTCTATATAATATTTAATATATATAAATACTACCGAATAACTTGCTATCTTCTATCGGAACACCAACAATGCTACAAAGATTGTGACTTTGGAGAAGAAAGATAAGTTACAGATAAGATAAGAAGAACAAGCGAAGCCACTATCCAAACATAGTACAATAATAAACCCTCGGAACCGAACCCCTAAGTTTGAACCGCTACTCTAACAACAAGACCACGGCGGCGGTTAAATAAATACTTCTGCTTCAACCAAAGCTAGCCTCTTTGACCTTTTGGACTTACGCCAAAACATGCAATATTTTTTTAATCGGTCAACTAAGTATGTACATTCATTTAGGAGTAACGTTCTAAACAACTTTCACGTAAGTGCTGTGGGATCGATAGAAAAATGCCGTTGCTAGCCATATACAGACGGCGGCGGTATATTTAGCGGCGACAACATTGGGGCAAGCAAACTGCGTTTATATAACCACCCCATGGCTGGGCTGGCCTTCCCACATTAATAATATCACATGGAAGATCGAGCCACGCTGCCCCAATGCAAATTGCTCGGTTTTAACGACTAAAACGACCATGAACGATTATCATATCTTTCTAAGCATGAAGGTCGAAACATGTGACATGCAAATATATGATCTTATTTTCTAATAAGTTCTAATTGTGTTTAATCAAATCAGCTAATTGTATAGGTATCACTATCACTGGTATATCACTGGTGAGCCTAGAGCTCTATATGAAGAAAATGGAACCTGATGTTTTTCGAAAAATAGTTTAGAATTAAAAGACACTAGTTCTAAACTAGTGTTGTGACAAATCACGAGTCTTGTCATTTACAAAAGAACTAGAGCTCTCTTATTTACGAGTCGGATCCCCAAAATTAAGTAAAAATCAAATCAAATCAAAATCAAAAAATCTTTATTGCTAACTCAAATAATTGTCAAGTCAATGCTATTTATTATAATTATAAGTATTCAATGTATATGTATATCTAATACCTTTAAACGCGCAATTCTTGTTCGGAAACGACTCCAACGATTTTCATGATGAAAAATGAGGCGCGATAAATCGATCTAGCTAGGTTTAATTTTTAGAAAACGTCGTTTTATCCAAAGCCAAAGCCAAGCTTGGTCCTCCAGGTACTCATATTTATATAATATTAATAAGTTTTTAAGAATATTGTATTTTTTTAGAGATAAGTCCACCTTTGCTCACCTTTGTTTGTAAACTGTTCTCTGTATGTGTGTTTTTTGTGCAATAAAGAATATATATATATAAATATATTATTATTATCTATTTTTTGTGGTATCGGTATTAAGGGGGTTACCTACTACTACTGCTACTAGTCTAGTAGTTTTAAAAGGAACTTTAAAGACTCGATTTCTGTCCAACACTAACTACACTCCAGAGGTGATCAGTAAAGAACCAAATCAGTACCACCCAAATATTTTCTATTCCAGATGACGTCAGAGGTGAACGAATGGTACCGCGGGCGCAAGGTGCTGGTGACTGGAGCGTCCGGGCTCATGGGCAAAGTGCTCATTGAGAAGCTGCTATACAGCGTGCCCGACGTGGCCTGCGTGTACGCAGTAGTGCGGTCCAAGCGGGGTAAAACGCCGGAGGCGAGGATCGAGGACATGTGGAAATTACCGGTAACACAAAAATATGTTCTTTAAAACCACTTTCGTTAAAAAAAAGAACTATCCAAATCGGTGCATAAGTGCCGGAGATAATTATATGTATATAGACAAATTGAAAACCTCCTCATTATATGAATAGGTTTTACAGCGCCTGCCAAGTGGGAGTGATGTCTTTTTGGTGTGTTAAAAGATTAAGTTACGGTAAACGCATCACATCAGGCGGTCCAATTGCCTGGTGGCTTTGTCATATAACAAAATACATATCTTTGTAAAATTATTAACGGGATCTCACGCAAACTCCTTGGTATTATGTAGCTTAGTGTTAGCCTTTGACCATGGCCGATGGCCGGTTAACAAAGCAGTTTGCGTAAACATCAATCCTAAGCAATTTTCAGTGCTAAAGATTTCCCATAAGTCAACGCCAAGCCAAAACGGACAGACCAGCTCGTGACAGTTCTCAGAAAAAAATAAGCAAGCAGGTCGCTTATTCACGCAAAATCTTGTTCACGAACAAAACAACATGTTTGTGTACTCGGTTTGGTTGGTGGTACGGCTTGTTTGTCCGCCTGGCTAGCTGCCACCATCTTACCTATCTAAATATGTCGCCATAACATCAATGTTTGTAGCATTGTGGTGTTCCGGCAGCTACAGATAAGATAGCCAGTGCCTCAAAAGTTGAGGATCCCGGGTGAAGTACGCTTCCATGTTTGGCCCTATCATCAGTTAACATCAGGTGAGATCAAGGCACTGTGCTTACCCGTTAATATTAAAAAAAAAACAATATTTGTCTTAAAAAACAAAGAACAACTACAATATTGGAGAAAGGTCCTCCGTGCTTTGGAAGGCACGTTAAGCTTTTGGTCCCGACTGCTATCGTTAGACCCTTCCAACCCGCATGATTGAGCATGCTAGGCTATGGCCCGATTTCTCCACGTGCCATTGTTCATTAGTACTAAGCAGTAGGCTGTGTCTTGTCTAATGACATGGGAAGGTTGTAGTTACAAAATGTGCCATTATACTTTTCTATTGGTGGTGTTTAACGGAGGCCTAGCGTGACCAATTGACAGACTTGAACTACTGCGGATATGTTGTAACGAGGAGTTAATTTCACATGCAACACTCCATATAATGACACTTTCGAATGCTGAATGACATAATATGTAACTCCTTGAGTAACCTTTTTTCTTCTGTATTCCAAAAAAAAGTTTAGTATAGTATTCTTAATAAAACATCATCGGTATGGAATACATATTACAATAATGTTTTTTTACTTTTTGTTGTCGGTTAAGAACCCTTTCTAGGGTTTGTGTTCACCAGACAACATTCTCCCGCACTATAAGATAAACGGAAGTAGATCCGACATAAAGTGCTACCATGTGCGCTACAATGTGTAGTTTTTGTGTAAACTTTAAAATCATAGGAAAATAATGACAGAATTAAGACAAATTAACGAAAAGCCATGTAATTTTTGTTCACGTAATAGACATAAACGCGCGGTAAACATATTCAACATTAACCGCCATTGTGGTGAAGTGGTTAAGACCACCGATTTAGACACAGTGGTCCCGGGTTCAATTCCCAGCGGGGGGTACATATTTGTGTACTCGGTTTGGTTGGTGGTAGGGCTTGTTTGTCCGCCTGGCTAGCTACCAACCATCTTATCTAAATATGTCATAAGATAGCCAGCGCCTCACTAGTTGAGGATCTCGGGTGAAGTAAACATCACTTAACATCAAGTGAGATCAAGGCACTGTGATTAGGTACCCGTAAAAAGTATAAAAGAAACGAGCGAGCCTTACAGTAGTCGCATATGATTCGTAACATTTGATATCTCACCTTAGTAATAAGCAATTTCAACATTATATTCTGAAAAAAAGGGGTCAGGTTTATAACTGCAGTAAATACTCATTAGAAGACATTTGAGATATCAAAATGACCTTTGATAGTCAAATAACACAATATGTCACATATAATAATAATATGTCATGTTCATAATATCGATTTGAAATATACAAAATGGCGCGCGCTTGCGCGCTTCCCCGACTTCCTGTTACACAACTTCCGTCCCATTTCACGAAATCACTCCCACAAATTGCTTATATAGATAGCGAGCGGAAAGATGTTACACATCGAAAACATATAGGTATTATTAGACATGCTTGTATTTGCCTTTTATTTACCCTGATGGTAAGTGATGATGTTGCCTAGATAAATCAATGATTTCATAGTAAATATTAGTTCATGAGTCGCTGCCGCAAGCAGCTGACAAACACAACAATGCAGGAGCCAACATGTAGGAGCCGGAAGTGCAACAGTAATCAGTGTACAAACAACAATGCGTGATTGGATTGCAAAAACAAAATGTAACAACTCGCACGCTTGCGAAAGAAACGCGCTAATTGTTACTAACAGTTTTAGTCATAGGTTAACCCACCGGTGTCAGCCTAGTGTCGTAGCGAACAGTTACATTCTCGAAAGGCATATCGATAGTATCGATAGTATTGATAATTCGTATAGTAACAACTACTTTACTTTTGTACTACATTTGTAAAAGTTGTTTATAAATGTAATAATTTACATTATATTTGTTTATATAAGTGTATTCATATAAAATGTAAATATGTAGGTATTATACTGTGCGTTTTATAATATATTATTTTTATTTCTAAATTGTTGTCTTTACCCAATTGCACATACCATGTTATTTCTGCACCACCCTATGGTTGACTGGTAGAGAATGCCTCAGGCATAAGTCCTCCATGTAATATATGTTGCAAAAGTTTTAAATAAATAAATAACAATACAATTGACTGAGAGCAATACGTTTATCTATAATGTGTTTCGATGTTTAGAGATAAGATAGTCAGGTTCTCATCAGCGGTGAGAATTACATCGCTTCCGTCTTCGGCCTTATCGTCGCAAGCGATATAAAAATAAAGGGCTTTCCCGTAATTTAGTAAGAAACAGTTTTATTATCTACTCCTATTATAAAAAGCTACTACATTTAAAGACGGCTTATGATTCATTTCGTTTTATATACCAATACAAGATAATAATAAATTGATCCACAAAAAAATAGTAGGCTAGCACCTAAAATGGTAAGTTAGCATCTAAATAGTAGTTTAGGTGCTAACTTTGTATTTTTAGGTGCTAACTTAGTATTTTTGTCGGTTAGGTTAGGTTAGTTTGGTGATCGATTAAATACAACCCATAATAATTTATCAGGATGACCGGCCATAACCATTTGTCATGTACATACGACTTATTGCTCTGCAGTATGGTTTACACTTTTATGCGTTACCTGTTAAACAAACAAAACAACATATAACGGCATACTGTTAAGTGGAACTTCACCTCTTTCCTCCGGTAGTCGGCAAACAGTCGCACATAATACAACAGTAAGGCACTGCAAAATCACAATACAACCTCGTGTTTGCGTAGAAAATGTGGAAACCAGCGCAAGCGCACACGACTGGCACGTTTGGCAATAGTCAGCCAATGCCAAGTCCTTATTCCATTCAGGCGTGGAGCCAAGTACCCTCTAATTGCAAATATTTATTAGTGTGAACATAAAAGCGAGCACTACTTTTATCAAGTCTTATGTAAAGTTTTAATTACGTTTTTTTTTGCTTTGTTTATAGCCGATATGAATTTGTTGCGCGTCAGTAAGGCAATTGGATTTAACTGCTTTCTAATTTAGTTTCCAATTGGTGCGTTGTTATTGCGTGTTAACAAATACTGTCTACTTATAGCACCTACTTCGATATTTCAAAGTAATAAACACTATTACACCGGACAGATAGGATACAATGAGGTTTACGAGTAGCAATATGGATGACCGAAATGTTGGATAATTTTTCATTTTTCATTTTATCCGCCTCTGTGGTCTAGTGGTTAAAACCATTGGTTTAGACCAGAGGTCCCGGGTTCGATTTCGGCAGGGGGTACATGTTTGTGTACTCGGTTTGGTTGGTGGTAGGACTTGTTTGTACACCTGGCTAGCTACCATCATCTTATGCTGTAACATCAATGTTTGTAGCATTGTTGTGTTTCCGGCAGCTAGAGATAAGATAATAGTTGAGGATTCCGGGTGAAGTGCGCTTCCACCAATTGGCCTTATCATCACTTAACATCAAGTGAGATCAAGGCACTGTGTTTACTTGTAAAATATAAAAAAACAAATTAAAATGTTTTATAAGTTATTTTATCTGAATAAATTATAATTATTTCAGCTTGATCTCACGATCGCTTGATCTTACGGATCTGTTACTCGCGTTTATATTTACTATTTATGATAATTATTTGCACAATCCAAGTATAAGTAAATTGGTTTCCTTTATTAATCGTCAATGACAGTGGCGATAAATGAATGATGACTTCAGTAGTAAATGGTAATAAAGTTTACTGCGAAACTAGATTTAATTATTGCGTTTATCTACAAGTATTCTCATAGTATGTAAAACAAGTCTTCATCAACTAAACATGCATACAAACAGACATGGTTACTGTACCATTGTTTCCTTCATAGCCTCATTAACCTTCTAGCTCAGAAAAATAACTAAGGTCCTCAATCCGATCTGAACCCTCGTAGGAATCTATTTGAGAACGGAGACATACACTAGTGCATCCTCTTCCCTCAAGAAAACCTCTGACGGTGTTTCGATCTCACAGCTCGAAGAACCTTTTAAGTTTCATGCCGCCCCCAAAAGAGGCGACGCTGAAAATGCAGTCTAAGGCAATAAGCAAAAAAAAATAACTAAAGGTACTTTCTGGAGCAGTTTTGTTCTCTTGACAAGTTACTTTGCTGATGCGCAAAAGCGCGGCCACCGCTCGGTGGTGCCGTTTGCCGTAGCCTCACAATGACGGAACAGTTATATTGTCGACCCAAATTTATTGTCGTCCAGTAACTACCAATAGTAAGTGTGTTTAATAAGCTGAGGCTACGATTATGACGGGATTCGAACCCGCACCCCATAACATCAGCCGGGTCAGGTGTACTACCAACTAATACTACTATCGTGGCTCTGACCAACTCGTCGAAATTATCAACACTATCTACTCTTACTTTGTAAGCCAAAGGAGCCTCTTTTTGTGTTAATGTTTGTGACGGTCCTACCATTTTTTCACTTTGTTTGTATTTTGAAACAAGTGTTGAAAAAATTCCACGAGCGGGATTCGAACCCGCATCCCATGACGATAGCATAGTTGGCAGTGCACCTGACCCGGCATGTCACGGGTTCCCGCTCGTGAAATTTTTTCAACACTTTGTATTTTTCAAAGTGTAATTTGTTCGCAACAATATTTGCGTAAAATTATATGTAAATAATCATAAATGAATAAATACTTTTACCATTATTATCATATATTATCGTATGAGCCAAAACGTTAATAAAAACGTAAATTAAACGTGTGTAACCAACAATTTTCGATTTGCAGTTGTTTGCAAGAATCAGAGAAGAGAAACCACACGTGATGAAGAAACTGGTTCCCGTGACCGGTGACATAGTTTACGACGACCTTGGCATCGAGAAGCACTTGCTGCAGCAGATATGCGATGAGGTAACGAACGGCACACGTTACGAGACTATAGTAGCCGCTTTAGTGAATTGAACGAGGTTGACCAATGGCGAGCATTGAGTTATATGGCTCTTATACCAAGAGTAATGGCACCAGTAAGAGATAAGCCTCCTGAGTTTCTTACCAGCTCTTCTCGGTCGAAAGCCTTCCCAAAATCCGAACTGCTGGCAGACTCAGTAGTTTAGTCTAAATTACTTTATTAGTTTTTTTTATTATTAGTACCTGGATGACCGAGCTTTGCTCGTAATTTTTTTATTATTATGTTTTCTAAAAATAAAACCTAGCTAGATCGATTAATCGCCCCCGAAACCCCCTGCATACTAAATTTCATGAAAATTTGAATTTTATAGTTTTGACGTCAACGCACTAAAACCGTAAAAGTCAACTCAACACACAACTCAATTTGATGTAAAGTGAGAAGTCGTAGTCTTAGAAACAAAACTGCACATCACTGTTTTTTGAAATCTAGAAGTTAAACAGAATTTCTGGAAAGTAACACTTTCTAGGTATTTTGTTAAAATCTTTCGGATCTAACATTATTATTATTTTGCATTATTTTGCATACATGGTGCATATAATTTTTGAAATTTTCATATTATTATATATTTTAAATTTTAAAGATTGTAGAAATCTTACAAACTTCTTTTAAAAACCTTTTATTATCGTGTCGGCTTAGAGCCACTGATGGTGTATAAGAAATAATATAATACATAGGTACCTGCGAACAGCACCGCTGTTTGTGGGAGGTGTCTATTATGTATTGTTCAGTTGATCGCCATGCTCACAAAGTCATCCCATCACTTTCATTACCCATCGAACACTGTGACAACGAGCTTTAGAAACCACTGGGAACTAGGTTCGTAGTTTGATGGATATGAAACTTTTTAAATGTTCACGGTCACGTCCCCATTAGAGTAATTGTTATTGGGATTAACCATGTTTTTTATTATTGAGTAGGTATTATTTCTCTCTATTTTCTATTTCGGCGCAGTCGCATGCACCGTGTTCACGAATGTACTGAAATTACTGCGCGTAGATATTTTATGAGCAGACAAAACGATCTATCTTCTTTCTTAGTTGTTTTTTGCGCTAAACTCTCGTATCTTTGTTTCTAAGTTACTATTGACTCGAATTTTCTCTCGACAACGTCACAGTATCAAGGTGCCTTGTGCGAGTTTCATTTGCCATTCGATCACGTTAATGAAAACGAGAATTTGTATGGCAAAATTTTAACTCTTCTCGTATGTCGCCAGGAGGCGCTGCTTCAACGCCTACTAATTTTTGTTTTCGTTAACGAATTATGTAAATATTCGAATGAATACGGATAGTAAACAAAACTCACACTAGGCACCCAGTAGAACGCAAAATGGCACTTTTGTCTTGTTGCGGTTTGTCTGCTGTGCTGTGCTATGGCTATCAAAAAACTTTGCTATGTCATGAAATGATTTATACAGGTCGACTTTATTATCACCATCCAAACTTTCTGAAATAACTCCCGTGATACAAACGAACAACTTTTACTATTGGACCAACTTCTTAACTCGAAAAAAAATCAGCTGTTCCATACAAAACATCAATATTCATTCGACCAAAATGTATGGAACAGATGACTTTTTTTTGGAGTAAGGAAGTTGGTCCAATAGTAAAAGTTGTTCGTTTGTTCACAGGAGTCATCTCAGAAAGTTTGGATGGTGATAAAAAAGTCGACCTATACATATATACCTACGTAAAATAAACGTGTAGATCTGTATAAAGGGTTTCATTTCGAGTAGTGTTCACTAAGAAAACTATGTTGGCGATTTGGAAATGTCTTTGAAGGTGAAAGGTCTAGTTTTTGTAAGGCCTATCGCAGAAGTCCCATTATTTCCCTAACCGTCACATAGAAAGTGCTACATGGTTAATAGGAGTCTGTTGTTACCAATGAGATATAAACTGGTACCTAATTACCATCGTAACGCTCTTGTTTCTAAGCGCCACGGACCGTGAATGAGTGGATTAGTTATAATTTATGTGCATATAAATAAATTCTACGTAAAAATGTGTACACAAATTCGTGTTAAGCTCAAACTAAACTTTTTGTATACTTAACACAAAAACGTAGAAGCGTATCAAAAAATATGGTAATAATCCCGTGAATACTTATTATAATTACATGGTTGCCTGGAAGAAATTGCTTTTTAGCGATAAGGCTGCCATTTGTACAGTATTTTTTTGTATTTTCCTCTTTACGTTTTTTATAATATAGTAAACAATAAAGAATATTTTCGTTTTCATTTCATTTTCATGTTTAAGGTTTCCGTGGTGTATCACTTTGCCGCCAGCCTGCGGTTGGAGGCTCCACTGAAGGAAGGCCTGGAAATGAACACGAAAGGCACGCTGCGAGTACTGAGCCTCGCGAAGAGAATCAAGAACCTAGCTGCCTTCATCCACCTCTCCACGGCTTTCTGCTACCCGGACTACGAGAGAATGGCTGAGAAGGCAAGTATTTTTTTCTTAATTATATGACAGAGTCAGTGTTGCCAATTATTTATTATTAAACGTATTAATGTATATATAAACATTAAATAACAATTTTTAAGAGTGTTGAAAAAGTTTTCACGATTAGGATTCGAACCCGCAACCTATGACATGCCGGGTCAGGTATACTACCAACTATGCTATCGTGGCTCTGTCAAACCAGCCGAAATTAATCAACACTTACTTATTTACTCTAGGATTAGGTTTTTATAATGTTTTATTGTTTTTATATTAAAATAAAAATCAATAAAAATCTAGTTTTAAGAAAGAAAATAAATAAAGGATATAATAATAAATAAATTTATTTTCTAACCACAAAATAAAAGACCAAGGTTTACTTAGGTTAGCATAAGTACGGTATAAAGAGCCTGTTTACCTAATACATGTCGCTTTTACAATATCATTGAAGTATAATAGCCAAATTTAACCCTTAGGCAGTGGCATATATATATATATTGCCACCATATTTTGAACTTTATACAATTGAGATAAGGTCGAAAACCAATGAAAAATTTGAACATGCTGTCCCCTTAAAGGGTTAATAAAATCTATAACAGAAAGGTGTGTACAACACTATACAGTGTGTAACAGAAAGATGTGGTCAAAATGAAAAGATCCAAAGTGTATCCGATCTAGAACTTGTATGTGTTGTTATTAAGGGGGTGCAGCGCGGAATTTGAAAATTTTCGTGTTTTTAAGTCACTGGTGCTATATGATTTGAAACAAATACCCAGAAACTGCATAAACATTACGTAAAATAATGATATCTAAAAACTTATTTCTTCAGAAACTTTGTAAATATAGCCCAAATGAAACAATGATCCGACATCAAAATGTTTGTATTGATATTCCGCAGGTCACTGTTGTCTTATTTTTCCATTAAAAAACATGAATATGAAAATATTAAGACTTTTCTTATTTTTTAACCAAACGCCTATGATTTTACGAAAGAAAACATTGCTCTAATTAAATCACCAGCCTACTCTGTACAGATATTAGATTGCGTGCGTATTCGTAGTCGTGCGCCGTTGTCACACCACTGCCACGCGCCGCTCGCTCGCTATCATAAAGAAACTTGAAACTCGCAGTTTTGCGTCCGCGCTGCACCCTTTTAAGACATAATTATTAACTTTAATTTGTCATGCAATGGTTAATGAAATATTTAAATCAATTAAGTTATGCGCGTCAGGCGCGCATAATCAAGCAGCAGTGACCATAAATGTAAGTACACAGAGGTTACTAAACCACTAGGGCTGAGACTTGTTTATTTTGATGTGACGTCACAATAGAAATATTTAATTGAAAGTTGCATAACAAATTAAAGTTAATAATCATGTCTTAGTAACTCTGCATACAAGATCAAGATCGGATACACTGTCGATCTTTTCATTTTGACCACATCTTTTTGTTACACGTTGTATTTCTTTCTTTGTAAGCCAAAGGAGCCTTATTCAATGTCGGCAACAACGTCATCAACATCCGATCCTAATATTTTTACAGGTATTACCTAAATATTGGTAAAGCATTAGGTAAGTAATATTTATGATTATCATTATCATCATCATCATCATCATCATCATCATCATCATCATCATCATCATCATCATCATCATCATCAGCTCATTTATGTCCCCACTGCTAGGGCACGAGCCTTCCCTATGGATGGATAGGGAGAACGGGCCATGAACCACCACGCGGGCCCAGTGCGGATTGGTGGTTGTTAACGGCTGCTAATGCAACCGGGACCAACGGCTTAACGTGCTTTCCGAAGCACGGAGGAACTCGAGATGATAAATTTTTGATCACCCATCCGATGACCGGCCTTTGCGAAAGTTGCTTAACCTCAGCACTCGCAGACCGGACGCGTTAACCACTGCGCCATCGAGCTCCTCCTTTATGATTATAGTTGTATATACTTTACACAAACTTTGTTGCTATTAATTAACAATTTAATTACATTGCAGGTACACGACCCACCCGTCGATCCCTATGAAGTGATGAGAGCGGCAAGTTGGCTGAGTGATGACCAAATGAATTTGCTGGCACCTTCCATCTTGCAGAAGCATCCCAACTCATACACATACTCCAAAAGGCTAGCCGAAGCTCTGGTCAGGCAGAGTTACCCTGAGTTACCAGCGGCGGTGGTGCGACCGAGTATAGGTAAGAATGTAATAATTATATACTCTTTGCCTTACTAATATTTGCGATAAGCTCTCGGAATTCCGAATTGGCATTCCTGATCAAGAAACCTAATCAGGAAACCGTGGTTGTGCGGCCGGCCTACAGCTTTCAACATCGTCCCGTGGATTGATATAAATTACATGACAGCTGTAGTCAAAACAGGTTTCCATCATTCCAACACAATTGTGCATCTGTTCAAGAGATATATTCAAACCTTTCAGTGACTCCCTCTTACAAGGAACCTATGCCCGGTTGGGTGGACAACCTGAACGGCCCCATAGGGCTGATGGTGGGCGCCGGCAAGGGCGTGATACGATCCATGCACTGCTACGGCCACTACCACGCGGAGGTCATCCCCGTTGATATCGCCATCAACAGTATCATCGTCATCGCTTACACAGTCGGAACTATGACTGAAAGGTAAGTCATACGATTAGGCTACTAGTGCAAATGGCACTCGTTTTGCCAGTTGTTGAAGGCGCGGATACAGACAAATAGTCCAGATACGATGGTGCCTAGTAGAACAGTACTGCGTCTTACTAGCCATTCTCACCTTGCCTATCAGCAAGTTAATAAGCATTCACACCTCGTTTTAAGGACCTCATGTTCCTACAAAGAAAGAATGCGTGTGTTAAGAGTTTTAATTTTTTTTTGTGTTGCGTGCGCCGTAAAAACTATTCTTACCTCTATGCGCGACGGAGTAGTTAAAACGGTAAATCGGTGACACTGAAGACCAGCACACGTGGTCTTATGACGGATAAAGCTAAGCCTGTTCTTGTTCCGTGTCGTTAACCCAAAAGTCATGGCATTTGTGTAACTGAGAATGTAAGGCTGGCAAAATAATGAGTCTCTAGATAGTCCAGATATCGACCTATCCGATACCAGAGGACTTCAAGCTCTTCGCCCTCAAAGACATTGCCAAACTCATCTTCACTGTGAAAGAGTGAAAAAAAAACAGTTGCGCTTAAAGTTCCCGATGGTTGGAAGTGGAACTGAGACAACCGCTGTTTTACCGCTTATACCATGGCGAGTGCTCTGAAGAACTCTTTGACCTCATCCCACCTTCTCCCTTCCTCCATAGGAGTAGGTACACGTGCTGCTCTCCGGAGTCACCGCTTCACTGTCTCAAATATTCCATCGCGCACTAAGAAATTTGGTGACTCGTTTCTTTGTCGCACCTCCAAAACATGGAATAGTTTGCCAGCACACGTTTTCCCTCCTTCTTATGATATGAGGTCCTTCAAACGAGGCGTAAAGAGGCACCTTGTAGGCCGGCAGAGTGAGGGGTAACTGATGCTGCGTTGTTTTCACGCTGCACCAGTTGTCGTCGCATCTGGATTCCATATTCACTTAACATCAGATGTAAAAAAAAGAAGACAGAATACCCTCGGCAGGCCCCACTAAGATATAATAATTGCACAATTTGTTAACACAATGTATGACCACGTTACTGTTCTTCATTCATCTTCATTGTAATTGGACAATCTTTTGCTGGCTCTTTTTAATGTACGATGTTATCATCATGTCAGTTAACTAAACATCTACAAACAAGATGGTAATTTACTTTGTTGCAAACAAATGGTTTCCTTATCGTATTCTTTTAATGACTAGAGTCTTATTCTATTTTTTTCATAGTTCATCAAAGTCTTGAACATCAGAAAGTAACAGTTTGATAAAAAATAAGTCAGTGGATTGTTCATTTATTATGTTTTAGAAAATGATATGAGGTTTTTACTAAAAAACTAAAATTTTGATCATAAACTCTGCTTATATTATACTTCTCTGATATTGCTGTACTTTACTGGTAAAAGCTAATAGAAAACAAGTCCAAACAAAAAACTTCCTAATCTAAAATTCAACATAATATGTTAACTCTTCCTTCCCCACATCAGAAAACGCAATTTTTTGTACGATTTTTTATTTTTCAATTCTTGAAGTTTTCTGTTTTAGAAATTGTTTGCAATTGAATTGCTTAAAACACATGTAGGCTAGTAGCACAAGTATTCGACAGGAACCAACGATGGAATTTTTTTCCCATAAACATTTCATCTTTTAAATGGTCAGCAACGAAATTTAGTCTAAAATTGAAAATTGAATACAGACCAAAAGGACCTGCTTTCTAGCTGACAACCCGTAAAATTTCAATGACAACTAATGTTTTATTCGAACACCGGTGCCACTACCCTAGGTATTTATCGTTACCAATAATGTTGACAGGAAAGGAGAGATACCCGTCTACAACCTTACAACAGGTGACGACAAAAAAACTACATGGAAGCAGGTTTTGGACATCGGCAAGGCTACTGTCCGCAAGTACCCGTTCGAAGGACCCCTGTGGTACCCCGACGGCAACATCCGCCACAACAAGTTCATCCATAGCCTATGCGTGTTCTTCTACCACATCGTTCCTGCGTATCTTATCGACTTCCTCATGCTGATATTCAGGCAAAAGCGATTGTAAGTATCTATGTCTTGTTTATAAAAGTTTTTGTAGAATTGCTGAACTTTGAAGTGAACCTTTCCGATCTAGATTCTCCGAGGGGTTCGCCCTCGGAGAATCTAGCAGGGAACGGGGACACGCATTAGTGACTAGTGAGTGCCCATTCTAGAGGGCTAGAAAACCTTTATAATGTTTCCGTGGCTTAATAATCTCAAATACGGGATATTACTTTGGGAAAATTCAACGGACTAAAACAGAGCCTTCATATCCCAAAAACAAAGTATAATATGCGACGTGCCACCTATGACGTCATGTAAGCAATTATTCCCAAAACTGAACTTACTTACTCTCCCCTCTTTATTTTACAAAGTCCTCGGGCGGACTTTTTGAGAGAATTTGAAATGTGACGTTGCACTGTTTTGTTTTATTTGCCAACACTCATGCACACTCACGAATACTTACGGTTAATAATCCACCATTATTTCACATTAATATTCGACATAACACAAATTTTAATAAATAAACAAAACCGCAGGCATGACTCTTCACTTTCCCGCCAAGAAGTCCAACCCTTTCTTATACGCCTATATTTCTATATTTTTCTCTTCTACTTTCAGCATGGTGCGCATACAAAACAGAATATCAGTGGGTCTAGAAGTCCTCCAATATTTCACCACGCGCGAATGGTGGTTTGACACAGACAACTTCAAGGCTTTAGCGTCATCTTTAAATCACGTAGACTTCAAGACCTTCCCAATGGACCTAACCATCATTCAAGACGAGCCGTACATAGAAGCCTGCATGATTGGAGGCAAACTTTACTGCCTCAAAGAAAAGCTTGAGAATCTTCCAAAAGCCAGACTCCAGAATAACATGTAAGTTTTTTTGTATTTCATCTCTTCGTCAAGCGTAAAGAAGTCATCGCGCCTTTTGACGCTTACAACAACACCGGAGTATAAGTTGCTGATCCTGTGGTCGTAATTATATTATAGCGCTCAACACTCAGACATTTTGCTGGACCACATACCTTTCAAACCAGGACACAGCATTGTAGAACGCTGCTGCTTGGCAATAGGTATGAGGGTAGTGGTTTGGAACTGACTTTTTACATTTGTTTATTTCACCTTGCCCTGATTTTACCTAATGGTAAGCGACGATCAGGCCGGAAACTCGCATATCTTGTCTCTTTAACTGTCAGAATGGTACTAGGTAACTTTATTGTTATAACTACGCTACTGGAAGCTATATTAGTAATTCTTGGACTGGTGTCAGAGTGACGTATAGACATACGTACCGTCCGCAGTGCTATAAAACGAGAGTTCAGCTTAAAGAGGCGTGGACGACTACTTGCGGGCTAACGCGGAGTGTGACCTGCCCCTCGATGCCCATAACAAAAACCGTAATGATTTCGTAGCGATTTAGTCATTGAAACCATTTTCTTACTCACATCCGGTTTTAAAGTCGTTCGAACGAATTTCCAACTTACCGTATACGGTAGATCTGAATGCGGTTGATTGGAACGTCCGAACTTCTTTAAAATTGACTCGATTGAAGGATTTGAATACGAACATAGTTTCAACGACTAAGTCGCAACGATATCGTCACGGTTTTCGTTATGGAAATCAGGGCACCAGACAGAGCAATACGCGTCACTGTAAAACGATGTCCGGATGTCCGGATCTCCGGAAGTGTGTACGGACAGTCCGTACGGTTCATAAGTATCGTTTTAAAACCAGCCTTACACAATGACTAATAACTTTTTTTTCTCGTTTGAGTACCTACTATCAACCTTCCTTCACTTATCTACTTTTGGGACATCATTCATCTATACTTAATATTATAAAGCTGAAGAGTTTGTTTGTTTGGTTGTTTGGTTGAACGCGCTGATCTCAGGAACTACTTGTTCGAATTGAAAAATTATTTTTGTGTTGAATAGTCCATTTATTGAGAAAGGCTATAGGCTATATTACATTACGCTATGAATAATAGGAGTGAAGAAGCAATGAAAGATGTTGCGAAAACGGTAAAATATTTTTTTTGAGAAAGCTATCCTTGCGTGCGCTGCGTAAACGGTGAGAGTTACGCAAAAAAACATGTATTACGAAATTGTTCCCCTTTAAAAGATCTAAAAAAAAGTTGCGACAGCATATGTCTAGCTTTTAAGGTTGACTCACTAACGCGGGTGAAACCACGGGGCACAGCTAGTTATCAATATAGGGATATTGACAACAATAATAATAAATTCCAGAACATTAAACGTATAAAATATGAAATTACGTATCAGTTCTTTAAAACATTGACCTATTTCATATTTGACCAAAGCATGAATTTCTGTGTCAGTGTTATTAATAAACACTGAATTGACGGAACAAAATAGTGACGTCATAGTTGACCATTCCTATACAATTTATTTAAAGAAAATGCAACGTGGCAATGCCGCCAGTCTCTTGGGTACTTTACCAGTCGACTGCGACGCGGAGGAATTTTTTGACGCCATATTCTAGTTTTGTATTAATTTTAGTTTCTTTAGTATTCTGTAACCTGTATAATAGTTTATTATAGAGAAGGATTGCAGAATGTTAATATATTTTTTTTAAATATGATATTATTTATTAATGAAACAATAACAAGATAATAATTAAACTACTTAAAATTTATCTTATAAAAAATTATAAACTATAACTACTACTAACTATATTAAATTATGCATAAAAAATACATTAAATCAATAAAACAAACATTACAAACACTATGTATTTGACACACACGCATATATACTCTTTTCAAAAATTTCAAAAATGGAAGAGGAGTGGCCGAAATCTGTCAATGCCAATTCAAACTCACATTCTATCTTTTTTAATTTTTCATTGCTCAGGATACAATCCGTACAGCCTTAATAAAATTACGGTCGAATTTCGTCAATATGGACTCTTGAACTAACTTTTGCTATTGTTTTCAGCTTATTCGTGTTGGATCATCTCGTGTCGGTGTTCTTTTACCTGTTGCTGCTCTCCTGGATCGCATATTACTTCGAGCCAGTGAGAGAACTCCTCTCCTACGGAGGGCCATTTGTCAAGTATATGCCGCTCGTCGGAAAAACTGTGTTCAGACAAGAATTATAGTTTTATGAAATTATAATTTACAACGTTTTAAGATGCTGTTTTTAACAAGAATATATTCAGGGATGTTAATATTTTTTATTTGTCTAAATTATTTTTGTTTAGACAAAGTTTGATGCTTGAAAAATGTATGTAGTTCTTGAACTGGTCGAAAGCATCGACTTGTATAAGACGCCTGAATGTATGGCATTTAAGCTGCGTCTACTGGAGACCAACAAAAAGAGTAAAAATATGAACTACACCAGTTTAAAGATTTGTCTAAACAAAACTAATTCAGACTGAAAAATGGATGAAATGGATTTTAACGTAACAGATACTTAAAGGTTGTGGTGAGTTATCATTGTTAATCATGTATATAAACATATTATCTCTAAATGTAGGTACCTAGTAATGTACCTAGACATTATATAAATAACAGGTATGTGATTATGCTAATTTAAAACCATTGATGATTTAAATAAGAAAATGGTTCTAAATAATATTTACAGAATTCTACGTAACAATTGAATGGATGACACAACCCTTGTAATGTGAAGGTATAAAACAATATTAAAGGCTGTTTTTTTGTATGTTGTATTTAAAAATATTTGTTATTACTACTCCATCATATTTTAATAAAGTTACCGTTACAAACTTAACTTATATTTTAATTACATGTATCCCTAACGGCCTGCCGGAGGAGACGCCCGGAATTATTTTGGCGTCCCACCACAGAGGGCTATATGGTATGTGCATCCCACAGAATCCGTGAGGCTGCAACTGCAATGCTGCTAGGGGAACCCAAGTGGTACCTTAGGTGTGGTGTGAGGCAGCGGCGAAAGGCTAGGGCCTAGACTTTCGCCGCCTTAGTATTTCGCCGCTATCTCACACCACACCTTACCATTATAGCTATCTCGCACACCTCAACAACAATACAACTACAACATCTCGAAAGGCAGCCTTGTGCGAGTCCTGCCTTAGTGACGACATGTAAGAAATAATAGTACTAGAAATATAGTAGTGTCATTATGAAGATAAAAAATATGAACGTCTAAGTGTAAACGGACTACTTTAAAAAAAATACGGGCCCGGGAAACGTGCAGCGCTGTATGTGCGCTTATAGGAGCGCAACGGCGACCTCGTTCCGATCCGAACCCCTCAGAGACTCTAGTAGGGCACGGGGACACGCATTTGTGCGTGATGCCGTTCCCTCTAGAAAACCTCCGAAGGTGATACGTTTCACACGGCTTAAGGAACCTTTTAAGTTTCTCGCCGCCCCCAAAAATGTCCGGTGAAGCTGAAAATGCTGTCGTCTGAGGCAATCAACGTATTCTTTCCAAAAAAAAAAAGAAACGACCCGACCGATAATGCGCTTTTAGGGTGCGTCGTTCTGTAGGTAGATATCTCATGCTTTAGCCATTTTGTGCCTTAACTCAGAGTGTCGAAGGCCCGGTGACGACGCAAGCGGAATAATGCCGCAGAGCTTGAAACAAACACTCGACAAGTACGAACTTTTCCGCAAACCAAGCAAGCGGACCACTAAGTAAAACTCTGCAATCCGCTTGCGCGAAGCTCCGTCACTAAGGACTCGGCCTTAGCTTTGATTGCTAATACATTAAACATAATAAAATAAAATAAAACGATGCGCCAACACTTTACGATCGAGGCTTTTATTCATCTCCAAACCGTTCGTTCAATAAACCAGCCAGAAGATCTACATCGTGTTCACAAATGAAGAATGCTTTGGTTGCGCAGCTGATGTCATTGTACAGGCCGTTGTAGAACAGCGACCCGCAGTTTTCCTTGTCCCCTCCGTCTGGTTGTTTGTTAGCCCATTTTGTGAAACCGCTGTCTTCTAATAACTCTCCTAAAAAGAAAGGTTTTGGTGAAATTCAATGAATGACAAATTGTGATATGGTTGAGAACTCGATAGAAATAAAATTGGTGCTGAATTATAAAAACAAGACGCCGGTACACACGTCTCACTTTCACAACTGCAACAACAATTACTGCTTTAAAGGCTCATGGTAAGCCAAAGGCGATTCCTACTATCGCTCGAACCAACAAAGCAAAAGCAACCTATATGTATAAGCATAACCGTTCTTCTTATGACGGCGGAATATGTGACCACAATAGTTTTAAATATTATTTATACCTAGATAAAGATAAATATACTTTATTGTACACCAAAAGTAAAAAACATTTGACAAAAAAACTACATAAAATTACACGTACAAAGGGCGGTCTTATTTAATTAAAAATGAACTCTTCCAGACAACCTTTGGATGGACAAAAAAGATTTATGTTTAAGTGGGTTTGTCTTCGCGTTGGTGCACCATGAGTAATTATACAATAACTAAACAATGGTATCTATATATTAATACGTGAAGCAAAAACTTTTTACCCGTTTTTACAAAAATTGCGCGGACGGAGGAGAATGAAATTTCGCACACTTATAGTTTATATAGAGAAGGTTATCCGAATGTAAATATTTTTTTTAATTGTGCATTAAAAATACATTAAATCAACAAACACAACATTACACATACTACCATGTATTTGACACAAACGTATTGTTTGTCAATAGTGCGGCCGACATCTGTCAATGCCAATCCAAACTCACATTCTATCTTTTTTAATTTTTCATTGCTTAGGATACAATCCGTACAGCCTTAATAAAATTACGATCGAATTTCGACCACTGGGCGACCACTAGTTATTGCTAAGTATTCTTAATACGTAGTACGTACACTATACCTTTTATTGTTTTCCACCCATCACCGTTTCTGTTGTGAAAGCCCAGTAGCACCAAACCTCTAAGGTAATTGCCCTTGATATTCTCCTTAGGGGCTTTTTCAGTAAGTTCCTTCAAATAGTCAGCCTCCACTTGGCTGTCAACCACTGATAGATATGACTGTTCTGCACTGCACGCGGCGTACGCATCGGTCCAATTGCGGGGCTTTAAGTGAAATTTGTAACATTTACCCGTCTGTTCACTGTACATATAGTCTGAAAAATTATAAAAAGAAATAAAAGGACTTCTGAGAAATTAAAACTTAAGTAAGAGGTACGTAATATGTTGGTGTTGTTTTATTTTCTAAAATTATTTATGCTTATATGAATATGAAAGTGAAATAACGATGGATTATTAAGGCTAAGGGTAAGGCAAACTAGCGCCACCAATTGATAATTTGACAATTACTAACGGACCGGATCTTTTTTTAAACATTGCGTACCGTCCGATAACAGGAAAGCATCCATAGTATTTATTTAATAATTGTGCACTACTTTATGTTGCGTGGTTTATTCACAAAACGGGCTATCGCTTTATTTACACACAATGGCCACTTTTTGTGTTAGCGAATAAATACAAAAACAAACTTAAACGTAGTGAACAATTATTAAATAATAGATGTTTGCCTAGTGTCGGAAGATCCGCAATGTTTGAAAAAAATCCAGTTTAGCAGTTATCAAATTAAATCCATTAGCGGCGCTAGTGTGCCTTACCCTTCGCCTTAACAGTTAAGTGTTCGTGAACGTCTTCGATCAATTATGTACAGATTCCCGATGAGCGCTTAAAAACGGTGGGCGACTTTGGGGCCGCGACGCCACAATGACGAAGTGGCGATGACAGTAAATATTAAGTACAAATATTTTGCAACCTTACTTTCAATTAAATTAAGGTTGCAAAATATTATTTATTATAAATAAATGTATAGATATGCGCAAACAGGACCAATATCCAGATTTTTGACACTTTGAGACTTTGACATTGGTTAAATGTGCAAATAACACCAATTCATTAAAATACAAAATAAGAAACAATAGAATAAATTTTACTTTTTATTGTAAGTGCTAACTGCTGCACTGAAGCTGAATTAAATATTTATAAAATACAGTGAAAAAGTTAAATGCCTACCCGACCCAGCCAGGAATCGAATATATTTTCGAAAAATAATATATTAATCGAATATTTTTGACGCTGTAAGGGAGAAAAGAGCTGGACATTTGCTGAGTTTCTTGCCGGTTCTTCTCAGTACAAGATCTCCCGCCCAGAGTAGACTTACGAACTGATGGCATAGTGACATTCATAAGAGCTACTTGTAGCCTAAACTGAATAAATGATTTTGAATTTGAATTTTGAAAATTTTGAATTTTGAATTTTGAATCTGGGTCTTCCGCAATCATGCTGCACTGACCATTATGCTACCGTGAAGGCTATGATTCCTGGCTGGGTCGGGTAGGCATTTAATTTTTTCACTGTATTTTATAATTACGTATATTAAATATTTAACTATAGAATTGTTGAATAAAATATTTGTAATTTACAAGAATGGAAGATTAGAAATATCATCATGAGCATTATCACAGTGAATGGATCCGATACTCAAAAAATACGAAAGACGTTCTTCGGATTAGTGACCAAATTTAAATATTAATATATCTCGGTAGGCAAGGCAGTCGTTTAATAAACTTACAAACTCGCATTAGGTCAGTGTTGGAAGGCTGATGATGATGAAGAAAGACGAGTAGTAGGTAAGAACATGAAGCTTGGCGGGAAAGTGAATGTCTGCGGTTTTGTTTTATTTTCAAAATTTGTGTTATGTCAAATAATTACGTGAAATAATGGTGGATTATTAACCGTTAAGTGTTAAGAAACAAAACAGTGCAACGTCACTTTTCAAATTCTCTCAAGAAGTCCGCCCGAGGACACAGTAAAGCCATTTTACTATGGTAAAGCCCCACATCTTTATTGAGATACTCGAGGGGTTAGGGGGTATATCATTTCTCACTTCTCATTTCTATTATCATTCATCATCATCATACAGAAAACAAATGTGGTTTATTTATGTATTACTTGTTAGAAATATTACTTTGACACTGTCTAAATGTGCTAATCGCACGAAGCTATCAACAAAAGGAAAAAAAAAGTATATGAAACCATAAGAATAATAGGTAGTTTGGTTCTTGGCGGGAAAGTGAAGAGTCATGTCTGCGGTTTTGTTTTATTTTCTAAAATTTGTGTTATGTCGAATATTAATGTGAAATAATGGTGGATTATTAACCGTTAAGTGTTCGTGAGTGTGCATGAGTGTTGGCAAATGAAACAAAACAGTGCAACGTCACTTTTCAAATTCTCTCAAGAAGTCCGCCCGAGGACTTAGTAAAGCCCCACATCTTTACTGAGATACTCGAGGGGTTGGGTGGTATATCATTTCTCATTTCTATTATCATTCATCATCATCATCATACAGAAAAGAAATATTGTTTATTTATGTATTACTTGTTAGAAAAATTACTTTGACACTGGCTAAATGTGCTAATCGCACGAAGCCATCAACAAAATGAAAAAAAAAAAAAAAATAGGTAGTTATGGGTGTGATATAATAGGTTAAGTATCTATATATTAATCCGTTAAGTGAAAAATTCGTGCGCTCTTTAAAGCACATTGCACGCGCGGGAAGTTTGATATTGGTAAAATTAACGTTAATATGGAGAAGAAGTCCCGAAAGATATTATTTTGTATAATATGTGCTAAACAACATTATATAAACATTGTATATTTTGTGAATTACGGTCGAATTTTGACCGCTAATAATTATTATTATGAAAGATGTGTAAAATAATGGGTTTAAAATTGTCGGCATAAAATTATAAAAGCACGCAGAAACTTTAGAAATCGTTTTATTTGGTCACACATTTGGAAACCAGTCCCTGCGAAAGCTGCTTTCGCTATCATTATTTGACTCATACATATACGTGGTCTCGTATTTTTTGAAACAACTCTATGTGTAATAACCTCTTCCATCAGATAAAAGTTGGTATATTCTTAAACCGCTCCTATCTTTAGAGTGACGTAGGGTAGAACTGTTTGAATATGCGATGACGTCTAGGAAGGAAAGGAAGGCTACGCAGATCCCAAATAGATTGCGACCATGCTAGAAGGATAATGATGATGAGATGTCACGCTGACTTGGCTTTCATATACAACGAGTAACAGAAAGGTGTGGTCCAAATAAAAAGATCCAAAGTGTATCCGATTTAAATAAAAAAGGTTAGTCGACATCACAGGAGACCGAAGAGCTGGCAGCTACCTCGGACAAAGAATTAGTCTAGCTATTCAAAGGGGGAACGCTGCCAGTATCTTCGGAACCTTGCCTAAAGGGACTCCTTTTAATAATTTATTTTAGTTATATTATTATATTTTTTAAGGTTTTTAGTTTTAGGTTCATTGTTAATTTGTGAAATATATTAAACATTAACTAGATTATACTAGCTAATAATGTAAAATACTGTGATCTATATTAAATTAAATATATATAATTAATTATTAACTTTAATTTGTCATGCAATTGTAAATTAAATATTTCTTGGTCACACATTCGGAGACCGATCCCTGCGAAAGCTGCTTTCGCTATAATTATTTGACTCATCGAGATATACTTACGTGGTCTAGTTTTTTAAAACAACTCTATGTGTAGGCATAGAAGAGCTGGATCGGATACACTTTGGATCTTTTCATTCACCTTTCTGTTACACGTTGTATATATAAAAAACTGACTATCGTCTCAAGCATAGGTTTGCTAAGTTTAAGGTATTGGTCTATTTAACTTACCCGTGTACGGTGTATTGCAAAGAGTGTTCCACTCCAGTGAAGCCAGCGTCTTCTTGCAGATGAAGGGGAACTTACTGTGGCACTTGTCGTCGTTCATGTAGCCTGACCGCCTGATTATGACGCAGTCCTCGTTGCCATCCCGATCGTTGGGCTCGCCGGGCTCCCAGTTAGTGTATACTTCTGATACCTGAAGGCCTGCAAGCAGAGAAGTTTTGTAAAGTTACAAACGTAGTTATGTACGGCCCGCCTGGTAGAAAAATTGAGAAGCTCGATGGCGCAGTGGTTAACGCGCCCGGTCTTCGAGTGCTGAGGTTAAGCAACTTTTGCAAAGCGGTCATCGGATGGGGGATCAAAAATGTATCATCTCAAGCATCTCCGTGCTTCGGAAGGCACTTAAGCCGTTGGTCCGGGCTTGTTAGTAGTCGTTAACAACCACCAATCCGCACTGGGCCCGCGTGGTGATTTACGGCCCGTTCTCCCTATCCATCCATAGGGAAGGCTCGTGCCTCAGCAGTGGGGACACAAAAGGGGCTGATGATGATAGAAAACGGCCCCTGCATAGACTACAGGTCCATGGGGACGCTCGCAATTCCAAGAGTACCTATCTATTAGGCGCGCGCTGCCTACCGCGAAGCTTTGGTTATTCCTCAATGCTTTGTTATTTCATTGGATCTAGCACCTACAAAGCGGTAAACAATTTCCTTCACGAATCTTGATCGTGATTCACGATCTCGACTAGTGTAGAAACCACAGAATATATATTTTTGAGAGCCCTATAAATAAAGGATTATATTCATATCTACTCGTCTAAATAAGAGTTTGCCCAATTACAAACCTTTGAAGACGTACCTGCACTGCAGCTAAGATCAGACATTTACCTCCACACTTTTGAGTTCTTCTTAGTACAGACGCCAACACATCAAGCTATCTTCATTTCCTTTCTTCAATACATTTTCAACCATAATTATAACTTTATGCCTGTTTGTGGTAGGTAGGGCATGCTTCCGGGAATTCCCGGTACCGATTTTTACCGGTATTTTCCGGTAAATTGACTTTTTACGCGGTACTGCACCGGTACATGAATGAATGACGCGTGAAGTTAGCCGAGTCGCATTGCAGCCGACGACACACGACGGCTGAGCTAGAGCGCTTAGATCGTTACTTCTCTCGCTTCGTTATAAGCACTGAATGTGTCAGACTTACTTACTTACTTACATTCCTTGCTTTAGTTATTATGATATAAGTTAAAAAAATTGATTACTTATTGATCTCGTTTCTCGATGTTTTTGTGTTCTATTTAGATTTAAGCCTTAGTTTAGTCAGATGAACAATGATTGTTGATTAAAACGAATTACCAATAATACGAACGTTATTTTTATTTATTTTATTTACGATATATTAAAAAAAATCTCAGTACCGAAAAGTACCGAATTTCCCAGCTTTCCCGGTACCAGAGTTAGCGCAGTACCGGGAATCCCGTTTTCTCCACAGTACCGGGACTGCAACCCCTAGGTAGGTAGATGTGCAGGCGTGTGTACCTAGCTTTATAATTTCACTATATTTGTGGATCTTACAATATTATTTACAATATGTTCTAAACATATAACAAGTTATAGGCTAATAACAAGATTCCGCGTCTCATATGCGCGTAGATGACGCCAACTAATAGTTATATTTACAGCAATGACGATTATATCATCTAATTTACCAATTAAATCAAGTTACCGTCGACGGTCTCGAAGACACCTTTGACCAACAGATCTGATATACCGATGTAGACCCAATAGAAAGGCTGTGTCTGGTTCCAAAACGTGATGACAGCGTCAGCCTCCGCCTCGTCGTCGGGGTAGAAGAGCGTAGCCCCCTCACTGGCACACACATCTCTTGCTTCTTGCCAAGTCTTGTGAATGGTGTGTATCTTGTAGAAACTTTCTGACGCATCTATGTATTTGTAGTCTTTGCGGAAAAATTTCTTGGCGCGTTGTGCATCTGTAATGTCGGTTAGGCTTACAATAATAGTAGGTTGGTAGCTTAGAATAATTACGTATAGAATGTAAGTCCGCGTATTCATTTTGAAGCACCTTTTTTGGAGTCAGATATGGCTCCAAACGCCGAGTTTTCAATGTACACATGATGTACACTACGGAGTTAAGTGTACGTGTGCGAGCGTGACGCCGAGCGCAATCAATCGTCACGAAAGTGTGAATCGGTTTAGTGCTCACTTTTGACAGAGCGCTTGTATGAAGACTATCTTTCTATACCGTAATTATTCTAAGGTTCTAAGGCATGGTTTCATATTTGCTATATTGCGATGCCAAGCTTACTTCTAATATGAGGTCATTAATACGAGTGTACCACTACAACGGGATATCGAAATTTATTTTGCCGTTTAACATAAGGTCGACAAAACATTTGGCCTTTCTATTTATTACTGATCGAACAAACAACTGGCCAAAATATATTCTGTCGATATAACCATTGACATCATTGATCGAATGAACGTTTGGTCAAATAAACGATAACAATGTTCCGTGGTTGCTGAAACTTTTGGAATAAAATTAATTAAAAAATAGGATTGTCTCGTCTACACAAAAATAAGAACTATCGTTTTGGCGTCTATGTATTTTTATCACAAATTTTCATGTGTAGTTTGTAATTTTGAATGTGATTATTTAGATACTTATATTCCTTTATAATTCTGCTCGCAGCTGTTATTGTGATGAAAATTCAAATTCAAAATTCTTAACCAAACCAGATTTTATACAAATCTTACCTACTTGACCAAAATGTTAAAATTTTTACCCATTTTCAAGCCACCACTTAGCGAGCGGTAGGTAGCGAAAAGTGCCTTCATGCTTCGGAAGACACGAAAAGCCATTGGTCACGGTTGCATTAGCAGTCGTTAACAACCACCAATCTGCACTGGGCCCGCGTGGTGGTTTATGGCCCGTACTCCCAGCTGTGTTTCCATTAATAGGGAAATATTTATTCAAGCTTAAGGACATAAAATAGGCTGGGTGTGATGTGATGAGGTAGCTAAAGCAACAATACAAAACTTTTGACAAAAATACAATAAACTAGTATTTATATTAAAAAACAATCTTCTTGCCTCCTTAATTAACAATAGTTTGACCGCAACTAGCCCACTTTTTGAAATAAGGCACAAACACTTTATTTTTATTTCGAACAATATGAAAAGTAAGGTACTAGACACGCATTAACTGTGTTATTTATCAAAGTAACAATGAACAAATAAAAACCAGATATGTTGGATTCTAACGCTATCGACTCGTATTTTGAACTGGTGAAGCAGATTGCATGAATCATTAGTGTACGCAAGTACCTACTCATATAATAAAAAAATTATCAACGTTTTTATTAATAAACTTAGTTATGTAATTTAAAAACTATATTTTTTTATGTTATTTGGTAATATTGTGTAGACGTACTCAAATTTTTTTTATCATTTTGAAAAACTAGTAAATAAAAACAAAAACTGTCATATTCATACACAAAAATTAGGTGGTACTTTAAATACTTTAAATTAAGAAAACAACAGAAATATAAAATAAAATAGGTACCTACTCACCTAATCCCACGAGCAACAACAGTCCAACCGTCAAATAAACAACGCGACACATTTTGAAGAAGAAAAAAATATTTTTTCTAGTTATCACACATAACACGTCTTTACATGGCAATGTATTCTTGCTACTGCGACAAGAGATAAAACACTACTAAGAAGTAAGAATAGTTCCATCGATAAACCGACACACAAGCACGACAACAGGAAAACAGACCGACTGAGGTTGAGGTCAAGCCTGTTTATATTGTCGCCATTTTGAAATTTGGAATGTCCATTAAAATTCATAAATATCGCAACTTTGCATTCAAAATTAAATATCAGCTAGCTACTTGATTAATTAATATTTATAATATAATGTCCAAAATCGACAGACAAATACTGACATATGCATTATTCTTGTATGTACGTGTAGCGATTTTAAACGTTATTAATATTGGAAATTGCTCTTTATCTACCTGCTTTCTGATGTCACATTAAAAACATATAATAACTATAAACGATTGTATGTGATTTGAGTCCTCTAGTGCTTGATAGCTTATTAAGTAAAACTGTTGTGTCATAAAAGGTATGAGTCAAAATGTGATCGTGAATCGGAAAAGGTACCACTTTAGGGATATGGAGTTATTGATACCGGCTAAATCTAGAAATAGCTGTCTAATTTTTGGTCAATAAACAGACTCGGGGCCTAGACTTTTGGGACTGACTTTTTATTTTATTATATCAAGGCACTGTGCTTACCCGTAAAATACATTTAAAAAAAACTAGATCTTAGGTACTCTTATATTTAATAAAAAATTAAAACAAAATCTTTATTGAAATACGTGTACATCTATTGTTTACAAGGTTGTTCTAAAGTTTTACAAATACTATTGCCTGAGCTAGGTAAACCCTGTTTTTCAGGCGAATGTGGGCTTAATCTAAGTTTAATATAAATCAAAACATAAATGAATATAACAGTTGATACGCTACATTACAATCTAATGTAAAGACATAAATAAAATAATACACAAAGAAATGGGCAGACGTCCAACAAAGTGGACCGTCGATCTGGTGAAGGTCGCGGGAAGCCGCTGGATGCGAGCAGCACAAAACCGGTCGTTGTGGAGATCCTTGGGGGAGGCCTTTGTCCAGCAGTGGACGTCTTTTGGCTGAGATGATGATGATGATGACACAAAGAAATATATAAACAAATGGTCAATAACGTCTCCGTATCGTCGTATGTCAATTTTTGTAGTTCTTCCTGTACACACGGCGGCAGATCCTAAAACTGTCAAATTTCTACAATCAATTTTAACCTTTATTGTTTAGTAATAAGGATCAATATTCATCGGAGAAATTTGACAGGTTTGGGTGATCTGCCGCCGTCTGTACAACCTTGCAGTTGATAGTGTTTAGTGGATAAATTAACATTAGCATTAGTCCGTCGAAGGGGTCCTAGGAATATAAAGAAACTCGATGAGAAAACGCATTTTGTACATTTGAGATAAGTGCAAACAATGTCTTTCTTCCTTTTATTAGTAACTAGCTGTGCAGCTGGTTTTACCCGCGTTAAAAAATATTTTCCCGTTTTTGCAACATTTTTCATTGCTGCTCCACTCCTATTAATCATAGCGTGATGTAATATATAACCTATAACCTAACCTATAACCTTCCTCAATAAATGGACCATTCAACACATATATAAATTTTCAATTCGAACTAGTAGTTCCTGAGATTAGCGCGTTCAACCAAACAAACAAACAAACAAACTCTTCAGCTTTATACCTAATATTAAGTATCTAGAATCGAAGAGCCGTACCTAGGTATATGCTGATTAAGTATCGTTATATATATCGCTTTTTATAAATAATTGTCGAACTGTTAAAACTTTAAAGAATTTATACAAAAGATCAGTAGGATACAGATAAGGACGGAAAGTGGACATCTTCAGGGTTACTCTTTGTGCTCTTTCGACAGTTAGAACAGGGTCTTATACGCAGTGATGCAGTAAATTAGTATCGACTGACACAAGGCGATGTATACTTGCATACTTGTATTGATTGATTGATGATTAAAAGATAAAAATGTGTATCACTAGAACACACGACAAGGTAGGTACGAACTTGTCCGGAGTGCGAGCGGGCTGACAACCACAGAATAAGTCACCCAGTTCAACTAAGGAATTAATTACGAAATCCATTCATACGCTCAACACGCATTCATTCGATTACGCTTAGGAAAACGAAAATTAGTATTGCTACTTTTTTAATCTTCCCGTATGTCGCCAGGAGGCGCTGCTTCAATGCCATATTAATTTTCGTTTTCGCTAACGTCATCGAATGACAAACGAAACTGACACTAGGCACACAGGACTCGAGCTAAGTCTTAGGAGCTGTTAATGCATGCACCAAATATAATTAAATAAAATAAGACGATACTTTACGGTTGAATAATTTATTTATCTCTATGACTCGTGTTCAAGGCAGTTACTAAGTCTACATCGTGTTCACAGATGAACAATGCTTTGGTGGTGCAGCTGATGTGGTTGTACAGGCCGCTTTGCAACAGCGACCCGCATGTTTCATTGTCCCCTTCATCTGGTTGATTGTTTACCCATTTTGAGTAACCGCTGTTTTCTAGGTTGATTCCTAAAATGATTTGTTTGATATTGAATTAATGATAGATGTTGAAATGGTAGAGAAATCGATAGAAATAAAATTGGTGGCTCATGGGCGCCTTAAAGCAGTTTTACCGTTATGTTAATGTAATTTTTAACCTGTCAATTGCCGCGAGCACTGATCAGTGCCATAAACAATTAAAATTCTATTGTGTCTTTATTCACGGTAGATGACAGGTTAAAACGAGACGCGTGTATATTCGCCGCTATACGCGTCTCGCTTTCACAACCGAAACAACAACAGGGTGCCTAGTGTGGGTTTTGTTTACTATCCGTATTCATTCGATTACGTTTACGAAAACGAAAATAGTATGGCATTTAAGCAGCGCCTCCTGGCGGCATACGAGAAGAGTTAACATTTTGCTATACAAATTCTCGTTTTCGTTAACGTGATCGAATAGCGAATGTAACTCGAACTTGGCACCCTGTACTGCTTTAAGGACTGCTTGAGTTGGTTTACCATGAGGTAAGCAACAGGTTGGGGGCGAATTCTCTGCGAAGGCTGTGCCTACAATCGCTCTTTGCTTCCACAAAGCAAAAACCACAATAGTTATAGGGCCTTACAAATAAACGAAGAATAAGGTCGGAATAGTTATTCCGTGTTTTGTCTCTTTTACTCTAATTTAAAATGACGTGTACATGACAGGAACAAAACACGGAATAACTATTCGGACCTTATTCTTTGTTTATTTGTAAGGGGGTAAAAGGTTATTAAATTTTATACCTTTTATTGTTTTCCATCCATCACCGTTTCTGTTGTGAAAGCCCAGTAGCACCACATCTCTAAGGTAATTGCCCTTGATGTACTCCTTAGGGGCTTTTGCAGAAAGTACCTTCAAATAGTCAGCCTCCACTTGGCTGTTAACCACTGCCAGGTATGACTGTTCTGCACTGCACGCGGCGTACGCATCGGTCCAATTGCGAGGCTTCAAGTGGACTTTGTAACATTTACCCGTCTCTTCACTGTACCAATAGTCTGAAAAAGTATTTAAAAAATACAATATGACTTTTGAACGAAAAACATTTAAGAGGTATACGAATAAATATTTATAAAATATTTTATAAAATACAGTGAGAAAATTAAACGCCCACCCGACCCAGCCAGGAATCGGACCTGGGTCTTCCGCAATCCGGGCGGCTGCACTGACCGCTATGCTACCGGGAAGGCTGACGTAAGTGCTGAATTTTGTCACTGCTTTTTAATTTTTGAGTGCTTTTTGCGGCACAGTGCCATCTATCCAAAGGTTGTTGCAACCGATGGCTATGCAGATTCATCTTTTCAGATGAAATACCACAAAGCTATAGTAAATAGAAAGTATAGTAAAGTATAGTGTAAAGTATAGTATAGTAAATAAAATTAAAAATTTAGGTAAGTATAAGAACATTAAAGATTCCTAGCGGAGTGTACATTTTGCTGACCTCGGTTTTGTTGTTGGTAGGGTTTCTTTGTCCTCCTGGTTAGCTACCGCCATATTTTCTAAATATGTCGCCATAACATCAATGTTTGTACGAGTAGCATTGTTGTGATAGCTCGTGGCTCAGTAGTTGAGGATTCCAGGAAAATATTATAATAATCTATCTATACAATTAATTATCATCATCAGCTCATTATATCCCCACTGCTGGGGCACGAACCTTTCATATGGATGGTTAGGGGGAACAGGCCATAATCTACCGGCGGCGCTGGTTTAGTGCGGATTGACGGTGTAAACGACTGCTTATTATATGCAGCCGGGCTTAAGGTTTTACGTGACTTTCGAAGCAAAGAGGAGTCCCGATAGATAATATTTATGTATAACTAATATGTGTTAAATATAAATAACATTATATAGTTATAAACGTTGTCGTTAATAACATTATATAGTTATTATTTTGGGAATTACGGTCGACTTTAGGCCACTAGTAAATAATATTATGAAAGATGTGCAAAATAATGGGTAAGTAATAATAATTGTTATAAAATTAAAGAAACGCGTGAAGTCGTTTTATTCGGGCACACATTCGGATACCGGTAGGTACCTGCAAAAGTTTTTTTTTCTTTTTATTTTTTGGCACTAAATTACACATTTTGTTGACAAAGAATACCCAAAACTACTAAATAACTTCAACGTGGGTAGTAGGTGTTAAGAACATGGTTTCCGAACAAGCTTATCAAAGTAAGAAAACATGTTTTGCTTCCTTATCAGGGGTGAGTAAGCCTTCGTAAATAAAATAAAATAAAAAGTAAAATTACTAAATAACATCAATTTGGGTAGTAGGTGTTAAGTCCATGGTTTCCGAACAAGCTTATCAAAGTAAGAAAACATGTTTTGCTTCCTTATCAGGGGTGAGTAAGCCTTCGTAAATAAAATAAAATAAAAAGTAAAATTAAGGTGTATCTAACTTACCCGTATATGGTGTATTGCAGAAGCTGTTCCACAACAGCGAAGCCAGCGTCTTCTTGCAGATGAACGACCACTTTTTGGTGCACTTTTCCACTTTCATAGAGCCTGACCGCTTGATGATCACGCAGTCCTCTTTGCCATCCCGGTCGTTGGGCTGGCCAGGCTGCCAGTTGCTGTATACTTCTGATATTAGAAGGCCTGAAAGCCGCGAAGTTTTTTAAAGTTACTGACATGACAAATACGGCCCGACTGATAGAAAACGGCCCTTGCAGCTTGCAGCCCATGGACGCTTGTGATTCTAAGGGTACTTATGTTCTATTTATACGGTGCGCGCGCAGCCGACCGCGAAGTTAAGTGATCAGAATTAAGGAAGCTTACAGCATTATGTACAATATTTTCTAGACATATAACAAGTTGTATAGACTTATAATAAAATTCTGCATATACTTAATATGCACGTAGATCCTTTTGAGATTTGTCTTCTACCGGAATTACTACGGTGAGTGTTCTGAAGAACTTTTCGATCTAATCCCGCCTTCTCCTTTCCTCTCCCGGACTACACGTGCTGGTCTTAGGAACCACCATCATAGTGTACAGACAATCAGTACTCGTACCAAAAATTTGGCAAGTCGTTCCTCTGTAAGACCATTCGGCTTTGGAATTCTTTGCCGGCGCATGTGTTTCCCAGCTTCTATAGTACCGGGTCTTTCAAGCGGGGCGTGAAACGGCATTTATGCAGGCCGTAATGAATAGGTGCGCTTGTTACCGTGCTTGTTCCACGGTGAGGAGCGCTCTCATTATTTTGGACTGCATCGGCTGCTTACCATCAGGCAGGATGTGGTCACTATGACGTGTCAATATAAAAAAAAACATACTTACCGCTGACGGTCTCGAAGACACCTTTGACCAACAGGTCTGATATACCGATGTACACCCAGTAGAAGGGCTGTGTCTGGTTCCAAAACGTGATCACGGCATGAGCCTCCGCCTCGTTGACGGGAAAGAAGAGCATAGCCCCTTCACTGGCGCACACATCTCTTGCTTCTTGCCATGTCTTTTGAATAGTGTGTATTTTGTAGAAACTCTTTGTCGTATCTATATATTTGTAGTCTTTGCGAAAAAATTTCTTGGCGGGTTGGGCATCTGTAATGTTAGGTGTTGTATAATTAGGCTTAGATTATTTGAATCACCATCATAATCAGTATCACAGGCCCGTAAATGTCAAGCTCACTGTGGTATTTCCATACATACAGATGTTTAAATTATAATGCAACTATCATTTATGTTATGGCGACCTATTTAGATAGGATGGTGGTAGTAAGGCGGACACACAAGCCTTACCACCAATAACCGAGTAAACAAACATTTACTCCTGCTGGGAATGGATATTATCATATATAAACGCAAGTGCAAAATCAAACCTAATATTATTGTGAACTGCCTCCGTAGTCAAGTAGCTCGCACGCTGGTTGCTGGTGTTGCCATCTCCGAGGTCCCGAGTTCCTTTCCCGGTCGGATCAGTGTAGAAAAACGAACTTTTTCTATATATTCTCGTCGTTGATTCAGAATTAATTTCCAAAACACAAGTCATTAAGTTACGTTTTTGGAGTTAGAGCAATATACATATGTGATGTGATGTTGTCTAATATATTGTGACCGTACTATTAAATTATTTAAAGTTCTATCTTTGACAAAATTTTGATAGTACCAATTTATTTTCTTTATATAAAGTCTCGAATTTTTCATTGCCGTTTAGATGTAACAAGCGTAAGATAAAAGCAGTCTTTAGTTTTTAATTTTCTAATTTTTTCTGTTTTTTTTCAAGTTATCTTAAGTAATGTTTCTTTTTGTTGTGTAATAAATAGTTATTTGCTAATTCATTATAAAGCAGAGGTTACTTTGGATTTTTTTTTGAGAAACGAGACTTTCTGGTTTAGATAATACAAAACAAAACTAGTTGTAAATGTAAAACCTGCTTCTTTATGAAATAAGTATTTTGGAGATTGTATTTAATTTATGGTATAATTACAATAAAAAGAAGACACTGGTAAACAAGTAAAATTAAATGTTGGTAAACAAGTAGGTAAAATTAAATGTGTTTACTGATCTAAAGACTTAATTATGTTATTGAACTAATAAGGATATTTTTTTTGTAATGGTCATCAGCTTTAGAAACTAGTGATCGAAATAAAAAAATAAAAACCGGCCAAGTGCGTGTCAGGTCACGCGCAATGTAGGGTTCCGTAGCCCATCTCAATAATGCGGACTCTGAGAAGAGGGGCTTTTATGAACATTCTTTTAACGATGGCTCATATACTTAATGTAGATACTACCGGTTTCACACACCTGACAACGTTATTTAAGTAGTTCCCAATGAGGAATTTGTACTGCGCCGAGTACATTTTATAAGTTGGTCGACTGTTACTCGTAAACTTTTAAAGCCTACTTAGCTGTGACAGTATTTGAAATTGCTATCTAATGACACCCCACACTATGGGGTAGACAAGAAAAAAAAATTATATCCCCATTTCCCGTGTTTTTCAAAATTTTACTTCACCACTTTGTCGGCGTGATTAATATGTATATCCATGCCAAATTACAGCTTTCTAGTACTAAGAGTCTGTGAGCTATGCTGGGGACAGACAGACAGACAGACGGACATGGCGCAACTATAAGGGTTCCTTGTTGACTACGGAACCCTAATAAAAACGGTGAAATTCATGCACAAAAATAAGGAAGTCTTTAAGTTTAGTAGCAGCGGAGTAATTTAAATTAAGAAAACGAAAGAAATAACAAAAAAATGGTATTTAAATGAAACAACTTTTACGGATCTACTCGCGTTTATCACCGGGAGACCACGGACCCTGCAAAGGGTTCGAAATGTCAGGATAAACAGTAAAAAGTAATGTGTAATTAAAAAATAAACGCGAGTAGATCCGTAAAAGTTGTTTCATTTAAATGTGTAGTGTTCGCGTAAACTTCAGAAAACAAAAAAATGGTACTCACCTAATCCCACGAGCAAAAAAAGCCCAACCGTCAAATAAAAAAGGCGATACATTTTTAAAAACAATAAGTTATTTTTTCTAATTACAACACATGGCAGTGTACTCTTGCCAATGCGAGAAAACTACCTAGAATAAGATCGCCGCGCCGCCGTTCGAAGATAAACCAGCGCACACGCAAAGAAAAGGAACTAACTGAGGTTAGCCATCTAGCTGACTGCTAGCTAGCTGCTGGATTACCAATATTTATTATATTTAGCCCAAAAGCGACATACACAAATACTAACATGAGCAATTGTGCATTGTTCTAGTGTTTAGTGAGTGTAAACAATATGAATTGGAATTGATCGTTCTTGCTCTTTATCTACTTGCTTTCCGAATATGTCACAATAAAAACATTTACGCCTGACCAGTTGTTCCTTTTGTACAAGACACAGGTACGGTCTTGCGTGGAGTATTTCTCACACATCTGGGACGGTTCCGCAAAGTACCTTTTCGATGCCTTGGACAGATTGCAGTGTCGCGTTGAACCTACGCATTATCGGCAACGCAGAAGTCGCAAATACTCTTGAATCTCTGCAATTGCGTAGAGATATTGCGTCACTCAGCGTGTTTACCGCTCATACCATGGCGAGTGCTCTGAAGAACTCTTTGACCTCATCCCACCTTCTCCCTTCCTCCATAGGAGTAGGTACACGTGCTGCTCTCCGGAGTCACCGCTTCACTGTCTCAATTATTCCATCGCGCACTAAGAAATTTAGTGACTCGTTTCTTTGTCGCACCTCCAAAACATGGAATAGTTTGCCAGCACACGTTTTCCCTCCTTCTTATGATATGGGGTCCTTCAAACGAGGCGTGAAGAGGCACCTTGTGGGCCGGCAGAGTGGGGGTAACTGATGCTGCGTTGTTTTCACGCTACTTTAAATTATTGTAAAAAATATAAATAATGTATGTAAAACAAGATTCAACGTTCTTCATCCGGAACTCTTAAGACTTATGTCTCGAGCGAGTTGCCCCATGGACACGTATAGTCCACTACCTAATATCCAGATAGGTCACCGGAGCTGTATAAGCTCGCTCACTTCTCGTTACACTAAGAGCACAACTCGCAGTTTCCACTGCTTGGGTCGTCGACTCTAAAGTCGACTACCAAATGTCCTCTTTGGTGGCGGAGTTGTAAGCCCACTCACTTCTCAGTACCCATCCAGGCACCTTGCCAGTTTCACAGTCCTACGCGGCTGGCTCAACCGGAGGTATTGCATCTAGCGGGCACCTCTACTAGTTATCCAGACTAGTACCGGAGATGTTGGAGTTCTGCTCAGTGAAAACCACCAAGCATAGCAACCAACTATGGGCAACTCACGTGCCCCGCAAGTACTTTTGCATCGGGCCCCTCGAGACCGCTACTTGGACCCGCTCGCTGTGCACGAAATGGAAGCCTGGCCAACACCAACCAGGCAGACGAACACTCCCATTTCTACAGCTAACCACAAAGCCACCACGAGTCCAACCCATGTCCGGGACCTGCCGGAGAGCGGAGACGCCCGCGAAGGCATAACCGGCAGGGGGCCTAGAATCTGGAACTCCCGTAGTACCTTTGAAAAGACACACAACCCACTTAACACTACTTTAAAGTTTATACTGACACCCCCTACCAACCGTTAGGTCACAAAGTAGGTGTCAGACATCCTTGTGCAAGCACAAGGGACCATCTACGTCAGGTCATAACGCCAGATCAGGACGCACCGAAGCGCATTCTTCATCCGGTACTTTTAAGACTAGTGTCTCAAGCTAGTCGCCCCGTGGACACGTATAGTCCACTACCTATTATCCAGATAGTTCACCGGAGCTGTAAGCTCGCTCACTTCTCGTTGCACTAAGAGCACAACTCGCAGATTCCACTGCTCGGGTCGTCAACTCTAAGTTGACTACCAATTATCCTCTTTGGTGGCGGAGTTGTAAGCCCACTCACTTCTCAGTACCCATCCAGGCACCTTGCCAATTTCAACATCCTACGCGGTTGGCTCAACCGGAGGTATTGCATCTAGCGGGCACCTCTACTAGTTATCCAGACTAGTGCCGGAGATGTTAGAGCTCTGCTCAGTGAAAACCACCGAGCATGACAACCAACTATGGGCAACTCACGTGCCCCGCAAGTCCTTTCGCATCGGGCCCCTCGAGACCGCTACTTGGACCCGCTCGCTGTGCACGAAATGGAAGCCTGGCCACATCAACCAGGCAGACGAACATTCCCACTTCTACAGCTAACCACACGCCACCACGAGTCCAACCCATGTCCGGAACCTGTCGGAGACGCCCGCGAAGGCATAACCGACAGGGGGCTTAGGATCCGGAACTCCCGTGGTACCTTTGAAAAGACAGCCGGACCCGTAGTTCCAGCTGCCATACCCTACCTATCAGGGTCGGTAGATAAGGAGTCATGGGACAGCCAAAAAACAGCTTGCGCCATTTAAGATTAAAATGCCCACTTATATAAGTAAAAAACATACGTTACAGCACCCCAAAGACCAGCCGTATAAAAGAAGGCAACAGTATCCAGTACCTTTTTATCCTCAGTCCCTCTCGAAGGAGACAGATAACCGAGTCAGTCCACCGACTCGGGTGCCTAATGTAAATTTTATTTGACATTCGATCACGTTAACGAAAAACGAAAATTAGTATGGCATTGAAGCACCGCCTCCTGGCGACATACGAAGAGTTCATTTTGCCACACAAATTATCGTTTTCGTAAACGTAGTCGAATGAATACGAATAGTAAACAAAACTTCTTAACTTCTTAAAGCTTTAATCGGTTAATGAGAAAAATATCAAATTTTAATTAACCTTTATAAACCGCCCGCCGCCATCCACTTTGACTTCGGTGTGAACTGACAAAAATGTATTATGTACTTAAGGCGAAGGGTAAGGCACACTAGCGCCGCTAATGGATTTTATTTGATAACTGCTAAACTGGATTTTTTTTTCAAACATTGCGGCCCTTCCGACATCTATTATTTAACAATCGTGCACTACTTTTAGGTTTGTTTTTGTATTCATTCGCTAACACCAACAGTGGCCATTGTTTGTGAATAAATGCGATAGCCCAAACGTTTTGTGAATAAACCACGCAACAAAAAGTAGTGCACAATTATTAAATAAATACTATGGATGCTTTCCTGTTGTCAGACGGTACGAAATGTTTAAAGATCCGGTCCGTTAGTAATTGTCAAATTATCAATTAGTGGCGCTAGTGTGCCTTACCCTTCGGCTTAATTACAGTTCTTTATTTTTACCATGTAGTATCATTAAATCGTATCTATTGCTTTTAATTGATGATTCAATTTATATATATCCAATACTTTTAAGTTCTGGGAATTCAAACTGAACATCTTTCAATAAACAAGGTTAAATAAAAGTCAAGAATATTTTTTATAATTTTATCTTCAGGTGTAAGTTTATTCGCATAACAATGTTTCATACAAATTTCCTCATTTTGTACACACCTTTTCTTGGTTTATTTTGTAGTTATTATCTTTTATAAAAGTTGGCTCTCTAAAATTTTAACATATCGTCATGTCTGTTCCCTATATCTAATTCGCCTCACCACTGCTGTTAAACGAAATAATAACAGAGGATTTACTAAGGCAAAGTATTAGGAGAGTAGGTAATAAAAGTTATTGCGGACTAAATGTTTACGAAATAATATACAAATTAAAAATATGTTTCAATAAACACGGAATGGGCCCTTAGAGCGTAAATCAGCCTTCCTAATCGTACAACGTGGCACTATAGTGAATGAGAAACTTGGCCTTAATGTTCCACTGGTGGTGAGAGTGCAAATAGTGCAAGTATCGGAGTGCCCAGTGCGAGTTTTCATCACTGTTCGATCGAATTAAATGTTGAAACAGCGCCATCTAGCGACGTCATTGTGAAACAAACTTGTCACTAAGTAACGCTGCTTTCTTACACAAATTTTAGTCAAAGGACGATGCTCCAAAACGTCTGCCCCTCAAACCAACAGATTTAAAATGTATCTCAGTCACATCACAGTAAGGTGATACATTTTTATTATATGGCGACATCTCTCAAAAGTACAGGGTTTTCTGGGAAATACCGTTTGTGTGATGGTACTTAAGGCATCACACTGATTTTAATCCACCGGTGGCGGAGCTGCGCCATAGTATGATAATATATGAAATTAATTAACTGAATTATTTTTTTTTGTTTTTAAACCTAGTGGATTTATAAGTTAAAACTGGTTGCAGTTATTTTTAAGTTAAAACAACTGACATACATAAAATATCCGTTGGATGAGGGGTACGGATCCCATACAAAATTGTTCAACGTCCTTTAACTCACTAGAATAGTGAAAAAAAACTCGCAGTTGGCACACGGACAGAGACTACATGACGGCGAAGGCACAAAACAAGAAGACTGCAGAAGATAAGCTTTCATACATGACTTTCTTACGAACTTGAAAGCGCAGTGCGCGTGGCTCAAGTGCGTCATGTATGAAAGCTTACCTTCTGCAATCTCCTTATTTTGCGGCGAAGGTAAGTCGTACTCGCGCACGCTAAGCGGCTAACGACTGGGCTGCATTCCTTTTATAAGTAGTACGAGTTTTGTAAACCCTAAAAATGCAGTGTCGCTTAGCGCTGCGCGAGCGCATCGCGCTTTAATTCATCTAACAGACATTGCACACTCGCACTGGTATATGTGAACTTGAAAGCCAGTCCACGCGGCTGCCAGTTACATCTAATAAGAAAATTCGTTACTAAATAACAACTAAATCACTTTAAAATCAATTCAAAATTTACATTATTCACCTTATCAATGTAAACAAATCTAATCTGCTACAAAAAAATTAGCAAATTTAAATACAATGATCACCTAGTCCTTCTATATAAAATTAATCACTTAAGTATTAGAAAAACACAATAGTGAGAGTGAGTGTTGCGTCGCAGCTCACTTGTGATAAAGTTATTATGCCTTTCGAGTGTACCTTCAACGAATGAATAGCGAAATATATTGCGTTGACACATTAAAACTAAAAATTGACTGTACATTTTTATTTATGTAAATATTTGTACATATTGCACTTTGAAGTAACAAAATTATTAAGACAAAAAAATTGTATTCACAACATAACCATTCCGTGAATACATATTCAATGAAGTTAGCAATCACAATGTTCGTAGCTCGTACACTATACTAAGTCCCTATGGCTTACAAAGCTTACAAAAGATAAATACAGAGGTCATTTACAAAAAATATACTTCTACCCAAATAATATAAAAATAACAACAGCCATCTGTACTTGCTTAGATGAATAAAATTAAAAGTACATATGTCAAACATATGACAATAGAATCTAAAGTACCTATGTACAAAGTTTTAATGGACAAAGAGTGGACCTGTCCGATCAAAGTCCACCGTATAATAATAGACTGGACGTGCCACGATTGGTCACTACAATTAACATTTCGTACAAAAAGTAAAATGTATAGAATTTTAAAAAAAGGCAATCGAAGAAGTACAATGGGTTGTAACAGTCGAACCATCGTGCTTTCCCAAGCCAGTCTTGTCGAAACATCTATCCCCTTCCCACACTATGACTTAACCCGTGTGTTCTAGTGTCGTCTCCCTTTACATCATCTCAATAAGCGATATAAACTTATCATCTTACTAATGTTCCATTATCAGCTAAGACACAAATTATATAGGGTATCTCATTACTTATTATTTTCTCATTCGAGATTATTTATTACATACTTAATAAATCTATTACAATTTCGAAATTGAATAATATGTATCAAATACGACCGGCTGTGCACCCACGGATTCCGAAACCTATGAAGCTATTATGTCTACTACGCGTCAAGTGATGTTTAACAATTACTTATCGAATGGCAGTTACATTTGTCACAAACCCAAGATGTGCCGTAAGCGGTGGCGATGGCGGTCGGATCGCGAGACGGTCAGCGCGGACTGCTCACGATCACATCTCGGTTATACATAAGGCATCATATCATAGCGTTTACGATTGTCGTGGCTATCGTCTATTTAATCCTATTGAGCATTTAAGAATACAGGCGCAACATATGAACTAAGTTCGGCTCTTTCGAGGTTTTTCGTATCGAACGTGCATTGACGTCATTAACAGTCTTTGAAAATCACACCTATGTTTAACAATCGCGTACTTTATTCAAGACGTGATATAACGAGTGGTTATGGTAAATGAGGCGGTGCCGAATGTACAGACGTCGCATATCAGACTATCCAAAACTGTTAAATTTCTTCAATCAATGTTCCATTGGCATAAAGATCACTCTATTGAAGAAAATTGAGATTGTTATAGTCTTGATAAGCAGGCGCGTGTACAAATATAACGCCACGCCTGCACCCTTACTGCGTAACACAACAAAACAAGAATATCAGCTATAACCGCACACGGAAAAGATCGCTCCGTGTATACTTATAATGGCAGTGTGTTCGTTATCAATACGTAAGTAGACACCTATCGGAGACACCTAAGACACTCGAGTGACATTTTGTGCATCGTTCACTAATTTAGAAACGCCTAATGCTACAATAAAATTATATTAGTCGATCGAAGATGTATCAATAAGCGAACTAGCGCGCGGTCCGCGGTGCAAGCCCGATCGTTTCACGCTGCATGTTATACGTATATTAAGAAATGCATTTCCAAAAACTCCAAACATACGCAATCATGTAAATATACAACACACTTAATGGCATGTAAAGAAGACATTCAACACGCACCGTTCAGACACTAACATTACTCTTAAACGCGTAGAATGGTTGGTGAGACGTTGCGGTGACTTCGTGACGTCATGAAGGTGAAAATGCGACCTTAAAATTGGTGTTCTACATCTTACTAGCGACAGACATCGAAGGCTTGAGACTGACACTGTACAACAGATGGGAACGCGAAATCGTACATCGAAACGGATAATGCCCGACGAATAACGGAAAACACTCTTATCGTATTCTTTTAACAACGCTTACTGGTAATTGAGATCGATTAATTTTAGGTTTCTATATACTATGATTTTTTCCACTCATCAACAATGTAGGTACACATTACAGGTAACGCGAAGTAAGGCATATCGTATGTGGATCGTTTATAGCTTTTGTGGGCAGTATTTATTTAGTGTTGAACAAATGCTTTATTGTTACGTAGAATAATCACGACGTTCGCGCTAGTGTTGCCGCGCGATACACTATAGTACACAACATTACAATAGTATCAATAGTGATGGCGAAACTATCGACATATCAACAATATCAGAAGTTATATTGTACTATCGATAGTTATCTCGATTTACTGACCATTCAATCGACAAGCATAGATACTATTGAAACGTCCATCGATAATGAAATTCCATGTATCCGTAGTTTCGATGGGCAACACTAATTCGTGCTCCTTTTGAAACAGAGGCAGGCTCGATCAGCTAAAGTATGCGCGGTAGACGCTGCGTGCGCGCACACTATCAACATTAACATTTTATGTCTAATACACCAACATTGTTCCCATAGAATAAGCTCGGCCAAAGTCGTCAGAGAGATATTATCTAATTTCGAAGCGTTTAATAAATAGCTGCCGTTTTGTACTTTTTTTTTATTTAAGCGAAGAAAATGCAATAACCTGCGATAGTTAGAAACTAATACTTAAATTGGGAACTCGTATTTTATGGGACTTCTCATAGATGCTACCTTTCTACCACGCTACATAACAGCTGCCTTATAACATGCACGCAACGTCACAAAAAAAATTAAGCTACATGTTAATTATCGGATATTATCGTTATAGTATTATGACCAATACCTGCCTCGTTTCACATATTATTTAATTTACTATGTGACACGTACACAGAAGTCTATATTCGCAATTCAATTACATATGCTTATGGAATAAATTGCACTGACTCTCACGTACATTCGGCCTCAATAAGTGGTAGGTAAAATGTACTTGAAGGTTGTCCGTTCTACTGTCAAATAGACTTTGCCGGTAAACGTAGCAAAGTGAGCCATATCCGACGCAGCATAAACATGCTACACTGCAGTAAAAGTGTAAAATGCTAGTCGAGCGTGTAAAAGAGAAAACAATCCTTAAAAAATATCAAAACTGATATAAGAATTTGTTTGATGTGAAAGCTACCGACGACAGTAGAATGTTTATATGTAATAAGACACACTTATCTCAGCCTAAGTAAGATAATTCAACATGTTATAAATGTAATCACAGCAATAATAAATTATAATTACTCATTTACTCGAAGGACGTGGGCACAGGACAATGGAACATGCATGATACTGAACAAAAGTCGAAAGAACACGATAACACGTCTGACATAAACTATATACAAACAAACACTGTTGTGAACCGCCGGCGGAACGACGCCCCCGGCTAAGAGGCGACTGACCATCCAAGTCATATATCAATCGAAAAGGTTAATCAACATATAGTTAATTTTGGTAAATAAACATATCTACTTTTCACCCAATAGAAACATCTCATATATTAATTTTTTTTCTTCGCTATAACTCTCGTAGTTTATGTACGTATTTGTAATTTAGGAGGTGTGCTTATAGAGCTTAGTCTTATCATACAGCCGTATCCGAGTGACCAACTCAGTATCCAGTCGTAAGAAATAAACGCGACCCGTCGCGTCGGCGGAAACGAGGTGTGGGTCGTTTCGGCCGCCGGCGGGGGCCTGTAAACGATCAACACTAATATATTCTCGAACGTTCAACAACACATATATTCACTAATCTCGCACGCTCGTCGGTCACCGAATACGTGCGACGGGCTAACCCCGTTTAGTCCTCGGTCCTCCTTACGTCCACACGTCCGTAGAAACGTAAGCACTTCACTAAAACTAGCCAGTCTATGAGCGTTCTCTCCTCGGGTCGCGGCGGCTCCTGTCTACTGCGAGTTTTGTTTATAGTATAGTTCAGTGAAGCGGCGTTTGTAGTGTTATTAAAGAAACTGCAGTTTAACGCGCACGTCCGCTAGAGGCGCTCAAGTCGCTACAAAGTGGGTGTCAAATACGCAAACACTCTTCACAAGGTTGAATTTTAATTTACGACCTTATAAATAATTAACCAAATCATGTTCTGAAACAAATATAATTCAGAACACGAGTTGGTCAAACACGCATGTTTTCAAATATAATAAATAAATAAATAACTGTTACCGCGTAATATCTTTTTTACTTTCTTATTGTTCGAATTAATAACGGGAGGGTATTGTATATTTTGACACCCCTTTTCTAAACCAACACGTCTAAAACATACATATATGTACCCGATCTTTCTTTTTACGAATAGCGCGACAACGTTGTTGATTGACCCCCTTATTAAAGCAAGGGTTGTATTTAATCGATCACCAAACTAACCTAACCTAACCCACAAAAATACTAAGTTAGCACCTAAAAATACAAAGTTAGCACCTAAACTACTATTTAGATGCTAACTTAGCATTTTAGGCGCTAGCCTACTATTTTTTTGCGGATCAATTTATTATTCCTCTTAAAGTAACGCTCAAGCGGACGCAACAACAACACATTAGATTCCAATTCTTTCAAATCCACGTGAGTAGATTCCTCGTATTCACTCACAACTAAAACAAAACTCTCAGTAGATCCTAGAAAAGACCGCGCGCGGTGACCGCGTGCAGGGGGCGGCGGCGCGAGGGCTAGAGGGTCGCGGGCACGTCCAGCACGGCGGGCGCGTGCGACGTCGACACGTCCGCCACGTCCCATATCTCCTCCAAGAACGGCGGCAGCTTCCTGTTCTTCAGCTTCAACGATATACACATATTCGAGTTCTGCATACCCAATGTACGCAACTCCGCTAACACTGATAGGATCTTTGCGAATATTACGGGGCAGCGGGGCGACGCGCTGTGCTGGTTCATTATGTACACCCTTAATGTGTTTAAGTAGTATCTCTGGATCTCTTCGACTAGCTGCGGCTGTTCCAGACCCGGCCGATCTGGAAATGTTATAGGGATATTGGTTATGCTTGTCGGAAATATAGGCAACAGTAGAGCACAAAAATGAAGTCTTTGCCAACTGTTTAACATAGGGACATATAAAAAGAAAATAGAGACAGTTCTATGGACACAGAAATCTTGAATTAGAAGTTTACGCAAACTGTCTAGCATGAGGACACATTACAGAAACGGCTTAGTACAATATTAGGGCAAGGGCTAGGGGCAAGCTGATGGATACGTAAAGCTAGATAACTCGTACTTAACTGGTACAAATAAATGAAAATAAAAACTTTGTGCTTATTCTCTTGCATGAACAATGTTGGATAATACAATAGGATACTCCATTTATAAATATACATTGGATTGAAATACGAGGCACGACAATAATGAAGACTAACAAACATTAAAAAAATGCAAGGCATTATACATTGTTTCACTAATTGGGCTCTCAATAATGCGAAAGTTTGACACATTTAAATACTTTTTACACTAACAAATAATAGTTATTTATTGCACAGTACCTTAGTGCTTAAGATTCCTGGTAAAGCTTCTTCAGTCTTATCATCATTCATCATCAGGTAAGATGACAGCAAAACGCTTATTGTATAAAAGAAACCTCACCTGAGAATATGACGATGGCGGTGAGCAGCGCGTAATGCACGTTGTCCATAGTCATGGAGAACATGCAGCGACAGAAGTGTAGCAGGTCTTCGATGACGTAGGCCATGCCTGCTTTGCGGTAGTTCTCGCGAGAGTACGCCTGGTTGTTCGCGAACATTACGCTGTCTGTCGCTGCGTCGTACCTTCGCGCCACTCGAAGCATCATTACTTCGCTTGAGCACGCCTGGAGACAGAAAAGGTTTAGTGAATAGATTTAAAAAAAAACATTTTTTACGGTGAGCACAGATTTTATGAAATTACTATCGAATTCGGTTTTCAGAACTTTAGTTGGGAATGAAGAAAACTCGAGACCAAAATTTGGTTTGAAACATGGCAATGCCAATAGTACCAATAGATCAATTATTGTGTAGAATGGTAGAACTATTTATTAAACTGTTTATTGTTTTGTGGCTTTACAAGCCCGGTAAAGCTGAAAATGCCGTCTGAAGCAATCAGCAATCTCTCTCCAAAAAAAAAAATTGTTTTGTGGCATCAATAATTATAGAATCTAACATCAATCTTGTAGGCGCACTACAATACGATGATTGTAAGTATTATAAAAATAAATATTTCAAAAAACTTTTTAAAATATCATAGACAGCAATTAACATGGAAATTCAATAATCCCGTTGATAAATACTTATTATTTTAAAGTAAATAATATTTTTTCACTTTATTGGTCTTTGCATAAAATATTGTTGCAAAAGTTTTTTCCAATAAACAATGCTTATAAACTGATACAAATTAAATATAGTTATAAATTTACCTTTAATAATGTGATCTGGTCAGGTTGTGAGATCTTCGAAAAGCCAGGGAGGCCCTTTGCAAATTCTACAATCAGTTGCACTGTTAGGATGGTCATCTCTGTGATCTGTCGGAACGGCATATCTGACTCCTCATCTTCTTCTTCAGTAGACTGCCATGTCTGAAGGTATTACAAATGTGAGATCATTTAATACAGGTTACGAAAATCATTGTTTTGAGTCATCATTATCAACAGCCTATTAATGTCCCACGGCTTTACGTGCCTTCTAAAGCACGGAGGAGTTTGAGATGATACATTTTAGGTCACCCATCCAATGACCGGCCTTTGCGAAAGTTGCTTAACCTCAGCAACTTTCGCAAACTGCAACCCCAGCTATATATAAATAACCCATATAAATAATAGCATATAGGGAGATAGGGTAATAGCCCACTGACCTGATGGGTCAGTAGGGTATGGGTAGTCGGTCGGTATTCTGCCTTCCTAATTAAGTGGCATAACGATAGTAGAATAGAAATGGAATAGATGAATGCATGGAATTGATATAAAGCCTATGACAAACCCATACGAATATTATTCTATTCAATTACTATTTCTATTAGCGTTATGCCACTTGTCAAGTAGGGCTGTTGTGGTGTTCAGTCATTATAGTTTTGAATACAAACAGCCAAATATTTTTTTTTAAATGCAGAATTTTTTTTTTGCTTTGAGACGTGAGAGTAAGTATGTACCTATGTATAATTTTACATGTACTGACTTTTTAGTTAGCTTGTTTATACACTACATCCTTTTTAAGTCGAATGAAACGCCAATCATGATCCGATTAACACCTCAGTGAGACCATGACCACCATCCATGATCAGTAATAAAGTGGTTGTTTTTCTTATTACGGGCCTTAGTGCCTTGTTGACAATCACCTGGTGATAAGCGATGATAAGGCCAATGATGGAAGCGCACTTCACCTGGAATCGTCATCTAGTGAGGCACTGGCTATCTTATCTCTAGCTGCCGGAACACAACAAATGCTACAAACATTGATGTTATGGCGACATATTTAGATAAAATGGTGGTAGCTTGCCAGGCGGACAAACAAGCCCTACCACCAACCAAACCGAGTATACAAACATGTACCCCCCGCTGGGAATCGAATCCGGAACATCTGGGTCTAAACCGGTGGTCTTAGTCACTAGACCACACAGGACAGGCGTAGGCGGTTACAACAAATGTTAGTACCCATCCCATATAAAGAGTTCCATTTCAACGGCTTAACATATTTAAACATTCAAAGTACCTGTGTAACCCTTTTCAGGTCCTCTTCGGAAGGCTGCTCGTAGCCGTCCTGGTACCACACCAGCCGCGCGATCAGGAACTGCTGGTTGGCGGTGAGGGGGGGGATGTTCTTCAGCCGGTTCTGCTCCATCAGCTTCTCCGAGAGGAACCGCGGGACCACTTCGTGCTGCAAACATTCCAGCTTCACGTAGGAAACCGTGCAATTATTATCTCGCTCGGTTGATACGATTAATAGTGACGATGGATGAATGAAGCAAATGTAAATTCTGGGTTAATTCTGGTAATACTAACTTAAGCAATAATATCTTTTAAGAACTTTTGAATTACAGGCACATATCAGTTTCAAACCACGAATACTGGGTTCGACCCTAAGTATGGAGACAGAGATAGACTTTTTATTAAGTTCTAAGTTTGGTTGTGCTCCAGAATGTTCAATTAGCTGTTGGTCTCGGTTGCTATCATATTACGTTGTCACCCATCGCCAAATCGGGCGAGCGAGAAAGTTTAGGGCCCAGACCCATGTTCCACCATGAGAAAAGGCCCCGACGCTGGTGATAATATGTTTGATTGGATATGGATTCTTAAGAAAACAAAAGAATAAACAAATGAAACGTTATAGCGACAGTTACTTTTGATTTTGAAAGTATGATTTGTGTGAATATAAATGATGAATGTGAATAATGTATTTTGTTGATCACTTACAATCCTGGCGGCTTCGGGGGGTGGAGGATCGCACTGCATGATAGGCGGCATGTGGTCGTCGACTGTCGTTGTGCTGACTGGCAGTTTGTCTTTTTCTCTTTGCGCTTTCTTTTCTTTCCTTTTTATCGCGCACTGGGTCTCTGGCACGACACACTCCGGTCTCATGCCCACCGCTAAACACTTTTTCAACCGGCACTCTTGACATTTCCGTCGCATATACATGTCCATTTCGCACGCGTGCCCGAACTTGCATATGTACACAGCATTTTTTGTTACACTCCGCCTGAAGAAACCTGGAATTAATGACGTCATCGCTTAATTATCGCGTCATAAACCAGCATAAACAAAAAAACTGACGAAATACATAGTTTTGCGAAACCTGTTATGATAAGATAATGTACTCATGTACGTGAAGGTTGGCTGAAAGGCGCGGGTCATTGACAGTTGGCATCGTGTTAGGTCGGCACGAGAGCCGATTTTTATTATACAAAACAGTGATAGATAGCGGATAAATTGTTTGAATTGGCCATAATTGTACAGCGAGCCGCGTACTTCATAGTGATTCGTTATCGCCTGCTGAGCGTAGGGTATCCTTATAACAATGAATAGACGTAGTGAATGTTTATGCTAAGGTCGCCGATGAAGGTTGGAGGCAATGCCCGATAGGTGTCGGTGAATCAAGTTCGAAGGGAGTAGACGGGCTGCAGACAGCTATTGTGACGTCCCGTCTCGGACGCGGCCACAATATATGCACGCGCAGCTCATAACAACCTCGTATGGCACAATGCGCTAATTCAACGCTGAATTGGCACGATCGTGGGCGAAGCCAGTCTACTGTTTGGCTTAGCAACGGCGACCTAGTTATGACTCAAATTGCAGCGGCTAGCGTGCATTTCGAAGAATCGGCGTTCTCATTTCTTAAAGCCTCTCCATAAATAGTTGCAAACAATATATCATGTTACAATAACTTTATCCATAAGTGTTTTTCTCGCAATACCTTTGCATCCTTCACACGTAAGCGCATTGTAATGATATCCGGAGGCTCGGTCGCCGCACACCAAGCACAGCTCTTCCTGTTGCCGAGGCGCGGGGCCTTTCTTCTGCCGTCTCGACTCTCCATCTGTGCTGCAGCCGTTGATACTCGAAGCCGGTGAGAGCTCCTCGCGTCCTGGAAAAAACAACGAAGAATTTTAAAGAGCTGTCACTCCAAATGCAACTGCGCAATAAACAATCGTGCCCAGTGGCCAAGCAACGCGTCGAGAACATCTAAAATCGGACGCTATAAAGTTTGCATACATTTCATGAACCATTTGTCGACGGCGAACGGGTGATTCTCGTTTTATTTTTCGAACGCTTTTACGAGTCGGTGCGTTGCTTCGTCGAAGATGTTTTCGTGGAGCTTTAGTGGGTAGTGGCAAGTAAATTTCGGCAGTAGCCATTTCCTGCCCAAACAAAGGTGACTAGAACGACCGTCCGCATACTAATGGGGTTTTTGGTATGCCGGTCGCCGGGAGCAGGGCGTGCAACGCACGATGGAAATGTCACCGGCAATTGTCAATCACATAGGAGTGGGAACTCAATAAAAAGCTTCACGGATAGTTTCGAATAATTTCGCTATACTTTTAATCGTATATTTAGTATACTTGACATTTGTGCATGTGCATTTTATTAGGCGAACTATTGTCGTGTTTCAGAAAGCTTTGAAAGATAGAGAATAAGGCCACCTCTAATTGTTCTAACGAAAGTAACGCTTTACTTTCACGGAAGGTCGGTGGTAGGTCTCATCATGTAAAAGGCTCATTTAAGCTTTTCCAGTCGTTAAATTTATTTACATTTTTATTGTGTCCATTAGGAAGCGAGCGGGTCGGTGGCCGAGCGCGGAGTACCTGCATTACGCAACCACTCCAAATAGACGTGCTTGCCAAAAAACTAGTCCCACGTGGGATTGGAGCCAGCTCATCGTTCGACCGTAAAGTGCTTCGGCTTTGAAGATATTCTCGGCTAGTCGTGATAAGGCGATTCCGTCATTAGCATAACCGCTCGCGGCGACTGGTATAGGTGGATTGTTTTGCGACGTGGCGCACGATTTTTCTATTCTATTAGAAAAACGCTTGCCGCGTCGCAATCCGCTCGTGTTCGTGTCATAAGCCTGAATGAGTATATCGTACAGTGGCGACCGCCGTAAATAAATTACAACAAAAACATGTTTAACAATATCAGCAACAAATAATTTTACTGTGGTGCAACATTTTCCGAGCATTTACAATCTTGCAGTAAAATCAGCGGCGTGACAATTAGTTCAAAGAAATCTGGTGACCTTGTTCGCTCTTTAGTAATAGTTGGGTAGCTCTTAAAACTTAGTTGGAGTCGAGCAAGCTTGTTATTTAGCTGATAAATTGTCCCCATAATATAGAGGCCAAGAGCGCTTTATATCGCTGGCTCTTTACATTAAGACGTCTGGTATATTGCTGCATTAACATTGACCTGTGAACGTTGCGTACCGAATGTTTTTATCGTCTCGGCATGATTAATGAAAATACGAATTGTTGTTTTTTATATAAATGTTTATGTTGCCATGTTAACTAGGTACTAGAATAGAATTTACAATTTATGAAAAGGTTTAAGTTTATTAATTGTATGTTTTGTTAATCATAAATTAAGAGGAGATCGATGGCGTAGTTGCTTACGCATTTTGATTATGATATTCGCAAAGCCGGTACCGTCGTCAGCGGATGGGTGACCAAAAATATCTTGAGCTTCATTCATGGCTTAGGAAGCAGGTCATGATATTGGCCCTGGTCGTCGTCTTTTTTATAGTAGTATTAAATTCACACCAACTTGCATTGGGACAGGCATGGTAGTTTACAGCCTGATCTCCCCATGGGCTCCTCACTGCATGTTCAGTGGGACGCATATGGCTGATGCTAAAAAATGTTTACTGTTTGTTTTCCTACTGTTACATGATCATTTTGTAAAAAATACAATAAGAATTAAATTCGTTTCATTAAAGACAAACTTTGTTTCATTTTTAAATATTGTCCTCTTGCCAACTTCTAATTGTTATTATCGTTTTCATGAATAGTGAATCGACTCATCCATTTCTATAACCGGTAAATGACATAACAACTAAGTTGATCTCGGTGAAAGTGTCAAGAGGCAATAATATAACAGGTTTAGTATTTTATTATGCAGAAAAGCTTACATGATAGGTATTTTGATTGCAAACGTTGATTTATGTTCTAGAATAGGTAATTAAATATAATATCAAGCCCAGTTAATGGAGCATTTTATTTCTCATAAATGCACACAGCGTCAATTAAAAATTGATATCTTTATTTTAAATGACTTGTTTTGATTTATTGCTAGTATGAAAATGAAACAAGACAGATGACAGAGATAGTTGCATATAATTTGTAACAAATCAAATGGTTGTCCGTGAAAAAGAAAGCTAATCAAAAGTTGAATGCACGGATGACCGAGTCAGTGTGTTATGTTATTTATTACGTCTCAGCTGTTCAGTGTGTTGCGCTCGCGCATTGGAAGGTCTAGTTCGTGCCGCATCGGTGGCGCTCGGCGTCGGTCGGCGCGCCGAGCGAGAGGCCCCGAGAGCGACAAGTGGGGCGCGAGCGTCGACCGGGGGCAGCGTGCGGCCTTGACTCTTGGGCCCCCCCGCGCCCCGCACCACTCCCACCTCGCCACGCTTGCCGCACAGCCACATTATTTATGATAGCATCAGAGCTCCGAGCAAGCTCGCGATTCTCTACCGACTAATAATAACTCGTTTTTCCTCTCACGCGACTACTTTTTTGCTCGGATTTGTAACTTCATTGGAACACTGTAGACATTCAAAAGAAGCCAAAAATGTAATTGCCAGTTTTTTTTTATTACGACTTCCTTCACATTCTTGGCTCTGATAGAACGCTCTTTCAGTTAGTTATAGATTCTCATTTCTACGAGTACAAAACCTACTACGGTCAATTAAACGTTTCGCATACTTTCACTGTGACCTCAGGGAGGAGGCAACGCAATAATTTCGCAGGCGGGCCGCGCAAGCGACTAGTGAAAGTTGGCCAAAAGTAGGTATTGCACAAGCCTACACATACGCAGCACACGTAATGAACTTCGGGTGTGGCGAAAGTCAAGTCCATAACGAGTAACGTCAGGCAGGGCCATTTCATTGTGCGTTCGGTAGGTATAAATCGTCTGAAGGATAAATCATTGAGAAAATCTTCCGCGTTCCGCGTCGCCGCCGTTTATTTTTTTACGTTGTTAACCTTTTTTTAAGACACTCTGGTATGAATAATATAAACCTGTAATTCAGAAAGCAGTCTCGATACTGAAAAGATATAAATTTTCTTAATCGATATCTATCGGCAAAAGTAATATGTTGCGAAAGAGACATCAGTGGCTGACATTCCTGAACGCACCTCTGAACGTCCACAGTCCACACATAAGAGAAATAAAAACAGAAGAAAAAACAAATGCATCCAGCGCGTATGTAATCGATGCATCGGCAGAGATCGGTCCAATGTTACTTTCTACGATACTTTCTAGCAAGAGATGTGGGCCGTTGCTGGCAACTGGAGCAATCGGTTTCTCCGCGCGAGAAAATTAGATTGAAATAGAAATCGCTCGGTGAAAATTGGCATTTTCACGACACAGCGCGTTGGAAAACGCGTGTGCTTGCAACAATAAAACGCTTAAGTGTGTAAATGCCACTCTTGATAATTATTCGACGCGAATTATCCGATCCGATGGAAAGCGTTAATTAGCCGCTTTGTTGGAATTAATAATTAATAATGGTTCGGATATAAAGCCTGAAGAAGATGGAAGTAAGGAGAAAACCTTTTTTATAGAAAAATAAGACAGCTAAGTTTTGTTTTAATAATGATGTTCATTAGCTGTACGTAAGTATAGGTAGGTACCAACAATCAGATGAAAAAATATATAATAACGTTTTGACAAATAATTAAACCACACTGGCGAAGTGTAGGTAGTCAAACTGGAATTTACACTAAATGTATGTGATAGTTTTATTTAATTATCAAGTATACTTTTTTTTATGACGAATCTCACATAAAATTTAGATTGAATTTAAATGAGCAATAAAGTTAAAAGACAGGATATTGAACGCGTTTTGTTTTTTACTATTTTTAATTCGAAAATCTCCATTTTAGACTGAACTTCCTTTACTAAAATAGATTTTAGGATCCTAAAAAAAGATAGGGCATGCTCTGTCTTACCTACATCTTCAGCATAAATAAGCTAACTGGACAAATTAATTAAATCGAGATAGGTATTTTCAATTTCTTAAAAACTGAGAAATTTTGCTTTCTTTTGGTAGGAAAGTACCTACTTAGTTGTGAATGAAACACGAAAAATAAAAGGAATTCATAAGTATAATAGGTATATTGAGAGACCGTCAAAGGCGAAGCTGTATGGAAAGATATGGGGGAAACCTTTAACCAGCCAAAGCTGAACGATAGCAATGAAATGAAAAAGAAACTAAACGTATCATTGTTGCAATTTCTTATCTTCTTCTTATATACTTTAATTATTATATTACCTAATTCAGGGCCTATGTACACAACATAGAGCAATAAAGGAATTGGAATTTAAACAATTTTAAATTTGTTTTTCCGTAGAATTTCACGTGATGCAAGCTGATGTAGGCAGATGTAAGTTTCAGTTCAGAAGGAAACGGAACCACAAACAGCCATTTTGTTTAGGGTAAAACTAAGCGCAGCCGACGCACCACATGGAAGTGTTTACATCCGCCGCCCGCCATCCGCAGGATGCGCCCGCGCACATCAGACGTGCACTTTGACACCGACATGTTGGAAACATTCACTGTTTTTGATGATACACACAAATGCATTATTTTTTGCCAATCAAAATATATAAATGGAGTGGAGTGATTTGCCGTGCAAACTATAAAAAATTCAATGATAAGAAAGAAATGTTTAGTTTATAGTTTGTGCTTGAGGTTACTTCGGTTTCAGTAATTTCACATTTTCAGACGGTGGATAAAAAAACAGCTGTTCCATACTTTTTTAAGTTGGTCCAGTAGGTACCAAAAGTTGTACCAAGTCATTAGTACTATAACCTGCTTAACGGTAAACAGCCAGTTAAAATTCACGGTGTATAGTGCATTAGGAAACAGACAGACAGTGCAGACAGACAGAAATTTCGCACGTTTATAGTTTATATATTTTTAATTTAATTAATTTTTTTTTAAAGTATGCATAAAAATACATAAAATCAATAAAACAAACATTACACACACTACCATGTATTTGACACACGCATTTACTCTTTTCAAAAATTTCAAAAATGGAACAGGAGCGGCCGAAATCTGTCAATGCCAATCCAAACTCACATTCTATCTTTTTTAATTTTTCATTGCTTAGGATACAGACCATGCAGCTATAATAAATTACGGTCGAATTTCGACCACTGGGCGACCACTAGTACAATTTAATACAAAGACGTATCATATTTACTATAAAAGACAAGCGCTTATTGCCTTTTCAAAATACTAAGAGTTCAGTCGCCGATTGTACAACAAGCCTTCTAATGAGCTCAATACTCGTGAAAGCCATCTCATACGATACGTTCACAATTCACATACATCGGGCACCATAAATCTAGCATTGTAAAGATAGAAAGTGGTAATTTTATTGTTTTAAGCATGATGTCGTAACAATGGAATCATGTAAACATAGGCGGTGCCAACAGACGTGCCACCGAAATTCCCGTCATGTTTCGCCACTAGCGATCCGTAAATTAGAAAGTGGTCGCTGGTTATCACGTACCGAGCATACGAGTAATGGATATGCCACAACTCCCCGGCTCACTTTATTGACATAAAGATCTACACATCTCTTTTACTCTCTATTGGATATGGGTTCTTTCTCTGTCCCACCCCCAATTTAGTTAACCACACACCCACGCTCAGCACGCCTTTCAAGTAAACATGGGAATTGGTAAATAGAAAAGGGAGATAAATATAATGAGAATAAATGCAGCGCGGCAAAGCATAGCAAACAAGCGCGAACATAAATCCTGTAAGCTCTAAGTGAATCTTTGAAAGCTTTTTCTCGTCTTTTGAATAATTAGTACGAATTAGGATTAGGTATTTCTTTTGTCACCAAAGCCACAGAATAACTTAGTAGTACACAAAGCCTCTTATTGTTAGTGACATAGTGTTCTCGGAATGTTCTTAAGAACAGTCCAATTTAATTTAGTTCAAAGAGATGCTATTAATTTTACATTATTGTTATAAATTTTTTTTTATAGGTTTAAGGGAAACACAGCTTAATATAACACTAGTAAATATAAAGCATTTAGTTTGTACATAAGCTAACAAAGTTTCCACTGCAAAAGAAATACAAACATCGAACGATAACAAAATTTAATTATTATTTTACTGAGAAAAAAAATTAAAATACAAATAAAAACCACAAAAAAGTAAATAATCAAATCTTCTTGCGTGTCGAGTTGGGAACGTGCCGAGTTGGGCATAAGCCTAAATATTTTCAGGTAAACGAGTAAGTAAACTGTCGTTCACTTATTCACCTGCGAACATCTTTTTCCCTCTTTCTTATTTTCGTCGTCTTTGTTACAAATTGACTTTTAAAATTTATAAGACTAAGAGAAAAATATCAAACTGTTGATAGCTCTTATCATAGGTAGCTACTACCTGATCTTTGAAAATCGGTTTTTGGCATAATTGGTGCGACACAGAGGCGGGGCAAGTTTTAACTGACCTCAGGCAGGACTTTTTACATTTATAAAAGATCTTACTTGTAAGATAAGTCGACTCAACCATATTATTTATTATTTTATAAAGAAAATATTGTTATAACATTAAAGCATTCGAGATCGAAAAGTGTTATCAACTATTACTTGGACAATAAAATTGTTATTTTTTTACTTGATAATTACTTATTACTTAATGACTGCGCCATCGAGCTCCTCATAAGCTTTATGATAGGTACAAAACAGTTGTACTATATTTTCTGAATTCCACATCAGGAGAACTCCTCGCCATCTCACCTAGTTAGTAACGATAAGCCAAAAAAGTGGAAGCGCACTACACTCAGAATCCTCAACTACTGAGGAGTTGGCTTTCTTGGCAATTTGGACATTAGTAATAAAATCATTGACCACTAAAATAAAACATTTTGGTTAATAAAACAATGTTAGAAAGACGACTTAGACAAGCGCAACTAGGATTGCCACCTTTTTTTGTGCAAATAATTAGTACATTGGTTATTAAATGGTAGAAAAAAAGTAAATTGTGACAAAATAAAGTACGATTATTTATTTCGCTTAAATACTTACATACTTCTCATTGCTCTTAGCAACTTTTAACAAATAATTATCACTGCTTAATAGCTGCACCTACAGCAACTTTTATGTGTGTTATTTGTAAAAAGAACCCCAGAGAACTAAAATATGCGAAATAAAGTATTTTCGCGTACTTTATTTTTCTCAAAAAGTATAGAGTACAGTTACCCGAAATAACGTACAAGTCACCGGATTTTTTTATAAATTAAACAATAAAAAATTAAAAAAAACTGCAACACTATTTTTTATCACTATCCTAATGCTCGTGACTTGAATCAACCAAGTATGTTGGTAACTAGAAAGTCACGAATCAGTCATCGCTAAAAACACTAAACACACTAAAAACACTAAACACACTAAAAACACTAAACACACTAAAAACACTAGTGCATAGTGGACTTGATTGTTGTTTGCGACTGTGGAAAGGTCTTGGCAGAATAATCAGCGCCTAACTACTCTGGCAGAGAGGTATAATGCTGAGTCGAGTCCTATTTGCTGCTGTAGCGCACAACGGTTTGTGTTTTTAGTATTATTGTTGTGCTCGTATGTATAGTTAGTTGTTTTTATTAGTTATGTTTTATTTTACTTAGTACAATAAAATGTGTAATATTTTTGTGTGTTATAGTGGTAAATAAAATGATTGTCTGTTTGTCTGTCTAAAACAATGGTGTCCAACCTTTCTCTGACCATGGACCCTTTTCCTAATTTATTTGTTAGCAGGGACCACATAAACTGTATTTAAAAAGAAATTTTAAACTTTATTCAAAACTTAAAAAGTAGGTACCTACCTATTTGTAGCGTAAATTCAGTAGTGACAGTTTATCTTCACACACTTCATACTACAAAAAGTACTGATGCGAAACATTTCATGTTCCACCCTGGGACCTAGGAATCAGCAAATAGATAGCGTAGTTAGGCAGGAATTAAAAGATAACATTGTACTGCCTTTTTCAAAATTATTTTCTGTATTTAATTATGTTTTGTCCCGCGGACCTTTACCTAAGCTCTCTCGGACCATCTGTAGTCCGCGACTACCATTTGGGAACCACTGGTCTAAAACATTGTGACATGAAGTCAGACAGGTGACGGACGACGCGACCACGTAGCGTGGCCACAGGCACAAAATAAGGAGAATGCAGTAGGTAAGCTTCATACAAACGCGCTTAAGCAACGCACACATAGACAACCTTTCACGGACACGGAATCTCGGAATAGCTGCGCTCGGACTGTTGCACCAGTTGTTCCAGCGCGTTAATATTAAGACGACACCTCGCTTTGTGAACATTCAAAAAGGCTGATCCTTACTGGCGCTGTCATAAGATTGAAAATACGTAAGCGCCTGCGACAATTGAGACCGCAAATTAAAAAAAAAATTAAAAAACTTTTTTTTTAAATATGCAGCTACTAAATTACGAATATCGATGTTATCAATATATTTAACTGGTTTCCAAGCATATCAATTAAGTAATTCTGTTGTAATTTGAACAATAGTGTTTTTTTGTGGTGTTTTCGAAAATAATTATGAACGAGTCAAAATTATACAATCGCAAGCAAGCAAATTCAAGATAAAGACATGAATTTACCCATATCAACATTTCAGATTCGTGAGTCATATTTATAGTCTTAAACTATTCGACGAAATTTGGTGCATTTTTTCAATGTGTCGCCTTAAGCTCACCTTCTGGGGTCTCCTTATTTTGTGCTACAGGCGACGCGACAGAGCGTAGCATTATCGCTGCCCTTGCCCTGCTGAAGCGTGACCTCACCGTTCAATAAACAAGTCATTGCTACCACCAACAGCCACCAGATTACTATTTATTTATTTTAACCCATTTTTATGCTAAAAGATGGCAAACAAGGATGTCCATGGGTCCATGGGCAGCGATGACAACTTTCAATCTCGCCTGCTCATTTGCCATCTGGGGAGCCTAAGTGACCAGTACCGACTATTAAGAGCACTTCAAGAGTCTTACTTCTCTTAGCTCCTTGAAGAACCTCATGTGCACGGGATTCACTGAAAAAACTTTTTTTTCTACTGCAGGGCGAAGGTCTCCCTCTCTTCTTGCCACATCTGTCTGCTTCTGCAGTGGGTCAATCTAAGTGGGCAAACACAATGATAAAAAAAAACTTGCACTAGGTACTTTGGTATGCGTCCAGCTCGCCACTAGATCTTCGCCGCCCTCTTGCGTTGGCGAGACCTAATCAACCATTTATCAATTGAAAAATCTAGCTACTCCCCTAGGTCACGTCTGGTAACTTAATAAAGTCTCAATAGTGTGTCGGTAGCCTGATTTTAACATGACTACAGGAAAATGTTTAAAATCAAGCCACAAACGATTGTGGACGTTTAAAGAGGCCGTGCTCATCAAACAGTATTACTAACATCGAGGATAAATTCTAGGATAACTTTGTTTATTGACCCCATTACACGGAAAAATTGTGTTACACAAATCTAGGCCAAGGCACGATTAGTGACGTAAAAATCGTCCGCCCGCACCCGTCATAAGGGCTAATTAAGACTGACCACCAATTAGGTCAACGACTCTTTGTTCTTAAGCTGATAACGCATTTGCCACTAAATCGAGACAGTAGGTCGCACTGCATTCAGCTATGCACGTGTCGGTTACATCATACAGTTGTGATGTGAGCGTGACCTAAGATTGTTTATTTCTCATAATAGTAGCGGTATGTGGGTCATTAACATTCGTTTCCGAGGAACGGCCGAACGACAACGAGGAAAATCGAGACGAAACTGCGAAGTGGGTCGAGTGGCGCCGCCGGCATCGGGGAATCGAGGCTGAAACAACAACCGGAGCCAACTGAGCAACATTTTAATTCTTCTCGTTTATCACCAGGGTGCCTAGTGAGAGTTTGACATTCGGTAAAATTTTTACTCTTCTCACTAGGAGGCGCTTCGACGACATACAAACTCTCGTTTTCGTTAACGTGATCGAATGATAAAAAAACTCGCACTAAGCGGGACAGTGAAGCAACGTTACATGGCCGGCGTTAAGTTACGTCAATCGTCACCATAAGCATATACCTAAGCGTCCCACAGCTGGGCTGTCTTCCCACACAGAAAAGCACTTGACGACATAAGGCAATAAGTTTTATAACTCGCTACGCGATGTGGGTGAAAACCTATAATATAAAGGTTTTAACTGCTATCTTACGAGGACTACGGGTAAAAAATGCAACTAGAAATACTTTAACTGGTCATCCATCCATTTCGCAATGTAAAGCTATTTAAATGCTCTAGTCAACCGCACCACGGAACGTAATATTTATATGTAAAATTTAAATTCATAAATAGCATAGTTATGAAATGTTCAAATAATTTTTAACGCAAATTTTGTTGCGAACAAATTACAAAAACACAAATGTTACATTTGTGTTTTAGCATAGTTTTGTCCAATAAAAGTTTCACATTATCATTTTGAAAGAGATTACTTGGACCTGCATTCTTCTGACACACCGGGTCAGGCGCTCTTCCAACTGAGCTATCGTGGTACCACGATCCAGGTTCAAATTCTGCTCGTGGAATTTTTTTCAACATTCGTGTTTTAGCATAGTTTTGTCCAATAAAAGTTTCACATTATCATTTTGAAAGAGATTACTTATTCAAGGTTATTAGTAATAATAGAATCAAATCTCTTTATGGTTTACTTCTTGTTTCAGTTGGACTCCAACGACCATGTAACACAATGACATAGTATATAATGTGTTACATCTTAAGGAGGGAGATGTAGGCTAGTAAATTCTGCTTGTCTGTCCGGGACCATTGGGGTCGGTGACCGTGTATCAGGATGAGATAAGCCAACGTCAAAACTCTTATCAGCTGACAAAGAACGCGTTGTTTACAACAATTTTGAAGCATAACAATTGCTCTGATTAGATTAATTACAATAAATCTTCAAACGATGAAAACCGGTTGAAAGTCTAAAACCTTGAAAAGACAAACAAAGAAAAATATAACATCAAACACTGACGTTGTTTTAAGAAAACTGTGCAAACAAAAGTGATGTAGGTACTAACTATGTATCTTATTAAACCATAAATGTATTTAAAGTTGCAAGAACTGGTGCCTACCAACTGGGCCTCTTCGCCTCGTGACCAGATCTCGGTAACGAGCAAAAACTAAAACGACATCCGAGCGAGCCGACTCGAGAAACGGAAAAAACCGACAGTACCAAAATACTGTGTACAGCAAACTTGACCACTATGAGATTGTGATGCGATTTCATTTAGCTTGAATTCATAAGGCTGCTTTTAAATATGATTCTGTTGCTAGCTAAAACCGGGCAACAGGCTTGCAACTGTACACAGAAAAGATATAAATTTCCATTTCTATCTTTTGAAGTCACACAACGATAACGTCACTACGTGAAAATAACTAAAGAAATCGGTAAATGATATCATTGTTGTTATCGTCATTATCTACAGGATTTGTTGACGCCTTTATTGCAATGGTGATTTCCGAAAGTTTACTCAAATTTCAGCACGTGATCACGGCCGTAGCAATTCGGCCGAAGCGTTGAGTATTTCAAAACGTATGCCAAAGAGCGTTTGTTAGCGTTAAAACCTGTTCCAAGATAATTAGTACATTAAAATCAACAGCGAAATACTCAATTTGTCATCTTTGAAACTGATATTAATATATGACTGACATGAACGCCACTTGATTATTACAAGTCAAATGGATATAATGTCAGTAAATGATATCGGGAATGCCAATGGTAGCGTGGTAGCACACATACGCGTAAAAAGAGGTATTTTTCTTATACCACGGTATGGTGGCCCTTGCACATTTAGCTAAGTGTCAAGTGGAAAGATATCGCAAAACATTTCTTTTTTTAAATATTTATATAAAATACAGTGATGCCCACCTGACCCAGCCAGGAATCGAACCTGGGTCTTCCGCAAACCAGGCGGCTGCACTGACCGGGAATTTATGCTACCGGGAAGGCTGACGTAGGCACTGAATTTTTCACTGCTTTTTGATTTTTGAAATGCTTTAGAGCGACATTAGTGCCATCTATCCAAAGGTGATTGCACACACTTAAAATAAAAAGTAAAAATTTATTTGTTTTATAATATAAGATTACGAATAAGAATAATAAGATAATGATGAAAGTTTAATGATAAATGATATTCCCCCAAACCCCTTGAGTATCACTAAAGACATGAGGCAGATCTCACGCGGACTTCTTGTTACAATTTGAAAAGTATTAGAAAATAAATCTAAAGTATGTACTCTGAAAACCCACCGAGATGTCTAAGCTGATATTAAAATAAAATAAGCATGCCTGACATGAACGCCACTTGACCATTACATGTCAAAATGAAATATGTTATGTCAGAAAATGACAGCGGAGAGGCCAATGGCAGCGTGGTAGCAGATGCGCGTGAAAATGATGCGACAGAAATAATATCGTCGGATGGCATCTCGTGAACTGTGTCATGGGCTCGGCCCACGCTCGGTGGAAGGTCGGCCGCCCTCACCGGTACTCATTACTCAATAAAGCCACGTCTGCATCGTGGAATTGAGCCGCCAGTACCAATTCAGAAAGTTGATCGCTTGGATCCGCATCCTTATTCGAGGTGACTTCCACAGCGCGCTGCGGGCGTTCTAACTAAATTGATTTCGGACTGTTTATTTTACTGTTGGGAAGCTGACTCGAATCTGAGACACAGTTTTTTCTAAAAGCTTATTTCTTTTAGGATTTAAGAACGTTAATACAATTTGATGTTTCATACAAACATTAAAGTTACAACACAGAATATATGCGATTAATAGCTTTCCAAAGGGGTCTTTACACATGAATTTAGTTGAATGTGTGTTTATTTTTAAATGTTTTCTACTTATACATATCTCTGTATTTTCCTTAAGCATAAAAAGTTTTATTGAAAATTGGCTTATTGGTTTCGAAATTTTAGAATTTTGTATGGGATAACAAAATGTATAAACGGTCTTAACATTGAGTTGGTAATAAAGTTTCACAAGTACTAATGTATCAGACACCTTTTAGCACAATGAGTTATGCTCACAAAACCTATATCTAACCCTACACGAATTTCGGTGAAAGGCCCGCACGGAGTACAGAATGCTTGGTAATAATAATCGACGCTGTCAAGGTGATTGATGGGTCGGCGGTGACGAGGCACTGTGCACTAAGGAAGCCTCACCCGGCCCATTCAATACCGTTAGTACTCACAGCAGCAGACCTCAAAGCAAAAAACGTGCTAATCGCCTCTTCTATAAATCCAGGAATTATAAATTTTGACCTTTATCCAAAAAAGGTTTCAACATAAATCTTGATTTATGCATAAATTTTGTTGAAACATAAACTGTTATAAACGGCATAATCGTTTAAGTCATTAAATGTACCTAATTGCCTGTATCTATTTCAAAATTTTATCAGATTGCATATAACTACTGTTGTTCAAAATGCTTTAACGACAATTCAAAGATCTAGAGAAATCTCCAACTAATGTAATCTAATTTTAGAGTAAAATTCAATTTCGACGTCTCCGTGTAAATCTAGTTACCGATACTAAGAAAATGTCAATACAAACGGACGGGCGATTGAGAACTTAACTTTGTTTGGATTTTCAGATACAGCTGTTATTTCCCAACGCGTTCAGCATTACTTGGGGCGAAGGCTCGTCCGTGAACCGTGAATTCTAACAAATAAGGTTCAAAAGCATTAGAAGGAAACATAATTAAAGACTCTGTGTATTGCCAAGCGACGGAAATCGTGGTGCAAACAAGCAGTATCGAGCTATCCAGTGTTACTACCATCGACTAAATTTTATCAGTTATTTTAAATTTTAGATTTAAATTCATAAGATTAAGATTCATAACATTTTAGATTTAAATTCATAAGAGTACCAAAATATTTGTTAAATATATTAAATATATTAAATTAAGAATAAATAACTACATACGGTCTTCGCCGATTTTCTTAAAAGAAGAAGAAATCTTTACCATTATTAAAGGACCATGTTTGCGATAAAAGTAGCTCTACCAAAATCACATAAATTTTTCAAGTCCCAAACTCGGCGGAATCCAATTTCCATTAATTACTTCCACTGTTTGTTGGATATGCAAATGCATAAGATTCAATCAAGATGGGATTGCAAAACATTGTATGTGACCTGTTTGTCGATAAATCCAACCAGAGTCAACACTCACCCATGTATACAATCATGCGGGCAAAACAAAAGACTAATTTATCATATAAAACTTCTTCAAATCCACATTCAAGTAAATAATAACGATATTGTGACGTTGCTTTATACAAATTAACAAAAGAAGGTGAAGAACGTGCTATTCAGTTTTATTGTAGCAACAACAGAATACATTGTTGGCGCATTTGCAAACGCGTGTAAGGATAGCAGCGAGAGCAGAGCATTCCTCGAAGCTGGTCGACCGGTTCTAGCCGTTTACGGTCCGACTCACTCCAGATATAAATACATGCTGCGAACCATCCATCTTCATAGCGCTATACTTTTTAAACAAGGCGAAGAAATACTTATGCGCCTTTTAAAAAACATTACCCTTTTTAAAAAGGTTAAACTTATTTTGTACGGGCCACCCCAGGATCGAGAACGAAGTCTAAAATTAGGTCCTACAAATTGAACAGATTCGCTGTGACATATCGTGTCGTTAGCGCAATTGATGCGCTCATCTACGGCTATCTAGACAATGGGCTTGTTAAGAATTGCTACTAGCCATAAAACAGTGTAATCAATGCTATTCAACTGTGACGAATAGCCTCAGGACATAGTACGCGAGAAAACGTGAAGGCAGTTAGTCCAGATCAATATCAGTAATGAATTAAAGTGGCGTGCAAGAGGTAAATTGCTATTTAAACAAATCTATATGATACCATCAGTTCTACACATGACGACTCACGCTAGATAAACACACAATTTCACTTTCACTTAGAAGCTATCATCCCTTTTAAGGCCTGATCACAGGCATTACAGTTACTTACGGCCAGACCCAAGCTCGAACGACGATGAAATTAAAATGTTACATAATTTAAACACGTGGTCCCAAGAGCGTTAACCTTTGAAAATGACGTTGATAGCACGCAACTACAACGCGAAGATAAAAGCTATTTGGTTAGAGATAAGGTCGTAGAAAAGAGAGAATTCGGCCAATGTATCACATTTGTGCAACATTAATCTTCTACGTTTTATTGCATAGACCTTACTCAACCGTCTACATTCATCGTCCGGCTGGAGTCGCAGCCGAGTGGTCGGTTGCCAATTCATTGCATAAACAACCTAGTAATGTCAAAGGGGGTCATTGCCGTTGCGTGGACGCCGATCGCCGCGCCACAGGTACGCTAGTTACAGGTTAAATAATAATATCGATTGAACCCCGGTCTCCTTTGGCGTGTCTGTGACCCCGATGTAAATAACCTGAGGCGCTTGTTCTGTAAACAACTGACGGTGCTTGCGTCAATCGCTTGCACGGTGCGGCCGCGGCGCTCTGCTTCGTCCAACCATTGATGTTCAGTTTTGACTTAGTACTGGGCTATTTTAGGAGCGCAGATCCAACATGTACTGTGGAAGTAACGGAAGACGGTAAACACACACCCACACACACAGTACGCATGACAGTTGTTAGTAGAAAAAGCCATCTGGGTAAACCATGTTTTAGATATAGACAAAGCAATAATAGATGTAAAAATTTATTGCAGATTCTCTTAATAATTATAGAAACGTATCAGAGTGGCTTGTACAAGCCACATTGCAATCGTTAACGTCAAGTAGCATTTGAAGTCCTAATTGATGTTCCGCGACCGTCGACGAGAAGTCATAAATACAACACGACAAATCATAATCACATTGGTGACAACGAAAACAGAGCCAATGTTATACGAGTATTTACAGGCATTGTAAAAAAAAGTGGAAGAAATCTTTGCGTCATTTCGCTGTGGCATATACTTGTAAATATTTAAACAAACATGCAGCGCAGTTAAATGTGTAATCTACAAAGTAAGGTGACCTAAATGATAAGATTATTTCTATATAGACGGTGCGGTGCACACATGCAATAACACGATAGTGTGCTATTTTGCGCTGGGTTCGTTCGTACAATGACTTTGTCGACCTTGACTACCGCCTCAAATATCAAGAAACTCACACATTTGCAGCTGGCATCAGGAATGCGTTCGTCATGATGTATTTAAAGTAAGCGAATGTTATTCGGCCGAATCCAGAGTACTCTTCAAAACGGTGCTTTTCTACGCATTTAAAAATATTCAGTGGCTCTATTTATAGTGTCGGTTAATAGCTAGTGCTGGATATAGGCCCAATGTCTGTCGGTCTTGATATAGAACAGTTCAACACACGATAAGGTGAATGCCAACGCGCTATGCAATGATGCACGGGCTCCAAGGCCAAGTGGAATTATCACGAGCTTCCATATCAGTATGCACATTAATGTAATCCACTTATCCCTGTGTTATTTGCGACAAACAGCGTATACAATAACACAGAAATGCAAGTCTAATATCAAGGCAACGAGTGTGTCGAGACTTTTGAGGCAGTCATTATAAGAAGTTTCAAAACAATAGAAGGTTAATAAAACCTCAATATATGTGATTAGGAGTTACGAACGAACTTTTTGGAACATAACACAGGTCGAAAACTCACAAGGTGGTAATTTATCATGAATTCTGTTCTTAACAGCTCTCATTTCCATGTTAATGTAGGTAATATTGCAGATGATTAAAGGAGAGTTGGCGAACCGTGATATTATTAATAATTTAAACATAATTTAGCGAGAAGCACTGCTAGCAAACAGCTTGATTGAATAATAAAGCGACTCAATATTTCAAAATTAAACAGTAGATTTGTAGACAATAATGACAATTGACGTTAATAAACTTATATTAGATCCACAAAGAGATTCAAACAAGCAGTTCGCAGCGGCTGACTTGTTGAGTGTAGCGGCCATTAATATTTTTCTAAATATTTCTTTGATCTTGCAAATGTTCGCCTCATTAGTGAGCACATTTAGGAAGGACGTTCTAAAAGATGAACATTGTATAAGACACGCGAATGAAAACATGTCAAGTCGGAATAATAAATGGTTAAATCTATTTTCTACAGTAATTTTTACTTCTTAAACACATTTCCAAATATAATAACATTTCTGTCAATTGTTTGAATGATGATACATTCTTACAATACAATTCTAATACAATTATAATATAATATACAATTATGATAAATTGATTAGAGAAAATAGTCACTAGTAAATTTTGGTTTTTTACTGTCAGTTGTTTTCTAAAGTTTCCGAAAACTTGTTTATGCCTGATAAAGCATAACCAACGTCTTCGCATCGGTGTAGCTACTAAACTGGTTTTAAGTTGTAATAAGCACTATATAGTTACTCGTATTAAAACAATTACCAAGTTTTAACTGTGAGAACAAACTTAGTCATTACTGACAATCGTGGCGGCCATCGTACTCTAATGTAAAGCAACCGCAGCCTTTGGATAAGATTACACTTTACGAACAACCTCATAGTTTTCACATTTCCGTGTAATGTTCAATACGAACTTCTACATTATCTCTAACTACACATATTTCTTCTACGATTTTGTGCGTTTGTCGTTTGTCATTTCTCACAATCATGCATTTAGAATCCCAGTACTTAAGTAGCAAATTTTTCAGTAAAATTGTCAGATACCTGAAAATTTAATATATTTCGTCTAGTCACACAACAATCTGTTTTTATTAGCAACATGTCGGGGCGTTGTAGGGGCTATGTGACGCCGTTATTAACACCTACGTGTTGGTAGTATACGATCTTGACAGTACACAATAAAAGCGAGGGGCGAGCTCGCGTGGAGGCGGTGACACCGACCAAGCACAGCACTCTCGTAACTAACAGTACACAATCTTTCACATGATCGCGTGAAATGTCTTTCTAGTAAGGCGCGTTAAGAGCCTCGGGAAGACTTGCTAGAGGCCCAACCGATTTTATCAAACAAAATCGCGCAAGGACCTTTTAAGAAACACTTTTGATAAAGACTTACTAGAAAAGGGAACCAACCGATTTTCACAATCAAAACTTTATCAGCAGACCTTGAAGAAGACTTAATAGACACAATAATATACATTTTTTTAAATGAAAAGTTAAACTAATGAACTTTTTTTTTGAAGACTTACTAGAAAAAAGACCAACCAAGTTTTACCAATCAAAATTTAATTTAAGACCTAGAAAAAGTATTAGAAAAGGAACTTCCAATTTTTTATACCTATCTAAGATTGGGACGCTTGAAAGCTGATGAAAATCTTAATCTAAAGTTTCAGTTTGATTGCTTTATTACGAAAGAACTGTGGCCAACTAACAAACGTCGAATTTCACTTAAGACGTTACTTTTTAATTGCAAGTGAGATTTAAGTGAATGGATTTTATACATAGTGGCTCGTGAGACTATTCCGCACGTTTTAAATGCCAAGGTAGACTTTCTTAGGCGAGCCTTTATACAATTCTGATATTACTGATAATACCTATTACTAAATTTGTTTTTCCAAATGTTTTTAAACCAATAACCCAATTTTACATATTTACACAACTTTTTATGTTAACGAAATTAGAGAGACAGTTAAAAAATATTTTAACAAAACCTTTGTAGGGTCACGAGCATGAAACATGTACACACTTTTGACTCTTATTCTATTGTGTTAAGAGCTACATAGTTAACATGTTAATGGACGTGACTGAACAACTGAATTTAGGTGATTTAAAAGGTTCCTAAAGGTAAATAGTGGACTTAAAATTTACTTAAGCATTTGTATGGTGTAAAATATTTTTAAATGTTTTCTACTTATTATTAAGATCTCACCCTTTATCACACAAAGATAATTAAAATAGGTTTCATTGGTTTAAGAAAAACTTACTCTGAAATTTGTATAGCACACCGAAATGCCGCCTCTGTGGATAGTGGTTAAGACCACCGGTTTAGACCCAGACGTCCCTGGTTCGATTCCCAGCAGGGAGTTCATGTTTGTGTACTCAGTTTGGTTGGTGGTAGGGCTTGTTTGTCCGCCTGGCTAGCTACCACCGTCTTATCTAAATATGTCGCCATAACATCAATATGTCGCGATGTTGTGTTCCGGCAGCTAGAGATAAGATAGCCAGTGCCTCACTAGTTGAGGATTCAGGGTGAAGTGCGCTACCACCAATTGGCCTTATCATCACTTAACATCAAGTGAGATCAAGGCACTGTGATTACCCGTAAAATAAAAAAATAAAATGTATTAAGACTCTTAAGGTTCAAAGTCACGTAGACGCTCACATAAGTTCCGCGTTAAAGTCGCCAGTCCATTGATATGCGGCACGGCACGATATCTCTTACAAAAGACTATTGTCGGCTAGACGCGTAATCGAGGTCCTTCAAGCATCCAAAATGTTTTGCTGGCGACAAAGAAGCATGATATGCTATGGAATGGTGTGGCTATGTCATTAGGGCGTGCAAAATCTCTGTAATTTTGGAAAAACAACTTCTTTGGAAACTCCTATAAATCTATAAATTAATACGTGAAGCCGTTAGGTACCCGTTTTTACGAAAATTACGCGGACGGAGGAGTATGAAATTTTGCACACTTATAGTTTATATGGAAAAGGTTATCAGAATGTTAATATTTTTTTTAAATTATGCATAAATAATTCATTTAATCAACAAAAACAATGTATACACACACTACCATGTATTTGACACACACGTATTGTTTGTCTTAATTTTTTTTTATCCCTGAAAAACCGGCAAAAGTCATAGACCATGCTGCCAAGTCATTAGTTTCTTAATTTCATTAGTATTATAATCCAGTTAGTCTTCAGTATTCATGTATGATGATGATGAATGATGATCATTCAATAAAATTACGGTCAAATTTCGACCACTGGGCGACCACTAGTAATTGTAATTTTATTGATTAATCATCATCAGAAAATGATAATATAATATGACATTGCAGTCATGACACAAGTATGAACAATTTCATATTTTATTTCTTATAATATTATTTACTAACGATTTTGTACTTGTAACACGTGTCTGAATATCGTTTGCTCTTAGTGATATGGCCATCCTATGTAATTTATAACATGTTTTTATTTGTACAACATAGAATATGCATTTACTTTTAATGAATACAAAATATAAGATTAAAATAAAACATCTTGGATAAAAGTAGAAAATTGTATTTGTTTACTTTGGATGAATATTGCGTGGTAGACCAAACCTAAACATATTATAACAAATAGCCAAAAATAAACCTTGATAGGTACAATGGAAGCGTTTACTTATCCAAATACCGACGATCTACAAGATGTTAATTAAAAAAAGAAGAACAAATATGTTAAACAGTTTTTTTAAGCGTAAAAAAACTACTACGCAATTTTCTTAACCCGAGCAGCAGACCTGACTGCTAAGTGACTGCCACAGAACTTATTCTGTTCCAAAAACAAGGTACATATACTTAATTTTAAAATAAAAACCACGATTTGAATTCGGATAACCGGTTTCTTGGCCCATACTTGTGACAATACAACTGGTCAATAAAAGATCATCGCCCCGCTCAAAGGCTTTGATTGACAACGTTTTTAAATGAATAACGACACGCACGCACTGGTGTCTGGTATACAATGGTTTTAGAGATTTAGCATGCCCGTTATAATCAGTTGCTACAATCGGCGCTTCGTGAGATCCGGCATCTAAACTGTAAAGGTAGTGCGTTTATTAAAAAAAAAGATGTGACGATAAAACAAATATTTGTGCGCTTCACAATAATAGCCATTGTGTCTTTATCAGACGTAAAAGCTACCTCCAAAGCTGTATTTAATCTATCTTTCAATTTACAGCTAACAATACTTTGATTTCAACTAAGTGCCGTTAATATTTTATTTGTAAGTACAAGCTACCATAGAGATACCCGATCTCACAAAGTTACGACTCTAGCGAGAGTCAGAGATAATAGAGCTGGCAAGCGATGCGATGGCGGCGGCGCAGGCGGCACTGCGCGCGCGCATGAACCGCGACGCCGCGCGCTCGAGCGCACATCCGTCCCATCTTCCTAGACTTGAGAGACTACTCTTACACTAACTAGCCTCCTTATTTACTTTTTACAGTCACTCTGACTGATTACAACAAAAAATCTTAAAACAAGGGACTTAAAACTTCGTAATTTTCTACTTTTTTGCATTACCTAGCGTAATGCTGCGTACATTAAAAAGTAACAGCAAAAAGTAAAAAAGCAGTAGCTTAAGTATTGTTCCACTGCTGGCTTTGCCCAGCAGTCGGCCAATACCAGCAGGCCTACATTATTAAAACCCAGTTATCGCTACAATTGATAAGTATTGACTTAAACACCACGCTTGCCAAATGCGGGTTAATGTTCACACACCCGGGCTATGGGCTATCAAAAATAAGAAACACACTTTACCCCAGCGCATTATATAGTGGAACAAAGTAAAATATAGTCATTATGCACCATTATTTATTTATACGTCCTCCGTGCTTCGGAAGGCACGTAAAGCCGTTGGTCCCGGCTGCATTCGCAGTCGTTAACAACCACCAATTCGTACTGGGCCCGCGTGGTGGTTTATGGCCCGTTATTCCTATCCATCCACAGGGAAGGCTCGTGCCCCAGCAGTGGGGACATAGAATGAGCTGATGATGATGATGATGATGATGATGATGATGATGATGATGATTTATTTATACAGCAAAGCAGCATATAACTTGGCCCATGCTCCAACTTCATGACTGAGACTTTAATTTTCAAATCATTGAAGTCTTCGTCGACATTATACTGTCAAATCGAAGTGAAAAAACTCACAGTGTATGACGTCCACGTTCTGTATTATTTAACATAGTGTCAACTGGAGACAATGAACTTTGCTAACACTTGTTCAGATCTCAAAACGAGTAGTAAAATATCAATAGAAAAATCAATACTAAAATCAATTCCTCAAATCGTACTCAATCGCAACGGCGGATGGAACTAATTAGGGAAGTAAACTAAAATTGAATAAGGGTGTCGAATAATAAAAATGGGCACTGCTTTGTGCTTAGAAAATGAGGGGGTCAGGCAGACCTTAGATTATGTGCCCAAAGGGTTGCCAAAACGCTTTCATTTGTTGTAAAAATTGGACCCTTTGGTACGAGCAGCTGCTGCTATGTGTATAGATTAATATTAATTTAACACCATTGCTTTGCATACCGCGACCATTTAATAGTTGCCAGGCTGATCCGATTTGTATTTTTCTTATCCTTTTTGTATAAATAAGTACTTTTGTACTAACAAAAATGAGAACCAACAATGAGGGTTTTATTAGAAACTAGTGGTCGCCCAGTGGTCGAAATTCGACCGTAATTTTATTAAGGCTGCACGGATTGTATCCTAAGCAATGAAAAATGAAAAAAGATAGAATGTAAGTTTGGATTGGCATTTACAAATGTCGGCCGCATTAAAGACAAACAATACGTGGGTGTCAAATACATGGTAGTATGTGTAATGTTGTTTTTGTTGATTTAATGTAATTTTTTATGCATAATTTAAAAAAAATATTAACATTCGGATAACCTTCTCTATATAAACTACAAGTGTGCGAAATTTCATACTCCTCCGTCCGCGCAATTTTGGTAAAAAGGGTACAAAGTTTTTGCTTCACGTATTAATATATAGATAAGCACCAGAACTACTGTATGAGCAATAATAATTTTATTTCAACCGCTTTTGAAGTATAGTTCTCAAATTAATGGTTTCAAACCCTTGTTCTTGAGTTCGTCCACATGATTGTACTCGGTTTGGTTGATGGTAAAACTTGTTTTAAGTACGCCTGGTTAGACCTCAATTTTGTCTAAACATGCCCCCATAACATCAGTGTGAATAGCATCAGTATTAATAGCATTGTTGTGTTTCGACAATTAGAGAAACGGCAGTCAGTTTCTCAGTAGTCAAGGATTCCGGGCGAAGTGTTTCCACCTTCGGCCTTGTAAGATGAAGGAAGGCCAAGCTTACCCGTAGAAGTGTATTAAAAACAAAAGTAACTCGCTGTGTTAAAATTAAAACAGTTACATAAATTTACATAACAAAAGTATTACATAAGAGATGTCGTGACGCTATCTGTGGCCCAGGTTACCGACCTCTTTGATTAAGGAATCATCAATCATGCATGACTCCGCATACCCACGAAGGGGGTATCTCCTTTCACACGTATTGAAAACGTTTGCTCGCTCTTATAAATACGTACCATATCGACTGGGAAGGTTTTAAGTCTACTCTCGCTTCCGCCGTAGACGCGCCCGACCCACCGTACGCTCTTTATTCACCGGACTATTTCGACAGTACGGAGAAAAGCGATTGTGATAGATTCTCTTACTAGTTTGGTATAGTCAACCGTGAAAGATACCTCGCGGGTGGTCGACGCACCGATGCGTCGGCTACCGGCGGATATCCGTAACCTGATTAAAGACAAAAATGCCACTCTCCGGAGAGCGGCTCTCTATCCCACCCCCGATTTTAGGCTCGCTGCAAACCGCGCTTAACGCGCACTTAGGTCCCGTCTTTACGAGTAGAGAAATGACGTGTGGAGTGACTTTATGGATAAAATAAGATCTTACCACGTCGCGTACTACAGAGTGGCGAGAGCCCTCCGTATAGACGCAGCGCAACACACACCTCTCTCCCGCCCCGATGGCTCCGTAGCCTTCGAGGACGAGGAAAAGGCCGAATGCTTCGCTGACAGCATTGCTTCTCAATGCTCTGTCGTACCCACGAGTGCGACTCGGCGCACATTCGCGGGTTGGAGAAGGACCTGCTTGACAAGAGCTTCCAACCAACGAAATCCAGTCATATATAAAGGGCTTAAAGCCATCTCCGTACGGTCGCGGAACGATTCTTCGAAGCTTCGGAGAATCACTCAAATCCTCTTATTCAAAAGGCAGTGGACTATAGTCCCGAGCTTCCATCCATTCCTCATTTCCGTAGGCCCAAACATGCTTTATCGGATCCCCTAAATCGCGACGACTTTACCACGGCGCGGCGGCGTGAACTCTGAGTAACGCCAACGTCGCCTCCCATCTCGAGAGGCGACCGTTCCGTCGGCCTATGCAGCCCTTTAAAGGCTATAGGCAACACCAGGGGGTGTTTAGTCAGTAGGAGTCTGACATAGTCTATCTCAACCGGTTGAGTTATTGATACATGTTGTATTCACCTCCTCCCACCTCCGGGTTGTATAGGTGGGTTGTTCTTCTCAGGGCGCAAAAAAAATATACCCATACCTATATACAAGGAGTACCATTTATAACATAATGTAATATAGATAGCTAATTACCCCGGATTGTGAGCCTGCTTATAGGAATAAGCAATATGCGGAGTTAATTACACTCCAAATTGGAGATAGAACTCAACAAGACAATTAACCTGTCTACCTTTGAGGACATGAATACGAATTCTAAGAATAATAAGTTTCGATCAATGATATTAAACACAAAATGATCCTAGTGGGAGGTCTTGCTATTACTCTGCCTTAATCAAACATTGGAACAACAATACATTAAATTACCTATAATCTATCTTTGTCACTCACGTACTCTTCTCTATCTTCTATTTTACTCACTAGTGTACCTAGTTACGACCATTATTTATTCTATGGTTACGGTTTCCATACACATCGAGAATTCGAGTTTCGATTCAAACTTCAATTACCTATAATGAATTTACACATTTTGTGCCTTATAGATTAGATTACTGAAAATAACCTCACCAGAAAGTTTGTATTAGTAGTGTGCTTATGTCAATAGTATAACGTGAGACTATGGTTTCTAACCACAATTCCTCTCAATTCAAAAACAAAAAAACAACTATTATTTATCTGTGACTACCAAACGAAGGGTAACTAAAACAAAACACGACGTGATATTTCGCCACACAAGATTAGCAGCAAACCTCCAACAAGGTCTGTAACCCTTTCACTGTCGCCTAAACCTATTAATCGGTGCGCAGAGAAACAAATAATTTCCGGCTAAGTGTACCGGCGTGGAATAATTAGCGTTGGACTAGTGGCTGTGGGTAAATGACGGCTTTGCCTGCTATTTGTGGACGTGTCAAAAAACTGGTACGGCCTTGATGCCCCCGCGCGGTCGCGTCGATACGTTCACCTCTGGGGTCCGCGGGGCGGTTAAAGCAGCAGTGTCGGCAATCGCTGGCGAATTGATTGTTTAGTATGTTTATACGACACTCGAGCAGGTTAAAGAGAATTTGTATGGCATTGAAGTAGCGCCTGCTAAACAAACATGGTGTGTTGCAATTTTGTTAATACAATTTTCGTTTTCGTTAACGAGTGATCGAGTAGTAAATAAAACTCGCAGCCCGAGTGCATGTTTTTTTAAGTCGTCTACCTGGTTTTAGACGCAAACAATGCACGTTATCCATTTTACGTTTTCATATTACAACCTCATTCGCTTGTAAGATATTTTTTAAAGTAATAAATTAAGGTTATTGTAATTAATTAAAATAACTTTAACGGTAAACTCTTGCAACAATAAACAGACCGCTATTCTAAAGGAAGAAATAGAAATGTAAATAGAATAAATAATATGACGTAAGGAAGGAGGACAATAAAAGCCTGATTTAGGTATCAAAAAGGCTTGAATGGCGTTCGCAAACTTTTGTGATCATAACACAGTCATAATATTTTCATACTATACCCAAAACTTCAACTGTCATTGTAGCCTATCAGAAAAATAGACTGTCATTGTAGTTATTAATCAGACTTGTGCCTCTCTAAATGGCTCGACTGTTACCATTTCGGTTTGACCTACCATCATTTTTTTTTTCTTTTCTTGATGGCTTCGTGTGATTAGCACATGTAGCCAGTGTCAAAGTAATATTTCTTACAAGTAATACATAAATAAAAAATATTTCTTTCCTTTCCTTATGATGATGATAATAGAAATGAGAAGTGAGAAATTATATACCCCCCAACCCTCGAGTATCTCAGTAAAGATGTGGAGCTTTACTAAGTCCTCGGGCGGACTTCTTGAGAGAATTTGAAAAGTGACGTTGCACTGTTTTGTTTCATTTGCCAACACTCATGCACACTCACGAACACTTAACGGTTAATAATCCACCATTATTTCACATTAATATTCGACAATAACACAAATTTTAGAAAATAAAACAAAACCGCAGTCATGACTCTTCACTTTCCCGCCAAGAAGTCCCTACCACAAATTGTAACCTACGAAGTTTCGTAAACAAGTCGTACTTTAAAAATGGAACATAAAATTGTTATATTCCCACGCACGGTCACGTTTCAAACAAACAAACATGCTGGCCAGAAAGAAATTTACAAGTAACTTTTTAATAAAGTTGAGTAAAGAAAAAAAATCTAAAATAAAAGTTGCTTAACGCCGAAAATTACGTTAGCAGCTCCGTGACTTTCAGTTGCGCAATAAAAGGATTTAAGAAAAGAACATTTTGAATAAAGCTAAACCTGTCTGTTAAAAGCTTATTTATAATAAATCAATTTCAATGAGGATAAAGCGAGTTACTTTTAAGGCAAACAATGAAAATTATCTTGGAAAAAAAAACCACTTATAACTTAGGCTTTCAGAATGATTACATAACGTTGAAATGTGCCAGTCATTTCGTTTTAAAGTATCCGTAACAAAAAAGCGTAACGAAGTGTTTAAAACACGCCAAAACAATGTTTATGTCTATGTGCCATTGAACTCAAAATACAGTAAAAATATATAATAATTTTGGACAATAACATGTTCGCCGCTTTACTTTGATGGAGTACGTGCCACGATCTACATCGCTGGAACGCTAACCTATTTTATTACGAATTTTTCTAAATGAGTACTTGTTTCTATTTGTATATAATTATATGTCGCATTGCTTTCTTTCGTGCTATTGTTATCTTTGGTAGATATTAATAAAGATAATAAAACCACAATCAAATAAGTTTAATTTAGACTTGAGATAGGCTCGACATTTGTTGGTAGGTATTCGACAAAAGCTTTCACTAAAGTTTCCATTTTCTTTCATGAGCGTTCATGCAATGTTTTTTTTTTTTAATCTTAATTAATGGCTTCGCGTTTAGCATTTAGCCAATTTCAAGTATTTTTTATTATTAGTAATACATAAATAAACAATATTTCTTTTCTGTATGATGATGATGAATGATAATAGAAATGAGAAGTGAGAAATGATATACCCCCAACCCCTCGAGTATCTCAGTAAAGATGTGGGGCTTTACTAAGTCCTCGGGCGGACGTCTTGAGAGAATTTGAAAAGTGACGTTGCACTGTTTTGTTTTATTTGCCAACACTCGTGCACACTCACGAACACTTAACGGTTAATAATCCACCATTATTTCACATTAATATTCGATATAACACAAATTTTCGAAAATAAAACAAAACCGCAGACATGACTCTTCACTTTCCCGCCAAGAACTCATGCAATGTTCTGCACAATTGTTCAGTAATTGACATATTACGTAAGTAAGTGGGCCGTCAATCCGTCATTATCTGTATCTGCTTTCAAAGATCTTGACGCAGAACAGAACGTCACTTTCGCAAAATGTCACACTACTTTTTTCTCTGTAAAATTGAATGAGACCTAATAGTAACACTACGGAAAATAACGTAATAATAAAAAACAAAGTTCAGTCAAATCTTTATTAACTTTAGAATAAAATATATTGTCCTGACCTTTCGGATTGTTTGCAGAGCCTTTAGTCATAGGGAGAAAGAATATTATCTCTCCGATCCAAAAAACGCGTTAGATTTCAATAAGAAATGTCCGCGTGAACCTAAGAAAACATTAAATTTCCTGGTTATCACTTGATGAGTTAGCAAAAGACGGCTTGGAATTTGAAATACTAGCCTCGCATTAAAAAAAGCAAATAAAGAACGAAACCAGCTCTACCGCCAATATTAAATGAGCTGTCATGATTTAAAATCCTTCCACTAGACATTACTTTACATTTTTTCGCTACAAGAAATTCATTATTCAGTTTTTAGCAGTCGGATGTTTCATTAGCGTCATTTCTGTATGAGGCAATGATGGTTCATTGTTTTTGGTTGGCCTTTCTGGATTGCTTCCTTGTCGCTTCGGCTGCTCAATGTCAGCTCTATTTTATTGTCTAAAACCGACAATAGTTTCAAGAATTAACTTTTTGAATTGTTTTTTTATTACAACACTAAAAGTTCCTTATTTCTTCATCTTTTACGAAGTGCTTAGTTACAGGCTTGGCACTCCATTTACTAATTTGTCAACGTTTCGTTTTGCGTGACCATTTTTATAAAGAGCCAAAACATGGGGGAAATTAACTGTTGATTTCAAATTATTAACTGAATATTTAAGTAGGTAGGTGATTAAATGGGCTTACCAACACCCGCCCGCATGTTTGCCACTTGTCTACGTCATTTAAAAACTAGCCATGGCTTAGGATAAGTTTTATTGAAGCATTCAGAGCAAATTGCGCGTGATGCGGGTGATTTTATGAACGCGTGACGTTTGTACTATTTACGTGATGCCTTGTCATTAAAGGAGGATTTAACCCTGGTGGACTTCGTACCGCATTTCTTTTTTTTTAAATATAGTCTATTATGTTACTCAGCGCTAATGTAGCATTCTAATGGTGAAAGTATTTTTTAAATCGGTCCAGTAGTTTTGAGTTTATACGTTGCAAACATACATGTACAAAAATACAAAGCTTTCCTCTTTATAATATTAGTAATAGACATGGTCATGGTTTTGAATTGTCTTTGATTTTGTTTTCTGTTACCTGTTTCTTGCTTGTCAGTGTGAATAGTCGTTCCCCAGTTAAAACAATTCATTAAAATTAACAAGATATAAGTTTACTTTTACTTTAAAATTTAATAATTTTACTTTTTTTGCTGCACTGAAGCTGAATTAAATATAAGAAAATACAGTGAAAAAATTAAATCCCTACCCGGCCCAGCCAGGAATCGAACCGCGGTCTTACGCAATCTGGGCGGCTGCACTGACCATTATGCTACCGGGAAGGCTTCCCGGCTGGGTCGGGTAGGCATTTAATTTTTTCACTGTATTTTATAATATGTATTTCATTTTTAACCAAATAACCTCCTTTTATTTACTTTTCTACTAATATGGTACCTTTGCGGATTTGTCTGCTTGCGCAGGGACGTCCGGTACTTCTCGTATAACCTTAACGGTACTAGTACTACCAGGTACAACCAAAATTTGTGATTGCAATATGATAGGGGTTTTCCCTTTTTTAGAAAACTCCCCATTTTACTACAAAACAGTGTTTAAAGTTAAACAAATACGTGTTTAAAATATTGTGTCTCTGTCTAACAATATTAGCTAAAAAAAAGTGACAGCATCTGTTTTAAGCATTCTCTAACTTTAGTCATCGTTTTGTAGTAAAGCAGCTAAAGTTCAGATCACGTTTTTAAGTTATGTCAGAGCTGTGTTTTCTTGCGATGACTGCGTCGGTCTTTCTCCTATTTGAAGAACAGAAATACCGCGATAGCTGAACCGTGCAATATAATAAAAGTTGCCAGCATTCTCGGACAGGCCTAAGTAACGTTTTCACATGGAGTTAGAGGTAACTACGTGCATATCATGCACATACGTGGCTTGTCAGCCGATGCGATTTACCATCAGTGGTCCAAACCGGTCGGACGGGCGCGCTGCGCGGGCGCTGGCGCAGGCGACGCTGCCCGCTGCATGTACAACTCTCAAATTGTTTTATGTTGTATAAATTGGCAAATTGAAAGTGTCCCTCTTAACTTGTAAGATATTTATCGCGATAAAACACAAAAAAATTTAGACAAGATAAGGATTTTATTCAGAAGGTAATTTATTGCTTTGGTTCACTGAGACAATGACATTTTGCATGAGATAATAGATACCATTCAATAAAATATAGGCACTAAAACTATGACAATAGTAGAACTGTAAACTTTCACGGACTTAAAAAAAAGTGAATTGGTAAGTAGTTCATACTCATTAAAATTAAACGCTTTTATACTGGATTTGCTCGCGTTTATTTAACATATTGTTTATACTGACGTTTTGTCAAGTCACAAGTTTTTTTATAAAACTCCACCTCATTCTACATGCGACCACAGAAACTGCAATGCAAGTAGTTCTGCAAACATAATACAATGTAAAATAAACGCCACTATTTCTCTATAATAGACATTAGAAAACCACATTAATCGGCTAAGTAGAGTGAAGCAAGTGCTTTTTCTTATATTTTATTTTTAAATATGAAACATAGCTCTTAAGAGTACTAAAATAGACATGCCGTCACTTATGGGTGCGCAACGAAGGGGATACATCCACAAGGGGGCTTGTGCCCTCTTCCATCGTTCCATGATAGATTTAAGCACGGCATTAAGCGACTTTGTAATAAACGCTCCCACTCTTTCCTATGTTTTATGCTGTTAATGCGCACGTCTTTAATCATAAATGCCGTATTTTAGGCGATCCATCACTATTCTGGAATAGACACTACAAGTAATAGAAACTATCATTTAACTGTTAAAATATAAGTAGGTTAATACAATTTTTCATACCTTCCAACCCATTGTTAATATAAACGTTTAAGATAGCGAAATAAACATTTTTCATTTTTCATACCTAGTTATATGTAACTTTTTTCTTGGATCTAGACTGGTAGGTAACCTAAAAGAAATAAGGTTCGAAACGTCTGGATAAACATTAAATAAAATTAAACTATAAAATAAACGGTAGATAGAGCAGAGTAGATCGGTAAAAGTACACTTTCATTTCTGAACTGAAATAAATACATTTTTATTTATTTATTTCAACTAATAGAAATAGGTTTGCCAAACAATAAGAGGTCACAATCTGAATTCACGTGATACAAAATATGTCATGCCTAGGTATTAATACATACACGTAGCTTTATTGCTTGGTTGGAAACTGGTAAATAGCTAAGTGAGTTAACGAAACCCTTTGGATTATTTTGCTAGTTACGGTCACACGTAATAAAATTAAATACCGCTTTGACATAGGCTATATGAATTTCACTCTTAGCAATCTGATTTAGTCGGTATCGTGTGCCTATAATCTTGTTCAAATCACTATTAAAAATAATAGGTACTACACGTGATGTAATCATGTCCTATAAAAAATATTGCTAAGTATTTTTGTCGTGGTCTCGCTATAAAGTTTATAAGTAATAAGGTGCCTTTAAGTTAGTCATATTAACTTTATAGGTCACGCACATTTAAGACCTAAGTTAGTAGGTAGGTACTAAACTATATCGAAATGTTGCAGTTCAATGTAAAAAGTTTATTGTCAAAGTTTACACATCTTGGAGATTACTCTAGGCACTGAGTACCTACCCACCTAAGTAGTTAATCTTGTCTCTTGTGGGGACTTGTGTTTTAGATTTGAATTAATTAACAACGTTGCTGTGATCATCACTGCTCAATTTAATTTAGTGTAATTAGGTAGGTACCTACCTTAGTACTTAATTTTAAGAGATTGTCGGTAGCTTGATGGCGCAGTGGATAACGCGCCCGATCTGCGAGTGCTGAGGTTAAGCAATTTTCGCAAAGGCCGGTCATCGGATGGGTGACCAAAAATGTATCATCTCGAGCTCCTCCGTGCTTCGGAAGGCACGTAAAGCCATTGGTCCCGGCTGCATTAGCAGTCGTTAACAACTACCAATCCGCACTGGGCCCGCGTGGTGGTTTATGGCCCATTCTCCCTATCCATCCATAGCGAAGGCTCGTGCCCCTGCAGTGGGGACATAAAATGAGCTAATGATGATGATGATGATGTCGGTAGCCTTTTTTTAGTATAGTCAAGCTTTTGACTGGGGTGGTAAGTCTTGCTTGATAAGCAAAGTTTGCTATATACCTACATGCTTACAAGGAATGTGCCAAGATAGGTACTTAGCCTTGAAGGGGCCTAGGCCTACCCATTCTTTATCAGGTATACATAGGTATACCTACCCACCTATTCTTTATTCATCACGAACCAGTTCTTGACAAAAACAATTCGATATTGCACAATGTTTTGACTTTGCAGAAATTATTATCTATTTTTGCCGTACAGAAAATTTGAGTGACATTAAAGCAGCACATCGAGGACAGTTAAACATAGACTCGGTTTCGGCAACGTGATTGAATGTCGAATAAAACTCGCACAAGGCTTGGCATCCAGCACTGTTTACCATTGCTGATTTCTGATTTGAGGGGCACCTACATTTATTTTTTAGGAGAATTTTTTCAGCTTTTTCAGCATCACCTGACATGATCGAAACACCATTAGAGGGTTTCTAGAGAGAATGGCATCACGCGAGGGTGTCCGCTTTCCCTACTAGATTGTTCGAGGGGTTCGAATCGGATTGGGAGCGGAACAACCCGAGGGCGCTCTAAAGGCTTTGGGTCGTGAGTTTGGAGAGAAGCGCCCAGGTTCATGTGTGACATGGGTCTTCGTAGGAAATCTTTTTCTACGAGTATGGTAGGTATCTTGAGGGCACCTAAGCATGTTAGGTACCTACCTACCTTCTAGAATGAGTGAAATTACAGGGCATCCAAGCATAAGAACTGAAACTTTATAATCGCCTCTGATACCTACCTACCCTCGATGTTGCAAGCGTCATGAGCTGCGGTGAAAGCTTTCAGGCGGACCGTATGCTCGGTTAACAGCTCAGTAACTTTAAAAAATGTGATAATTGCACAAAGAGAACACGCACGTAGGTACCAATAGCTATGACAAAGTTTTCCACGACATCAACCTACCTGTGCTGATAATGATTACTCATTCTATGTTGTTTTACTCCCACAACTGCCTAGACAAGCGATACAGTTGAATAGGTAGGTAAGTAGGTACACATCAAAAGATGAAACAATGTTGTTATGATTTCAACTTTCAAGGAGTAGATGAATAGGTTCTAGGTAGGTCGGCCGGTAGGACCTGTTCTGTTTAGGTGTGTTTATGTAGCCATTTCATTGTTACCTATTTAGTTATTTTCCTATAAAAAGGCATGTACCGTTTTTGACCTTACAAACTATTAGTCTATTAATATACCTAATAAAATCGTACTGCATAATAGGTATTATACAATAGGTATTCTACTTACCTACAACATAAAATTATATTTACCTAGGTAGGTATGATATATTGTTTGCATTATCAAAAGGTAAGCTTATTTAATAAGAAGCGAATAAGCGAAGACAATTGGATCATTATGAAGAATTACATAATTAGATATCCATTCAATCCTACGGATTACCTACGAGATATTTTTATAAGTCTCGCCCACGCACAATCCGTCATTCAGATGACTGGTCACACTAGCGTTGGAAATACTAAGATTTATTAGAACTGGGTACGGGCCCGCGTTGATCATAATATAAGACTACCTACCTATTTATTTATGTATACAAAAAAGTTAAAAAACCTACCTAGCTACCTAACAAAGATTAATATCTATTATAATGTAGTTAAGTGCATAAACAAACTATCCACTATTAGAAGATCTTTTTACTAAATTCAAATGTTTTTCAATGTCATTGAATAAAACAAAACATAGGTAAACAAACGATTGTGATATTGTGCGGGTTAAGGAGACATCGCTCGACTCGCCCGGTCAAGGTATCCGGGCCAAAGGTCGATGACAGCGCGCCGGCTGCTCTCCGCGCGCGCCACGCTTGCCGCCAAATTTACGAAATAAATAGCAAAACAAATGATTCTGACCTGATGACATTGACTCGTTTTCTGATTTAGGCGTTGTGGGCGGCATCGGTAGGGGCATGGACGGCAGGGGCTGTGTAGGCGCTTGCTGCTGCTGCATCGTGCAAGTGTTGCCGAGCAGCGATTGAGTGGCGTTGTACGAAATCCCGTCATCGTAGGCCCACAACTCCAACCCCGGGTACTCGGGCGAGGCGAGAGACTCCGGCGACATAACCATAGCCGGCGGTAGACCCAGGGCCGAAGACGACGTCACCTCAGACGAGCTCTCCTCGAGCATACGCAGCGTCTGGAAGCCTCCGTTGTTAGACCAACGGCGTCTCATGTCGGCGAGCGTGTCAAACGCCCCGGTATCCACAAGAGCCGACGGACATCCTCCGCCGTAAGCTTTCACTTCACTTTTTCCCCGCACTGAACTATCCAAACGCTCGGTAGACGTGCACCACTCGTAATCCAGTCTCGATTTTTGCACACCAATAAGACTGGAAACGGTCAGAGCGGTGTTCACTTTTTCTTGTCACAACACAATCCAAGCAACAGGTAAATACAGCTCGCGAGTTCCACAAATCGAGGCGAGCCGGCGAATTGAAGATAAAGAGTTCGTCTGAACTACAAAAACGTAGCGCGCGCGCGACCGTCGTCAACGGAGTACCGCGAGTACATAGAGCGAGCGAACGAACGAGCGTCGCGTCCGCTCTCACTAGTCACTACTCACTGCCACGGTCGCCGTGACGTCACGCGCCCCGCGCCGCGGCGCGGCCCCCGCCGGCCCCATACGCGCAGCCGTGGCACAGAAAGTCAACTCACCTCACTGCCGAAGTGCCGACACGGAATATTGTAGCGCCCGCGCGCCGCCCCGCGCCGATAAAACACCCTCGATTTATGAACAAAACAACTCTACGTTACCCGTTACGCAACTTCAGTTTGACTGTAACTTTATTTGTTTCTTAACTTTCGTATTGAATAAAGTAATTACTTACAGAAATTAAAATGGAATAAAATATAAAAATAAAATAAAGAATTACCTATCTACTGGAATGATTATTATAATGCAAAATGTTATACCTACCTACCTATTACTTTGTACTAGGTAAGGTACTTGTACTATTATTCCGTCTTTTCTGTGGTAGGGCAACATTACCAATCAACCGAGCTCTACATTCCTATTGAACAAGATTTGATCGCATTGTAATATTCGATAGGCTTTACCACATTAATGCACTACACGTTTTTAACTTATAGGTGGTAGGTACTTACTAAAAATTAAAAATCTACTTTTTTTATATTGTACAGCTTGTAGAAAACACGGTAGAGCACCTACCTGCCTACCTACCACGGTCCTACATACATATCTATCATAATAATTAAGGTAAGATTGTAATCTTAGATTTCACAATAACTTTTATTGTAGGTACCTACTAACTACCTACCAACAATACAGAATAAAACTATCTTTATGTACCTACACAGTACTTACAGCTTATATTAAATAGATAACAGTTTATGTACTTAGGTAGGTACTTACCTTACTTACAGGAATTTTAAAGGTACCTAGTTACGAATAAAGATCCGTCCTCTATAATACCTACTTAGGTAGTATTAATGCTGATAAAGACAACCTAGTTCATTCAGTTATCTTTAGACGTAGTGTGACATAAAGTAACACATTGACACCATTTAGGTGTCCTTCGTGACAAAATACTATGTCTGACCTAAATTGCGGGTTTATCTGAATTTTCTGCAAAACTTTACGAAGGTGTGTTTATCGCATCAAGTTTCTATCTATTATGCGAACATAGAAAGTTTCCAGCAACTAATATAATATTGCGTTTCGAATACATTGCGTTACGTTCTTGGAAAATATTGTGGCGTACCCAACGCGCCTGTCAATGTATGCTGTACGAAGGAAAAAAGTGAAGTTACGAATAGATTAGATTAAAGCTGGTAATATTGTCGGCCATGATTGTTTGTAGCGCGTCATCAGATCACGTGTCCGCTGGAGCGTTGACCTTACCAGTGTTTTGGTAATACATCTCATAGACTCATAGTCCAATCCGATGCGAATTTTCAATGATAAAACTACATAGACAAAATGTGTTCATTCCAAAATAGCAAGCCGCTTTTGAGAATTAATCATGCTTTAACGATCTGCAACATGTAGGTGGGGTATAATTAATCTGTTTCTTGACAGATTAGGTAGAGAAAAAGAAATAAATTTTATGAAAATAAATGAGGTTGTAGGTATTTCAACGACCACATTAGTACATACAACAACAAGATGGTGTCGACTCCGCGATTTATTTAATTTTTTATATAAGTATTTTTTTCCTTTTATAGTTACTTACATGTATAAGAAATAGGTAGTTAGGTAGGTAGATACTTAATTATATAAGTAAGTATGTACCTAGTGTTGTAAGTTTGGATTTAGATATATTTTAAAGGAGCCGCTGACGCAACGGATAACGCGTATAAGTAATGAAAAGAGATTTCCCTAAGTATATACCTATAACCTTAGAATAATAACGCCTAGAACGATAGTGTCAAACAAAGTTCGTCAAAATATTGAGGCACAAAATACTCCGTCGTGTGCGTCAGCAGCTTGTCATTACACACACAACCGTACGAATAAATGTTGCAAGTAAAATGGTAATTTCCCCAAACTCGGGGTAAATGGGTAAGTTACTAAACTCTTATCTTGTTTCATAGTTTAAAAATTGTTTTGTTGCTGTATATGATTTTTTAAATTACTTCAATTTTTTTATGTGAAAATTGTCTTCTATAATTATTAAATATTATTATTTTATTATATTAACGGCATACATTAATAATATTAACTGTTATATACATTAAGATGTTTTCATTTAAGTTTGTGATTATTATTTAAAAAAGTAAAAATTGTAAGGTACATACATACATAAATAGCTCACGCCTCAATCCCTCATGAGGGGTAGGCAGAGACAATGAACCGGCACTTCTCTCTTAAACTATTTGGAAGCTTAATTTTATCTCATTATGCATTGAACATTATTTCGAGCCTTTAGTTAGACGGCGGTAAAGCTACGACTACCACGATTTTCATATCATTAGCTACTTATTTAAAGATACTTAGGTACATATAACACGAAAACATGTACATGTAATGTTATGTAAATGTAACAATGTTTGGTGATAAATAAGAATGCCAATATTTATTCATTTACTTTATTGCACAAAAATTAGTCTTATCAGAAAAAATTACTGTTATAACATTTTTTCAGCATGTCAGTTTAAAATTCTTGTAGCTGTAACTATTTTCTAAATAACTGGCGCTTTGATAACAGCAATCGTGATAAATTGTCTTTCTTGGACTCTAGACTTGGATAAAAACAACTCTAAATAAAAATAACTCGGAACACAAAATGGGGTAAAAGTTTTCCTACATCTAGCAAAACATACATGGAATGACATATTACAAATTTACGAACATTAATATCTTGTTTTACGAAATAATAGACATTGATTAGCTGTTCTTACAGGTGAAATGTAATCTTAGCATCCTTTTTGCTAGATTCTGACTTGTGAAAGCATCCTTTGATGGCACAAATCGTCATTATAAACAAAAATTGCGGAGCTGCTTACGACACGACGTGACCTTGGATACTAGCGAGCCGTTCGGCCAACCAAGCCACATATGGCTTGGTTAAACTTGCCTCAATCGCCGTGCGCGTACTCGGCTTCTAGGTGTTATTATTCTAAGCCTATAACCTATCCGTCTTTTTAGGAAAAGTCTTGCTGGTCAGTCATCAATCGTCAATATTATGAACTTAAATAGCACCAGAGCGTGGTGCGTCCTCCGTGCTTTGGAAGACCGGCTCGGTAAAGCCATTGGTCCCGGCTGCATTAGCAGTCGTTAACAACCACCAATCCGCACTAGACCCGCATGGTGGTTTATGGCCCATATGGATCCATAGGGAAGGCACGAGCCTTGCTGAGGCACGAGCCTCAGCAGTGGGGACATAAAAATGAGCTGATGATCATGTTGCTGATGATGATGTAGTTGCGTTATTGGCACAAACCTGCTCCACTGTCTTCGCATCTGAACCCCGCTTCTGCTTAGCATCAGTTGGAACGGAGTTATTTGCCTATAAAAAATCTCACTATGTGCCATTGTCCACGTGGGTGCGTGGGAAGGCTTAAGCCCAGCTGTGGGATATTTATAGGCGGATGATGGTGATGAAGCACGTACATCTTTTTAGTGACTGCTCTTTTACCCGTTTAATGTGTGCCAATCTGAAAATTTCAGCATCATTTTTGTGATGGTTGAAATTGAACCGAACGCACTAAATGCGGAAATATTTGAACTACATACATATTGCTTACATAATAAGTATACCTATTAATATCAAAACAATTAAGATTATTAATTAAATTCAATACGGAGTTCTCGGATCGCTTAATCTTTATTAAGGGCTAGCTTTTGCTCGCGGCTTTGCTCACATGGGCTACACGAGTTTTTAATAAAACTCAAACTTATTAAAGGTGTCCATAAGGATAATCCTGAAACACTTTATAATTTCTAACCAGGCCAAATACCGAAGGATTTAACTTTTATAATGACATATTTCCATACAAACTCTCCACCCCTATTTCACTTCTTTGGGTGAAGTTCTTCCAAAAATGCTGAAATGAAATCTAAAGATATATGAAATTATTCATTTTTATAGCTCTTACTTTCAAAATAACGATTTCCCCAAAATACCTTCTTCCCTTTTTTACTCCTTGATAGGAAAATAAATAAAATTCTTGAGACATGTCATTCTTTATTTCTTTTTAAAAAGCCAAATACCTACCAATTGTTATGTATTTTACTTCAAAATTGAGGGACTTTCATACAAACTTTCACCCCCTATTTACCTACTACCTCCTTAGGGTATGATTTCCGTAATATCCATTCTTAGTGGCTGGTTACGTCACTCAATTATCCTACCGTTCTAATTTCACCTAAATAGCTTCAGCGGTTTCAGTTCGGTGATGATGAATCAGTCAGTTAGGATAAGTCATGAAGTCATTATGTGTATATAGATAGTTACTAAATAATTATCAGTAAAATAGGCAACCTCTTGCCATGGACTAATATATTACTAGTCCATACTTCAGCTAAGAAATCTATACTTTCAAAACTTTTTTCCAATTCATCATAGGTATTTCAACAAACTCTACCGACAATGTAGGTACCAATCTTCTCATATTTTATTCACAAAATAATTAAAAACAAACTTAACACAGCTCTAACTTATAAAGACAATCGATTTTTTCGTCGAAGTGAACTTAAAATTATAGGTACCAGGTACCTACTTCTACTACCTACCTATCAACCTAGGCATAAAATAAAACGATATCCAATGTAGCTTGAAATCGCAATCTATTGAGTGGTCATCGAATAAAAGATATTTTGTAATGATTCTCTTTAAGAAACAGTAGGTACTGCCGAAGAGAAAAGTTTTAGCTTGGTATATAAAACTTTAAATAAATAAAATAAACCCTTTTTTTCTTTGAGGTGGAAGCAGAATTGCGCTGCTTGTTGCTATCTTGCAAGATGACCAACTTTCTCAAAACCGGATTAGACTAAAAATTAAAACGATCTCTACCTCCTTCGTTCTTTGAAAGGCATGTTAAGCCCGCCGACACGTGTTGGGCTAACATGGTGGGTTATCGCCTGATCTCCTGATCATATGCTTCATGAGTAAAGACCTGTGCCGTGCTTGGGTTCGGTCATTGAGTGACGACGATAAATTTTTCCGATCCGATCCGAACCCTTCGGAGAATCTAGTAGGGCACGGGGACGCGCACTAGTGCGCGATGCCGTTCCCTCTAGAAAACCTCCAAAGGTGATTCGTTTCACACGGCTTGAGGGACCCTTTACGTTCCTCGCCGCCCCCAAAAAAGCCCGGTGAAGCTGAAAATGCCGTCTGAGGCAATCAGCAAACTCTCTCAAAAAAAAAAAAAAAACGATAATTTTTTTGCAAAAGTGTATATCCCTGTTTGGCAGTATAGCTACGTATTTCGAATAACAGGATAAATAATCATACAATAAACTATATGTAGTTCAAGCTCATTATTGATATTTCCTGCATGTAGAAGCTTATTTGTATGTAAAACGTGTGTGTGTATTTAAACTACTTAATAGAACAGAAAAATTAACTTTGGACCTAAAAATGTTCATAGATCTTTACAATTCATTACGAAAAATTAGCTATGCAATGCACTATGTTTTATCACTATGTGACGGGGTTCACCTCCAGATGAGTAAACTTCAACTAAATGATGTCATATTTTTTTTGTAGGCATGATGAATTAGTTTGTCCGTTTTCAATCTTAAAGGTCGTGTCGTACGGAAATTGTGGTTAGACTTTGTCATCCGCTCAGATTTCTCATTGGAATATTTCTGAGTTGCACGCAATATTTCCATAATGAGCCTTAACTTTAACAGGAGGGAATATCTTATGCCTAAATAAAGGCACACCCGAGCGCAAACATACGGTCTCTTTATATTTTTCAAATACATAATCAGTGAAATTAACTACACATTTAAGTACAAATAAATTTAATTTTTCATTATAGTATCCATTTAATTTGCGTTGCAACAATACAATTTATGTCAAAACAATAAAACTTTAAGCCGTTTCTTTTAGGCTGTACTAGCAAAGTGTTCAAATTTGTAGAGTCGTGAGCTGGTCAGTCGTGCGTGCAGCAAACTGCTCGATTGGTTCCCCCCTACCCTGCCCCTACCCTCGTCGCCTGCCGAATCACCTCCGTAATGGCTACCCATCTCTCTATTTATTTAGATGATGTTTTCACGACATTGTAGGTATATGTATGTACTGCTTTTGTTAGATTGGACTGTGAACTGTAGGTTGGACATATAAAACTACGAGTATTACAACATAGTAATATTAGTAGAGGCAGGATTCATTTAAATGATATCCAACACTTGAAATTAAATGTTAGCCATTCATTTTCTTTAAAAGAAGTCATGTGCTACATAAAAGAATTTGCCCTAATCGCATAAGCGTCGTCGTTAAGGGTTGTGTGCATTGTGTGAAATGTTACTCACCTCCATTAGAAAGTAATTCTGTAAAAACTAGCCAATACGACAATATATTTATTGATATACCTATATATTCCATTGTCTCAACCTCAATATTTAATCCAACAAATAGAGTCACTCCTTCAATCGATAGGAGAATCAAACTTATTGCTGAAAAAGTTACCATTTAATGCTAATTACTGATGAAGCTCGATGGCGCAGTGGTTAACGCGCCCGGTCTGCGAGTGCTGAGGTTAAGCAACTTTCGCAAAGGTCGGTCATCGGATGGGTAACCCAAAATTTATCATCTCGAGCTCCTCCGTGCTTCGAAGGTACGTAAAGGCGTGGGTCCCAGCTGCATTAGCAGTCGTTAACAACCTCTAATCCGGACTGGGCTCGCGTGGTAGGGATATAGGGAAGGCTCGTGCCCCAGCAGTGGGGACATAAAATGAGCTGATGATGATGATGACTGATGAAGTTGATCGATCTACCAGCCTGCTTTGTCAAAGTTATGTTATACAATTGGCAACTATTTGTCTGACGTCATTCCATGATTTGCTTTTCATCAGTACTGACCTAAAAGCCATTCTTACTTTGCTCCGTTTCTCAGTTCTATTTATTTTTTAGATTTATTCCCAGCCTGGCTATTATCATAATTGTCTACTTTAGGAACTTATAAAGAAGCGCTAACGACCGTAATAAATTATGGCAATTTTAGGTACCCGCATTTGTAAATTTAAACTAATTTATTTTTCCAACTTAATAAATTTACTTTTAAAAAAATTGAAAACCTATGTTTTGTGGAATGTTGATGCAAAGTTGTGGATTTTATAAGGAAGATTCTGCATTCCAAGGATGAGTGATGAAGACAAAAGTTGGCGTTCTGCCAAATGCCACCAATGGTGGTTTTTGGAAACATAAATACAAAATAAATGATTATTTTCTTTAACTGTAGCTACGTACCCTTCGAGGGAATACTTATGGAACTCGTACAATAGTCGCTGGTTCATCGTCAGTCGTTCAGTCGTCACTGTTGGGTTGCTTACCTAAAACAAAAGAAAAATATATGTGTAAATAAAGAATTTCGATTTTACGTTTGAGTTTGACTCTACCACAGATTAATGAATAGTTCTGTTATATAACGTATACATTTGCTTTGTAATTAAAAATAAGTTAGCACGACCAAAGAAAAAGTTCATCTAGCTTGATACAAAGGAGCAGCATGACAAAGCGTTTCTTTCTTAGTACTGTGCAATGCAAACCAGCTGCTTTGAGGAGTTTGCGACCGGTTTGAATTTTTCTTCAGTTGTTGCACCATTTAGAGCCGGCTGGGTAGGCGTCGTTGTCGTGTTTTTACTAGCGATGTGCAGGCGCATAAAAAGTGGACGCGGCAGAATGGTCCGCACAAGCGCAATTAAGACCAAGGTCTCCAGGTTATCAAACCCATGTCGGCGACTCGCGGAGCTTGCTGTGCCTCAGTGCCGTCGCAAAAAATGTAGCGAATAATGAAGTCGATGGTATTAAAAGATAATAGCGAGTTTAACACGACACTACGACGGGTGCATAGCCTTAACGTACCACCGGCCATTTTGCCTAGGACATAAAAAGAACATAAGGATACCTTAATTAGATTTAACTTAACAAGGTATTGATATTTGCTGTGTCATTGCTGATATATTTTAATAAAGTAACAAGAGTATTAACACAATTTGCACGAGTCAAATGCAATGACGCTACCATACCCCAATTTGACGGTCATACTCGTACCAGAAAAAACAACACTATTTTTTTTCCTTAAATAAAGTTGGATAAAAACCACTTCAATGGTGATTAAAGTTTAGTACGTCTCACTTCCTATAGCGATTATTTATTTTAAAGCATAAGCTTTCATCAAAAGATGATGATGAAGGAACCACATGGGAAAACCCAAGAGCCCAAGAGGCATAGTAGGTCAGTGAATGGTTCTGGCCAGAAGCCAAAGTAGGTAAGGTAGGTTCCTACTGTTGGGAGTCAAGGCTACAATGCATCTATTGCATACGAAATACTAAATCCTGTTCGTTGACTCCGCTGCACTTGACAACCTCTGATGTCATTCGCACTAATGTGACCTGCTAAGGAACCATGTTACCGTTCTCTGCAGTCACACGAACACTTACATAATGCAACCTAGACAATGTTATCTCTGTACAAGAGTAAAGTGACCTTTTTGTGCAGGGCTTAAGTTATATTTTCGCTTGGATTCAGCATGCAGACTGCCTTTCGTCAATTTGCAATTGTGAGGAGTTAGAAAACCATTCGTGACTAGAAAAGGCAACCTTAAAAGCGGTCGGATAAAGCTGAACTTCGCATTTAGAATCGACAATGTATGTTACGTTTTGTATGTTACGTCTCAATACTATCATTTACGTGATGCAACTATCGAGTCCGAACAGAGTGATATGAAATTGCGAGCTTCAACGAAGGCTGCCGCAGGCGTGGCCCTGTATTGTAGTCTGGGAATATGAACTACTGAGTATGCGTGTGTTGCTTGTGCCAGTTGTTGCCAGAATAATGCCAAATAAAGCAAGAATGTAACTGTTTCTGATTCTGAAGATCCACTGTCACTGACTAACATTTGAAGTAGAAATAATAACGATGAGCGAAACAGTATTGCAGAGCGTCGTCGTCGGTTGGTTGCTCCTACTCAATATGTTTGGACAATGTTCTCTGTACCACAAGTCCCCAACATTCGCAAACGGATATTAATCATGATTTAAGTCAGCCAAATGTAGTAATTGGTGCCGGCAGTGTTTTACGACCGCATTAACGATATTCTCACTGAAATCAAGTTATTTTTGCGAAGGAAACAAACTCAACTTAAAATATTTATGTTTGTTGTACGTGTTTGTTCAGGGTTTTATTACTGCTATATGTGCAAACATCCTACACTCAGCCAGGAAATTAATACTGATATTAGTGTTGACTCTTGAGCGAAATTAATGTTATAAATCTTTATTAAAATTGAGATGTTACCTTTGGATGGTGTCAAGAACACTGAAAGTTTGACAGAACTCAGAACAGTTTCTTCGTCTTTACAAACTTAAGTTAATATACCTTTTAAGAATCACAGTGTTTTGCTCTAAGTCTATTTAATGTCTTAATGTAACAAGCTACTTTCGCTTTTAATTAATAAGCTTTGCGTAGGAATATTAATGACATTAAAAATATAAAGACAAAAGCATTCGTAATAATAAAACTCTTTGAACTTTTATTTACATTGTTGAATCTTGCCCATACTTAACTATATAAATACCAATGATGACACTACATCACACTACAAAGGGGTACTACTTACAAAATAGGGTTAGCGATAAATAAATTAAGTAATCTGGAAAAAACTTTGTGTGTAAAGTTTTAATGAAATTTTAAAACAGCATTATTGATTTTACTTTTTATTTTGCTAATTGCTGCACTGAAGCTGAATTAAATATTTATAAAATACAGTGCAAAATATAAATAAAAATAAAAAGTAAAATTTACTATAGTGTTGTGTTATCAAATTTGTGGTATTTCAACTGTAAAGATGAATCTGCATAGCCATCGGTTGCAATAACAGTTGGATCGATGGCACTCTGCCGCTAAAAAGCAGTAAAAAATCAAAAAGCAGTGAAAATATTCAGTGCTTACGTCAATCTTCCCGGTAGCATAATGGTCAGTTCAGGCGCCCGGATTGCGGAAGACCCAGGTTTGATTCCTGGCTGGGTCGGGTAGGCATTTTATTTTTTCACTGTATTTTATAAATATTTAATTATTGTATTGATTAACAATTTATTAAAAAAGAAACACTACATGAAATTGAGAAAAGGGTAATATTTAGGTCTACTGTTTATAATAATTATAAAAAATAGGACTGATATGTAATGCTTTTATGCGAGATTCGAAGAATAATATTAATACCATACACAGTAAGTAAGAAACACCAACCAACAGAAATAGAAATGATAAAACCCAATACTCAAGAGCACTTGACGTTGACGCAATCAATGGTTTTATAGTTACTGGAATAAAATCGCAATTAGGTCATAGTGGCTATGATGCAGCGGGCGGCGACCGACCGTTGCTCGGTGCGCGTGCGCTGGTTACCGATGCGGGTGCATTCGTTGCGTAACGCATTGTCCTCGCCGCGGGCCTAAGGTGTGATTACATAAGGAATTTCCGGCTTGTTGCTACCCAAGCTTTTAAACGAGGTTATAAGTAAATTTTAAGAAAATTCTGGTAAGTGTTACTGTACGAACTCGTAAGTGATTTAAACCATCTTATGAATAATATGCTTAGTCTTAGAGATGCTTTCTTAAAGTATACACTAGCCGCCGCCCTTTTTGGGTATGCCATTAGTAAATTAAATACATTTAACGTCGAAAAGCAGCGAATGAAATAATGATAAAATCACAATTCATCGAATGCCTTTGCCCATTTAGAGGTAAGATATCTCTTTATGGCAGTGTTCCTATAAGCACTGAAATTCTAAAGAGACAACACTGGAATTTTAACTAAGTATTTCTAAAAATTGTTTTTCAGCGGAATATTATTAGGCGATTTCTCACGATCACCAAGCTACAATATCCCTCTCAGTATTCCGTTCAAACATTATTTATTTTTAGTCACTTGTGGCAACTGCCTATTTATTTCTTTGACATGAGCCGTGTCGTCTGTCAGGGGATACGTTGACTCCAGCTAGAGCTTGTGTTATTTGCCAAAAAACCACGAACACCCAAGATAAACTGGGAATAGACTGACAAGCCACATCTCCCACTTCCTTGCCAACTTTGCAATTAGACACAATATGTTTTTTTTCATTATTAAGACCGCACATGTGTGAAGTAATTTCGTGTTAGCTCGTTTTTTTAACATCATATTTATATTTATCTTCGACAATACTTAGGTCATGTGCTATAAATTGTTCATCACTCTATTAATGTTTTCGTGTGAATTTATTATTAGCTGCAAATTGTGCTTTTTTAAATATGATATCAAATAATAATATTTTGTACGATAACATTATTATTTTTACGATATCTGTTGCCCTACCATTTCTTCTATATTTCTATCATATTTATTTATCCAGAAAAAAGTGATTACATCAGAGTTCTAACAAATAATTTAGAAAACGACACGGTCAATTACCTAAAAGTGACAATGACTATTTAACTCCAACATCGTAACGCTATTTGCGAAGTAATTAAAGTTACCACAATCAAATAAACTTCCGCGGTAAGGCGGTAGCAGGCTTCAATTTGCAAGGGAGCAATAATTGCGGAGTACCGAGTCAGACATCAGAGCAGACCACTGCGAATAACATTGGTAGCAGCACAAATTGGAGGTAATTATATCTAATTGCGAGTCATGGTCATGGCCAATAAGCACCAATAAGCAACAACATGGGAAGGTGTGCTCGAAGGTCCACGTAACTCTATCAAGACCTTTACGATACTTGTTTTAGTTATGCTTTGTGTGATTTACAATCTTTGAATTTTCGAGAATTACTCTTAATATTCAGTGATTTGTAATTTTATAATTACTGAGGCAGTTATTCTGAGACAAAGACTAAATTAAATTGAACTACAAATTGTTTCGTTAATGTTATTAATAAATTGGAGGAGATTTCAATTTGATTATATTCAACAATTTCATCTTAGAATTTTGATCTTCAATAATTGCCTTATGTTATCGAATACAGTCGCCTGAGGAGACACTACCTAAATTCTCCGTGAATTTTCCGTGCTTCAGAAGGTACGTTAAACTGTTAGTCCCTTCTGCTGTTCTTAGTTGGTAGTTGTTTAAACCAACCTACCCGCATAGGGCCACCATGGTGGGTTGTGGCCCAATTTCTGCACGAGCTGTTGTTTACGTATGAAGGCCAGCAGTGGAACATTTATAGACTGATGATGAGGATGTAAATATTGCTAAAATAGAAAAAGATTTAAGTAAACTACATGCAATGTTTTCAGGAATTCAAGCACATACTATTAAGGCGATTGCCAAGCAACGGTTCTCGATAGACACCTACGAACGCTTGCCCCACTTGCGCTGGACAATAGCCAAGGTCTAGTCTAGGCGCAGACTTAGGTATTTGCAGATATCGCGATATGTACGAATGATCCTTTAGTGCTATAAAGCTAAATTGAAGATCCAACTGGAGTTTAATGTAATGACGTACCTACTGGGAGATTTATGACTTAACATTTTATGATGACTGCGAAGAGTATTCTGAATGATACGATCGGATTAAATTAACAACTCGGCGTAAGAGTTATGGACGCGGCTTAAACTAAAATTAACTTTTGTAAAATTTTTTGAAGTTTAAACCAAGACAATGGCTTAAAAGTCATAATTATTTAATATTCGTAATGTCTTTGGCAAATTCGTTAATTATATTTTAAAACAAAGCCAGGTGTTGTCAGCTTTTCTCAAACAGGACAATACATTACTTTACATGAATTTCGACATGACGGCGACGCAGTCAATATTCCCAACATCCTGTTCGTATTCGATTCGTCTACGAACGCGGAAAGGGCAAACTAATCGTTTCGCAGTCACGTACTATGCAGAATCAACAGCACGGTTTTGATTTAGCTCGACGAATGCCCGTGCAAATGGCATGGAGAACGTTGGAGCAGTTGAGTTGTAACTAGAGTCTGGTTCCATAATTCTCGCGTCGCACAGGTCACGGGCACCTCTCGAAGTATTTATAGCGTCGTAACTCGTACCGACGATTGGAACTACGCAAACTGCATAAAGTCGTATAGCCCAGGAGCTGCTATTGTTCGAGCTAGGAATAAAAGTAGAAATTATTTCAGCCGCGCGCCGCCATGCCAACCAGCAAATGGACTTGCCACTACTCATTTATATCCAGTAAGTTTACTGCCGTATTGTTTTCCATCTACAATTCGATTATTATAAATTGCTTTGCGCTCGCAGTTTACTGTAATGTATATAAGCATATTCCGAGCAAGCTTACCAAGACTTCTCAGGCATGAACAGTGAAGTTGCAATCGCAACGCATTAAAATCATTGTTCGTTCAATGTCTCAAGTGGTGGTGGCACATAACTACGAACAGCATGATTGTTGAGGTCAAATAATGTTTGCTATGCGTTTGGAACTTTACCATTTAGTGATTTTGCTGTTGAAGCTATTTCAACTTGTTAGTGTAGGATGTGTGCCTTTGGTGTTCTTACTGTGAACGTGTTTCTTGATGCTAAAATGTTTTCGAACATAAAAACTCGGGATTATTGCCAGATGTCGTCGAACTGTGATTTATTTTCGATGTTAACGTAAATAGGAGTTGTAATAACGATGACCAATAAACAATGTGGGGTGGCGAAACCTTTTGACTTTTAATTATTGCGCTGGACCACAATAGCTCAGTTGATCGACTGCCCGAGCCGAGGTGGTGCCCTTTAATCAAGATCTGTAAATCATTTGCGAGGCATTCGACTCATACAATCTTCATAAAAAATAATTACGACTTGCCCCAATATCAATGTACGATTTCCGATTGTATCGAATAACAATTTTTTGTGATCAGTTTTTATTGTTCCATGAATGAATTATACCAGATATATTAAATAAGCAGACAAGCATTGCGTATAAAATTATATGTCAAGGCAAGAAATATTGAACCAGCAATATTATATATTAATATATTTGCAGCATATTTTTACGTTCTAGTATTAGTCAAAGTCTTAAGCCAGTGGGATACATAGGGATGTATGTACTTAATTTTTCAGGTCTGAACCTAGTATATAAATGTGTATAGACTAGTGATAATGATCAGCTAGACATATCTATGTATTACCTAAAATTTTAGCTTCAAATTGTAATGTTGTGGTAAATTGATACATTTCGGAAGTGAATGGCTTCCTCTAGGGTTTATACATTCTTTAATAGCCCTTACCCTATCCTTTTACTACTACACTTCAGGGCACTTGGACAGAGCCACAGCCTCCACCAAGAAACTGAAGCTGGAGCTGGTGAGAAAGGGCCTGGCTAGTTGCATTAAAGAAGAAACTAGGCTGACGAAGTAGCGCAGTCCCCCCTAGACCCATTAGTGGTATTCTGTACGAGCTAATAACAAGGATCCCTAACATTATAGCCATCAGCATCAATCCACCCTTTTTATTTACCCCTCATTTTATTATTGTTGTTTATCAAGTAGTTACTTTTGTCGACCAAACCGACCTCAGGACTCCTGGTTTGTGTGTGTTTTTGTAGAGAATCGCTTCCTATGATTTGTATTTAGCTTCTATGATCATTCATTCCAGATTTTCGTTCTACTAAGAATTTAAAGTCAAAAGCTTCACATTTCCCTTTGCAGCTGTATAAAGATAATTATTATTTGTAATTGTTCCTACCTATGCGATTGACTTATGTTACAAGACGCAAGGCGGGTTACGTTCATGCCACATGTTCGACTTTTTACCGATGCTTTTATAACACTACACAATTCAAGTCTAACATTTCAGCGGCCACTATCGTTTTAATTACCGTTTCATGCTCCATCCTTGTCTTACCCTTCCTTTGGGATTTGCTATCTTTGTCTAGCTTCACCATTTATGTGAAACAATTACTCCAGCTAACCTAGGTATGACTTAACTCGTTATCGGTTTTAATACAGTTAAAAATTTCTAGGTTTCATTAAAAACTGCTCATTTGCACAGGTGCAGGAAAGGCTGTGTTAATGTTGTTTGCCTTAAAGGCAGTGTGAATTAATACTAGTTCATAAACATTGGCTCAACTATGATAAAAGAAGAATCAGTATGGCTATGAAAATTCCAGAACACACAATGTTGCCTTCATCCAGTTGGTATTATTATACCATACAGCAGACAAAGAAGGTAAGTACCTAAACCAATGGAAGCTGCAATATGGTCACGTGTCCAGATAGGCTTGGCCTAGCATCGGTCATTTTAAAATACGATTTAGTGTTTCCTTGCTTGTAAATTATAAGGTTTATGTTCGAGCTGTTACGGATTTATGTATGAAGAGTGACTACTGCGTAAAACAATAATTTGCAATACATTGTTTCTTGAATGTTCAAGTTTAAACCTATTCCAGAGACATCTGAAGTGATCTTCTGTCTGAAGTGCTCTAGAATCATGGGCAAACTTTGTACAGGAACAATTAAATATACAGAAAATTATATAACCTTTAGACACGACTATATAAAGTTTACACTTAAACAAAGAAAATGCATGCAACGATGATAACAAAATATACCAAATGTATTTAAAGGAAAGCAAATAAAAAAATTAAGAGAGTTAAAGAAGTAGTTCCACATACAGTGGTTTAATCTACAGATATGTTGCTGATTAATATGCAAAAGTTACTCAGGTACAGATTACAACAGTAGGTGGAGCAATAAATCTGAATACCTATGATAAACAGCTTCAATTTGATTCAATTATCTGGAAGTCAGTGGGTGGTACGTTTGAAGAGAACATAATGGCTGTAACGGCGGGTTATGAATTAAAACTTTTTAGGAATTAATCTTGTTCATCATCCTACTGATGTACCAAAACAAAATGAGAATTAATAATTCTATTTTGCCAATACTGATATTATATTAATACAAATATATAACACTAGCTGACCCGGCGCACTTCGTACCGCTTTGACAGTTTCCATCATTGAGTTAAATATATCAATGGTTTCCATGACCACAAAACAAGCAAATCTTTTTGTATTGTAAAATTAAATTGTCGTTTTTAGTATTTTATTTAATATATATTTTTTTTAATATAGCCTATGTTACTCAGCGCTAATGTAGTATTGTAATGGTAAAATATTTTTTTCAATCGGTTTAGTAGTTTTTGAGTTTATTCGTTGCAAACATACATACATACATACATACATACATACATACATACATACATACATACATACATACATACATACATACATACATACATACATACATACATACATACAAAAATACAAAGGTTTCCTCTTTATAATATAAGTATAGATAAATGATAAAAAAAAGGAGTACTTACATCAACTAGTAATTTTCAAAAACTCTTTAAAGTTAACAAGACATTTTTTATCTTTGGAATGCACAGCAAGTCTTCTAATCTTGTTACACTGTCACCGACTCATGCACGACTCATTAACGACTTGTGAACTAAGTATTCTGGAAAATGCTTTAATTATCATGTGTCTGGTTCTGAGAATACTAAGATGCAGGTGTCAACCTGCCAATGTTCCAAAAGTTCTTTTCAAAAGTAAAAGTTATGCCAGCTATAGCTGGTATCAGACTTTATAACCTTAAAATATCTTTTAAATGCCTTATGTCTTTAAATGCTCAGTTTCTTGATACCTATATGGTGTCAATTATTTGAACACGGTGCTAAAACGCTGCTAAAGCATTTGTAAATTTTTCGTTGGTATCCACTGTGCTACTTTTTGCTAAGCTAAACTTTATTTTGAATAGTGAGTTAAGTTTGATGTCGCTAGCGTTGCAATCCTCGTATGTTAACCTATCTGTCATGATTCAAGGCGAGTTATATAACAGCAACACAAGACATTCCGCTCGGAGGCATTTTAATATACCGTGACGTACTTGCACGGCAATGCATGGAAACAATCGTTACAAAAACTGTAGGTCTTAACATAGAAACAGTTATTTGGTCTGTATGGCAGTTTAAACTCGCAGTACTTGAATTTGGTAGGAATTTTAAATCTAACCTGAATCATCGATATCATATATTATGCATATTTACTTGGCTGTTAATTTCAACGGAGTTTCGAATGCTATTAGCTTAACCTTCGAATTCGCACTGATTTCAATATTCATTAGAGAAACCAACAAAAACCTGCGCGTAGAGATGAAGTGCTCAAACAAACATTGAAACCAATTTAGCAAATTCCTTTAAGATAAGCTTAAAACGCTTATTTATACACTACAAACAGAAGACTTACGTGTGCGTTCTTAATTGAAAACCTTGATGTCCATTTGTGACTAAAAAGGTTAGGTTAACAAAAGAAAAATGAGTAACCGCAAAGTGGCGAAGGGTTGAGACACCCTTTTGAAATTTGTGGCTTGCAACTTCTGCTAAAGAAACAATATAAAGAAAATATAAAAAGCAGCGAAACAATTATTAAAACTTTTCTTAGACGAATCGTGTAGTACACGAAAAACCGTAATTTTTTATGTTGTACTTTTTAAACTTATTATTATATAGTATTATATAGTATATTATAGTTATAGTATATTATATAGTATTACTTAGAATTTTATCAAATAAATAAAAAAATAAAAACAAGTATAATTCAAATGGCGCACTAACTGTTATAGGTGATGTCTTCCTTCCTAGCGGGCCCCCCCGAGCTAGACTCATAAAACTAATGGCAATGGCAATTGCTCAATGTACTTTCGAATTTATAAACAGGATTCATTGTACCTCAACCGTTTTGACAGAAATTACGATAAAATGCCTGATCTTCCCAGCTGGACCCTCGCCTGTATAACGTTCGAAATACATAAAAAAATATACTGATCTAATGTACCTTCAATGTACCTTTCAATTTATGTATTAAATTTAAGGAATCTTTATTAGAACAGAGGAAATTCAGGTTGAAAGTTTTGTCTTCCTCGCGGGGCCCTCCGTAATCAAAGTGAAAACGAATAAAAAAGTATTCCATTTTTATGTTTTTTCCAATGTACCTCTTAGTTCTTCCCAATTTACCAAATTTAGATACAAAATTATGATATTGGTAAATAACAGTACACGCTTGGTATGGTAAGGTCAGCAACAGGTAATATTTGCAATGCGGGTAGCTGTGAATAGTTTCTCATTTTTATTTTTATTTTTCCTAACAAAAAAGCAGTTTGGGCCCCCCTGCTAGGAAGGAAGACATAACTAAGTGATATATAAATCAGTCCTTTACTGTTAATTGCGTACCTAACTAATGTTAATAACATTTAATTATAGAAAATAATAAAAAACTTTTCCTAAATTCATCTCCTAATTTCAACATAACCTAGTAATGTTACGACAGCTTTTATCATCTCATCACCTACTTTCGATGTGTCATATTAAAGTTGCCTTGTAATAAGTGCAAATCATTCTTCTCGAAAGCTAAGAACGCAATGGTTATAGAACAACTATTCTGTAAAGAGGATGAGAATTGCATAGAACAATAAGATCTTATCCAATTTGATTTTTTCTTGTGTAAAACTCTATTCGGTTTCACCACTTTTTACATATTTATGCTAGAATATAAATTCTGGATATAGTCTTATTTGCCACAACAAGAAGAATTAATTCGACTCATTAGACACTTCGTATAATCTTTTGTTACAACGCAACTCCTCACATGTCGGTACCAAACCTACACTGCACATATTATGCCACTTAGAAGTTTGCACGGCAAAAGCCACTATTAAACAAACGTAAACACAAATTCCAGCAACCTCAATGGTAACGTCAAAAACCTACTCAGAGTTCATATATTGAACTTTGTGGAAGCGGGCCAAGCCGGCGGCAGCCTTGACCCGCCACCGCCGCCGGCGCCGCCCGTATGCGTTGACTCAGCGCATGCACAGCGCGTGCCCGAGCAGTCTGTCACATAGCCGCAATACCGCAGACAAAAGGACAGAATTACATGCAGGCTATGCAGCTATTCTTCAATATCTGAAAGAGCAAAATTGCGACGGGATGCCGGAAACTATAAGCTGCCTTGAGCCTGATTGGACACCTTGATACGTCAAAGAAAATAACCCAATGTAATATAAGGTGATATTTGTGTAAGATTACGGTGTAAGAAGTTCAAAAAGTTGAAGAAAAAAATAATAATTTTAGTACGGAGAAGTGTCATGTCTGCTGATGGTAAATGACGATAAGGCCAAAGATGGAAGTAAAGCACTTTACCCAGAACCCTCAATTGCTGAGGTGCTCTAAATTGAGTAGAAATTTGAATTAGCAAGTGGAAAATCTTTTGTAAATCCTCTTGTATTAATTTTATGTTATCATAGTCCTATTGTTGGAATACAAACTAAAAAGTCCTTTTGATAGAAAAAACGTGTAAGCTTAACATCAGCCAACGTTAAGGAAGGTCAAAAGATATAATAGGTAATAACACTATGAGTTCAGGGACCTCAATTTAACGCATTGAACTCGGCATGTATTTTCTGCGCTGACGCAAGTTACGACGGTCGTAACCAAAACTGGAATTGTCTCCCTGCTTTAGTGACTCAGCACAGTAGCAATAGGACTTGGTTAGGTTAGGACTTAATTGGTTCAAGATTCTTCACTATCTTCTTCACTATCTCGAGAAATAATGCAAAGATCTAACGAATCAAGGTTTTTTGTTTTGTTGTTTCTTCAACAATCTAAGATAGAAGATCACGAATAAATATTTTTAAGCTTTTATACGACTAAAACAATAAATTCATTTATGGCTTTTTGCTAGTGTAACTAATATTAATTTCGATACGACATTGTGAATGCCAAAAACATCATAGTAACACATTGATTCAAAAACTGCAGCTGTACTGCGGTTTTCCTACATAATAATTATTTAAAGTGCGGAATATAATATGACCTTCATACTTATGCCATATAAAAATTTTCTCAACGATGTAACCCCTTTCGCTGTTTACTTTATTAACTTAATTGCTTACCTTATTTTTATGTAGCTTGCAATTTTCAGTCGACCATTCAATGTCATTCGGTAAAGCTATCGTATTGGTCGAAATGCAGACTATCGCGTGTCTATAACTGTTATAGGTATAATACAATAATATGTTATGTGATACTATAATTTATTTACGTGCGCCAGTAACGCAATATTGGCATCAAAATTATATTTTTTTCATTATTTTTGGGCTACTTCGAAAATAATGTTAAAACACAATTGTTATACTCGTACAGCACTCAGTTTCGTAATATGGCGAACACATTGCCGTATGCAAGCAAAGTAACACATATCACAATAAACATCTACAAAGCGTAAGGCCCACCAACCCATTTGCCAGCGAGTCAACTGCGTTACTTAGTTGATCTTTTAAAAGAGCATCCTGCTTAGAGCAAACTGGGCCGCAAAACGGGGACAAGGCTGCCGAGGACACATTATTCTATCAAGCACTCTCCACGCCGCTATTTCTGGGCCGAGCTGCCTCCATCGCTTATTTACGGTCACCAATCTACTCTGATTTATTTTTCCAACGCTGAAATTAAAACGCAGATAACACCATCATATGTATCTAACCTCCGTAGACTGTTGTCGGGCCGAAAATAAGTAATCCTCACATGAATTCTCGTAAAAAGCATGTCCCAAATTATCAAGCCTTATCGCCGAGGTCAACCTTGAAGTTCCGACGACGGCGACATATTTACCCGCATCGCTTAACCGACAAAAAGTAAGTGTTTATTGTAACTAAAACGGCTATAAAGCGATACATGCCCACATAATTTGATATTGTAATGTCGAGCGTTTTCTTCCGCATCCAGACGAGGTCGTGATTATTCTTATCAAATTTAGTTTTTATTGAATATAAAACATGATGCGTTCTGTTATCATTCGCCCTTCCTGACTTTTGGTTGGACGCGCGAAAGGCAGTTGATTTTTACAGTAACAAAATAAATACAGTGTCTAGGCGGTCAGGAAAATGTTTGCTAGCGCTTTACATATTTATTATCTGACCGTGGTTGATATGTATTATTAGTGCGTAAATAAAGGGAAATAACTTAAGCAGCTGCTGTACCCTATTAACGTAAAAAAACTAAAGGTCGCTTAAATTTATTTTCAACCGTTTTACAATTTTTTTTCTTTATCGTATAACTCGTAGTGCTACGCCAAGAGGAATTAAGTGGACAGTATTTTGTTGTTGAAAGCGAATTGTAAACCTGTCGCCCTGAACATTCACTTATGTCCTCTACATAAGAAAAATGTATCTAGCAATGCGTATTATTGACTATATCTCTTTGGTGGAGCAATTAATGAACATAAAGAAACTATTTGAAGAATTTTGTCAAGTAGCAACTTCCTATACCTTTCAAACTCATTAAAAGAGTTCTAGATCTTGCAAGAATTCATTTGTCATCGACAAACAAACAGCCGCATTTATTGTCAGCAACATTGTTGTATTCTTGCGTCGTTAGATATCCATGAAGTTTGTGTCATATAATAAAAATAGTTTATTAGAAATACAATAATTTATATACAATAATGACGCATTTGGGTCATTTGATATTATTCGTTTATATAAACACTATGATAATTCGTTCATTTCTCGATTTGATCATAGAAAGGCGTAATTTTTGCAGAGAGTAAAATTGATTTTTTCTGGTATCCACGATAGACAGACGGAATATCACGCGGCTGAACTTGCAAGCATAAGTCTATTTTGATATTTTTAACCGACCGATAAAATATCAAATGTATGAAATTTGATATTTTATAGGTACATTGGAGAAGGAGCCGTAATAGAATGACGCAGTTAATTTGCACATCAGCTAAGGGTAAAATTGAAAAAAAATATGGCTATACTCGACAATGAATATCAAGTTATTGAAGTGTTGTTTGAGTTTGTATTATTTTAGTAAACAGTTGTCTGACGGACAAAAACTTACTTATACCACAAAATATACCAAATAACGTTATAATTTAGACTTTAATGTTTTAGATGAACAATAGCTATACCAGAAGAAAACACTGAACAAAGTGGTCTGAAGGTCCTATTAAATTGAAATTATCATGCGCAAGCGCGTTATGTTTGACAATACAATCCGTCGCCTCATTCAATGAACTTGCTCTATCAATGGCGTTAATTTCAATGTGAATCGCATCGCAGTAAAGTATTTCATTCACAAGATCATTTGAAATTATTAACGAGGCCAACAATGGAACAGTAACTATTTAAATGAGCGGCTAGATCAGGTATATGAAAATGTCATCGCTCAGTGCATTCAATAACCTTGCGTTATCTCGAGTACGCCCTTGGTCCAGTTACTGCTATCTCGGGCACATCTACTATGATAAACGTTGTTTGTTTCGCAGAGTGTTAGTTCATAAATGCGAACGAGATTCGCTATGACAAATGATCCTATTTTGCAGAATGTTAACTAAAATCGAGCAATTTGAAATAGGAATTAAAGAACCACATCCATCTGAAAGAAGATGTAGTGACAAGAGTTAAAAGAAGTTTACTTCGTGGATTATGAATGACAAAGAAAACTATAGAAGGCTTATATGGTCTAAGATAGAAGGTGAACGTGAGTGCAAGTCTATACCGCTTACAACGAGATGCCTGCTTCGAAGAACGTCTATAAAATCGGCGATGTGGTACACGGTAGGGCCTAGTAAAAGTACATACTCGGAACAGAAGAATGTGTATGAAAACAATAACGAATGTGACAGAAGCGCGAATGAATGTATGAATCGGAGGAAGTTGAAGTAAGTTATCGCTACCACTAAAATAAAAATAATAACATGATTCTAATGCACCTCAAAGGAAAACAAATGGGCAAAAAATCAACTATGTACTTTTTATTACTTATTTTTTTAATTAATTTTCATGTTAGCTCACACGATAGTACAGAAAAATAATGTAAAAATGGTCAATCTTATTAAAAGCTTATGTCAAGGGTCCAATCACCTTAGCTGTATTATTCAATGTTTATCGTTAGCAAACATAATATAGTTATTGGTAAATAACGAGAAGTCACCAGGAAATCCCTTTTAGTACAATTTGAAATATTATTTATCCAACAAACATACCTAATGTTATTATTTAAGCTACAAACATATTTAATCCATACGATGTCAATAGTGGTAACTAGTCAACCACAAAAATGGCAGCTGCAAAATCATTCGACTATCACAAAACAAATCGATACTACGTGATTCGATTTGTATTCTGACAATGTTTTTTTTAATCGAATCTCTAGATTCAACATTTGATATGACTGCCGAAATTCGCGACGCATATAAAAACAATGCAATGGTCACACAGATTGAATTATGGCAGCTTTTTTTCCGTAATTCCGGATTAGGACTACTAGCAGTATTATTTATACTAGTGGTCGGCCAGTGGTCGAAATTCGACTGTAATTTTATTAAGGCTGCACGGATTGTATCCTAAGCAATGAAAAATTAAAATAGATAAAATGTGAGTTTGGATTGGCATTGACAGATTTCGGCTGCACCTCATCCATTTTTGAAATTTTTGAAAAGAATATGTGTGTCAAATACATAGTAGTGTGTGTAATGTTTGTTTCATTGATTTAATGTAGTTTTATGCATAATAAAAAAAAACATTCTTTAATCCTTCTCTATATAAACTATAAGTGTGCGAAATTTCATACTCCTCCGTCCACGCAATTTCCGTAAAAAGGGGTACAAAGTTTTTGCTTCACGTATTAACATATAGATTGACTTAAAAAAATTAATATTAAAAATGTACTTCTATTGTACTTAGATATAGAGCTCGAAATGCGGTCTCTGGATAGAACAATAAAAACGAATACTGTTATAAAACATAACTCACATTGGAGTCGCAAATTCGCGACATGAGGTGCAATTAATTTAAAACGCCTGCGTCTTTGAAATGTAGGCGGTTGACAATATTCAACTACGGAACATAACCATTGATTATCTGAAATGCCTCAGGACAATTATTAGTCGATTCAGAAAGTACAAAAATTACTCACATTTGATACCTATGAAATTGTCAAAGAATTGGCGTTGAAACAGAAATCATTTAAAGAGTTTTTCAACCGAAAGGGTAAAATTGATGTTATGTTTTTATAAGGTGGTGATGTTTTTATTCAAAGATCATACAATGCAGTGGATAATGATACACCTGCGCCGCCCCTCGCACCTGTATAGAATTTATAAATAGTCAGACCACCTATTACACGGACACGCAACGATACGATAACGACGAGAAAAAGGAACGCAGCAGATGCCCGTGTAAGCTGCTAAATAACCTTTGGCATTTCTTTAAAAGCCGTTACTTTTTAAAACTTGCGTCGAAGTAAGTTGCGGAACTCATGTCCAATGAAGTAAGATTGATTAACGTTAAACTGAATAGTGACAGCTAATGAAGTGTTATACCACATGATGTTGAAACCAAATGTTGCAACTAAGAATTTAGAAATAATGAAAAAGAGTCGTCGGTCCTATTTGAAAATGTTATGGAAATGACAATGATAGAAATAATTATAAGTATTAAAAAAAAGCACAAGACAGTCGTATCTTTCAGTCAAATAAACTGCTGGGTTTAGATCTTACCATTGTATGTGATTGTTAGCATTTAACATAACCGATGGATAAAAGTGGAAAGCGTAAAGTGTTTTCGTGGTGATGTCCAACTATCTATTGCGCTAGCTAAAAATAACTTTAATAAGGTTACTAAAATTACTTGAGAGTGGTTTTTGAAATGATCAATAGTCCTTTATTATTTAAATTGATGCGTCTAATGACCCGTACAATAGGGCATAATGGAGGAACTAACTGTAATAGGTGGGTGGTTGGGTAATGGGTAAATACTAATTGAACTGAATTATAGTGTGATCAAACCCGCACCAGATAACAGGGAAACTAAAGATAATCTTAAAAACTTACTTTCTCAAGTGAGAGCTTCCATAAAAATTTCAAGGAAAATAAATTTAAATGGAAATCACAAAAATATTAATATTATATCCAATAAACAAATTATTAAAATAAACTTTTTTCATTAAAGTTCCACTTGATCCTTGAATCTTGATTAAAACTTCTTCGAGTTCTACTGCTATCCCAACATATTTTTGAGCATTTCATAAAAGTCCCACACTCCGACAGTTGTCACCCGAGGTCAGAGTTTAAAGATATTCGAGCTAAAAACAACTTTACGACTATGAAGAAAGATAAAACGAGAAAATCAAGAATTTATTACATATAAGGCGAAGCTATTACTTGAAATTTGTTTAACTGCTCTTTGGTTGATATGCTTATTTCTCACAAAAGAATCTTTGAAGGATATATAGTTACACAGATCCCTTTCAGAATGTCTATGTGTCACGTAAATGAATAATAAAGAACGTTGGTTATCTCATTTTTGCATAGAAGTTCACTTTATAAATATTAAATTCCTTACGATAAAGAAAAAGTTTCAATGGACTTTTACAATACGCGTTCATTAAAATTAATTAATAAAATAAATTTATAACTTGTGACTCATTTAAAAAAAAACTGTTTTGTATCACAGTGTATTCAACTATGTCGTTGCTTCTATTATAGCTGTGGAGTGTCTTGCGCCGATTCATCTCCACAGCTAAAAAATAGACGTCCTGAATGGGTAGTAGGTAAAAAATGTATGGACGATTGAAAAGCACTCTTCGTATGTTTATTTGAATAAAAAATTTAGACTTTAACTAGTTCATATAATGTTACTAGATTTAGTTTTTAAAATCACCTTTAATTTGAAATATATTTTGAGTAACTTCGTTTCACTAAACGCGAGCAAATATGTCGTTTGTGTCCATTAAAATGTCTCGGTTTAAGTGTAAAAATAGGAAACTACGATTACAAAATCTCAGAAACTTGTTTAATTTAATGGCTGTATTTGGCGGCGAGTAACTATGAAGCAAGATAGTCTAGTAAACGTCACTAATAAAAATTATTAAGTTATATCAAAACTGAAAGTCATGGAAATTATACGTTGATTAACAAAATATGAGAACGGTGCATGGTCTGTTCAAAATGTTAACCACCTTTTTAAGATGATACAAACACTTCGGCATTACTCAAGGTACCACAACCTACATAACGGTATCCGACCAGTAACGAGGGCATATCTAAATTTCAAACAACTCCGAACTTAGACTGTTGCTCCAAAAGATTGCGTGCGGTGGATTACGAAATTGTAACGATTTAAAGGTATTTAAAACCGGTTGGAGGCAGTAATTTCGTACGGCACTCACAAGCCTCCGTAGCGGGATGCACCAAAGACAGCTTCTAAATTTATATAAGGGTAATTTTGGTCTTTTCAGAATAACTTGTAAAGTTGCGAGAAGGCAATATAGAGTTAATGTTAATATCGTGTTCTCAGACTCTCGGTAGCTTGTTATTAGCGAGCCCCCCGAAATCGATCATAACGGATCACACGGGAGTTTAGAGAGAGGAAATGGGGACAGGTGTCTACCACATCATCCGCTGGCCTCCCAAACCTGCGGGAATGCGTAAAGCATCTCCTGGTGTCATAAAAGAAGAAGTAATATCATGTGACATAAAACCTCCAAACTCAATCTTACAAGACTATTTATAACTAGGTAATATTGATCTTCCAAAGATGATTTATACAAAAATATGTTTCAAGACTGAGTTCATTAGCACATTATTCATCATTGTCATGTTGAGTCAGTGTCAACAATATGCGTCATTGTCATGCACAAAAGTGGCTGTTACGGCGAAAATAATGTTGTGCAACACAAATCTTTTGCATTGGAACTGACCTTAACAAGTGCAATAAATTGTGATTTATAGTTGAACAAATCATTGTTTATTGTTCACGTTGGCACTAGCGATGCGATGCCACCGTATTGTAGTGATTACAAGCATTTTATAGACTTTGTCTCTAGGATTACGATGTATTTTAGACATTATTGTGTATCTTCATCTAGTTTTGGTTGCGTAAAACATAGATGGATTCCAACTCAATTTACATACAGATACGTTTTTAAATAAAAATATACACCGGTCATTGTCATTATTTCCATAATTAAAGTAACTTTTATAATGCTATTTTTGTCTTTAGTATCAATTTCATCACTAAGATTGGATTAACCTTGGCGTAGTCGACGTGCCAATCTCCATTAAGTGTACAAGGAACTACGTTTTCAGATGTCACGTCATTAGTCGTTCTAAAAACGGTTAGTACTTCATATTTATTGTATACTCCGACCGCAGGTGTTTCAATTTAGACCGGGCTTATTGTTTCTGAAGCTTCGTGAGAAGAGTGTTTAAGTGAAAAACACTTTTCGGCTGTTAAATTGGTCTTGGCTTGGATTGTTGCGCAAGAGTAACGCGCTGATTCCACCTGGGGCCGCAAAGAGTTGAGCGAGTAAAAAATGGTAACAAAACTGCGTTGCTACAATCGTAGTCTCGACTCGTTGTACCCAGTCAGTCAGCCGGCTTATCTGCTATAGTTTGTTGTGCGAGTTGCTGGGAGACAACTAAATGGACTGGCTACATAATGGTTCCGTGCAATATGAGGCTATGTACGATATGGACCCTGGGTGCACCTAGTGCAGCGTCTCGCTCCAGCGCGGCACGTGGTTGCCTCAACTATTGTATAGGGTGATCCAGTTATGATTATTATTATAAAAGATCATTCGGGCTGTTGAATGATCTGGTATTTAGTATCCAGATGTGTAAACATTTGCGGTAAGAAAAGATATAACACAATGAGCTAAAACTAAAATCATATAAAATAAATTATTAATTATTACCAAAATGTAAAGAACGTCCTACTTTTTTATGGTGCTTCAATGTCGTTTTTAGATGAAAAGTTGCTTATTTTGATGTGTTGTTTAAATTTTCTAAATGCTTAATGCTTTTTATTGTTTTTCTTATTGTGTATTCTGTAGTTTCGTTAAGATATTTGCAAGAAAATTATTCATAGCCGTAATTTTATTTTATTTTTAAATTTCATCCAAATCGGTCCAGCCGTTTAGAAGGAGTTCAATAACATACACACGCACAGAAGACTTAGAGATATATAAAGATGAAGATCACGTATAGTGCATTAATTTTGTGGCTGAAACCTGGCATACCATGCTCATGAAATTACCAATACCGTCTGCGTTCAACACAACTACCAATCTATTTCTTGGGAATCTTCGTGAATACGGCACAAAAACAGGGCAACGCTACTACTTATAAGTTTCCTTCTTTGCCACAGCTGAAAACGTACTCAACATAAAGCCAACTGTGTCACCAATTAAAATGAATGCGAAAACAATATAGCATCAACCTTTACAGACGATCGGAGAGATATCACGCAGTGCAATGTATTATAATACCTGTTTTTATTATGATAATAGCTATACGTAAATGTATATGTATATATATATAGGTATATAGTTATAACCTATACCTATGTATAGGTATGCCTATAATCCATTTTGCAGCCGCACATGAAGATAGACAAATACTTATGTATGTGTACAATACGTATGTGTTGTGCCATTTGTATGTGTTGAATGTTGATATTATATTTATCTGTATTCACAGATATCGCGTCCGTTGCCCTCTCGACTAATCGGTGACATTGACGAAGCAAATAACGATAACCAGAAATAAATAGAGACATGGAAGTTCCGTATAACACATTTGTATTGAATGATTTTGGTGATGATAAGAGTGATAGCGGTAGCATTTAAAAGGCATTTAAAATTTTGTCTTGAAAAATGTTATTGTATACTGTAGATAATGAAGATAAGTAAGTTTTTCGCAACATTTTTACGGTTAACGAAAAATTATGTTAGTAGTTATCGATGCCTAGGTTCGCATTATCTTGCTTGTTAAGTTTCTGGTATAAACAGGCCAACCTATCTATCTACTACTGGTGTTCGCAATTAAGGTCAGGGTAAAAAAGGTGTTATTTGAAGTCTAGTCTGATGTTTATTGGTGTGATATCTGATAGGAGTAATCTTTGTAATTCGACAATTTTGCTACCAAAAAGGAATTTTAAATATTAAATTCTTGAAAACTAAGTAGACATGTGTGTTCCTTAGTGGAACATATTTTAGCATAGTGGTGCAATCTTCCGCAACATTAATAATGTGACACCTTCCTCATACAGAATCGCACCAACCATAAAGGCGCGTTGGTCAAGGATTTTCCTCAGTACTAGGTAACCATCATCATATTTCAATATCTACTAGCCGCTGATAAATAAATGGAAGGATATTATAAAATTGATCGATATATCTAAGGCGATTCATCTCGACGCCAAAATACAATATGACGCAATCTCAAAGTTTAGTGAACGCGCGACGGCACGCTGCCGCTGTGTGCCCCTGCGCACGACCAACGATCTAAGCAGTGTTCTCAAGGTCTGCGCGCGCATGATCAAGGCCAGTAATGGCGCGAAAACTTGAACTATGACGACAACGGCGGCGGCGTCAGTCATACGGTTGCCTGACTTTTGAAATAAAAGGTCGACGATTCGAAATCTATTAGTTGTGTTTTTGTTTGGTGTCATCGGCCTTTTGACGCCCCACTGCTGGGCTTTGGCCTTCTTACATGTTTAATAGGACATCGGAAGATTGAGCCATAGCCTACTTTAACGTGACATCGGAAGCATGGAATTGTAATTTTAAAAACTCTGTTACTTGTTTGGTGTAACAAAGAATACTCCATTCTACATAATAATGTGGGAAAAATAAATTTGTAAAAATACGCAACATTAAGGTATATTATAAGTAGGCAAGTACTTGCCAATCTAATTTGAAGGACATTAGGTTGCCAACGGAATTTTAAAATCCGAATAATTTACATCCAATTAATACAGTGTTATCGGTAGATAGGGAAATGTCTGACCAAGGCTCAGAATCTATTAAAGCTTAATAGAATTGTAATCATCGAATTTAAAGTTTTAACAAAAGCGAATCAGAAAAAGATAAGTTACAAATACTTCATACCTTCTCTTTAAATTGAATTCTAGACAATACAAAGTTATATCAGAAATGGGAATGAAAGTGAACAAATACTTAGTCCTTCGATCTTACGTTTGTTTCAAAGATGCGTAAATTTATTATGCTATCATAACATCGAGCATTTATCAAGTTGTTTGTTTGCAATATCACGTAGGTAGTACTATGCGAAAGTACCCACTTAATGGAAAACTGCCTTGGAATACCTGGAATTACTTTGTTTTTATGTATAAGTACTTCCACAGTAATACTCTTATAATACATGTGTACCAAAAACTATATGCAAATTAACAAGGCAGAGGTGCCAAAAAACTTTACGGAATGTTGTTTGGTGTTTGAATTGTATTGAATGGTATGGTATATATATTTAAGCCACTATTGTTTGTTTACTTACAATCATTTAAATGCTTAGAAGTCACTACATTATTTAAAATTATGTAGGTAACACTTAAGCTGTTCCTAGTTCGTCTGCCTGTTTATCACTTAAATCATGTCGAAGTTTATCGCCATAATTGTTATGGCGATACACTTTGACAGGATCATCAGTATCATCTTCATTATCAGTATCATACAAACATCCTTCCCTACTACTGGTTTGTATGTCCTTATTAATATAATCATAATTTCCATTATATCCAACAGTTTCAAACAATCTTCACTTTCAATTTTTGGAGGAGGTTAATATTAATAACCGCCTATATGCACCACTGATACGATCGGATTTAAGTTTGTATGTCTCTTCTGGAGGGCATTAATGTTAAAACTACTTATGACCTGACTGAGATGGGCCCTCATCGAGGGTAATCTACAAGGGGTTGTGTTCTCGTATAACATAACAGTTGGTTTTGTGTTATGATAGCATAGTGTGGTGATAGCAGAAAAATTAACTTACAGAGGATGCGGGTTTTTGTAGGCTAAAACTATCCCAAGCGGACTATAACACTATGAAATATAAGATGCACATAGTCACAGAGTGTTTATACTGCAGAAATAAATTAATGCCACTGTTTCCAAGACAACTCTGTTAATTACAATTGATAGACATTTTAATGGGGACTTCCAAATCCTTGTAGAAACAGAGAAAAGTAAATTGAATCAATTAAAAGGTCCAATGGAAAAGAATTTTCTTTGCTTTGTTCGAAAAGCACCGATTTGGGATTACACGCTCTCGGAGGACATTTTGATAATTTATTTACGCTAATTTGTTTATGCGTCACTTCTCATTAACTTTATGTAATAATTAGCGTTTGGTAGTAGGTGGATAAATAACGAAGAAGCCCACCTACCAGCTTTACTGAATTATAAAGTCATAGCATAAGCATGAACGTAACAAAAAGTCTCCCGATGTGGATGGAATTCTTACTGGTACTCTTAAGCTTTCCAGATTGTTGCAAATAATCTTGTCAACCACGAAGGACAAACAAGCATACTTTTTCTATAATAATAATTGTTAGAAATATAGCTGCTCTGGAGCTTATTTGTTCAAAGCATTTCTATAACTCACCACTAATAGTTTAACGAAAACCTGAAGAAGTGGAGTAAAGAGTTTACATCTATCTTCTTCTATACGTGAAGCGTAAACTTTCTACCCTTTTTAAGTACATTGCGAGCATATAAGAGTGTGAGATTTGATATAGTTAAAGTTTATATGGAGAAGATCTCACATGTGGTAAAATATATATTAATGTCTTACAAGTGCATTCAATTAAATTAACATTTTTCTTACATTTTCAAAAATCGAAGAGGACTTAGTTTATAGCTGGTCAGTTTACGATCGCAATGTTGAGTGTCTTTGCAACATGTCTGAATTCTAAAGACGATGTATAGATTCTTTGTAAAAGTATTTTCGGTAAAGTTTTGAGCTAGGTTACTACCTGGATACTGCTAGACTTAAAATGGAACATACATTTCTAAGCAACTCTGCACACAACTCAATGTGTCGTGTTAATGCAAAATAAAATAAATACTCCAGTGAGCCAGTCATGGGAAGTGAGTTTGATTTTTTGTACAGTCAGAAGCGTAATTGTAGCCAACCGCGGATCCGTGATGAGCTTTTTGTTTTTGTCTTCCCACTGGAACTAATATATACCATAATGATTTTTAGCGCTATCTACATTTTAATTTAGCAAGACGCACTGTGGGCTATGCTTGATATTAGTGAGTAATATAATGTTATAATCTAGTGTACTCTAAAAAAATCTTAATAGACGTTGTTGTATAATTATTAAACCTAGTGGTCGCCCAGTGGTCGAAATTCGACCGTAATTTTTATAATAAGGCTGCACGGATTGTATCCTAGGCGATGAAAAATTAAAAAAGATAGAATGTGAGTTTGGATTGGCATTGACAGATTTCAGCCGCTCCATTTTTGAAATTTCTGAAAAGCGTATATATGCGTGTGTGTCAAATAGGTACAGTCGGCGGCAGATCAACTTACCCAAATCTGTCAAATTTCTACAATCAATTTTGAACTTTATTGTTTAGACATAAGGATCAATATTCATTGGAGAAATTTGACAGATTTGAGTAGGTTGATCTGCCGCCGTGTGTACATTGTAGTGTGTGTAATGTTTGTTTTATTGATTTAATGTATTTTTTATGCATAATAAAAAAAAAATAACATTCTGCAATCCTTCTCTATATAAACTATAAGTGTGCGAAATTTCATACTCCTCCGTCCGCGCAATTTTCGTAAAAAGGGGTACAAAGTTTTTGCTTCACTTATTAATATATAGATAAAAGTTATTTAAAGACAGCAACATCAAGAGAACCATTTCACCGCTAATAAGGCTAGCTAACAAGCATAGGTATACTGTTTTGCCCTGAAGGAGTTTAGTTAGTTATAAGTTTTGTGATTTAAGTTCATCTTGCATTATATTTTAACTATGTTCTTTTTTAGACAGTTTTAAATTTCCAACTTAATTGTCTGACTGAATTTATAAATACCTAAAAATTCTTAATTTTTCTACAAAACCTGTAGAACCACAGAACCCATTGATTCTGGTGTGTGGACATACGTTGATCATATCCAAAAAAATGGTAAATTCTGTATCTTTCCTGTAACCATTGATTTAAGGCTTGCACTGGCGGAGTCGCGTTCTAACATCTAAGTTCTAACATCCAGCCCACCTATTTTTGTTTTCTGAATATTTATTTTTAACTGTGTTATTTCTATTTTTTTAGCATACAATAGATATTACTACTTTGCATCCGTTGTAGCTTTTTTAAATTCACAATTACCAATACAGCTCATTATTTGTTAACCGACTTGAATTTATATGCCCCATTATCTGATTACCATACAATAATCAGTAATGAAGCAATATTTTATTTTTGCATTATTGTGAGCCACATATAAAAAGGCGTTACGGTCTGGGCTATTAATAACTAAATTGATCGGCATGAATAACGAATAAGAGCTTGAGAGAGGTGATGAAGATTGATGACGGAATGAGTGTGTATGTAAAGTATAAAAGTGATCAATAATAATGATTATCAAACAATTATGTTTAAACTATCCAATAATATTAAGGAAAAACAGCTTTTAAAAGTAATGGACATAATCATTATTATTCGCAGACTAGAACGACTCTTCAGTGACGTAAGTCGAAACTTAACTTATTAAAATTAAGAGAGAATTGTTTTGCTAAATTTTCTCATTGTTTTAACATTAACAAAAAAATTTTAAATAACTAATTATCAAAATAAATTGTGTTTAAACTCAAAAAATAATTATTTGTCAGCGTACACACGCCTGCATATCAGACTATGACGAACTGTCAAATTTCTTCAATAAACTTTGAACTTTAGTAATATGACATATGGTTGATTATTTATTGAAAAAATGTGACAGTTTTGGATAGGTTAACTAATGACACAGATGGTAACCTTAATTATATTACGGTTGAAAAAAAACTTTTTTTACATACCATCGTTTTATTTAACTTCGTATTAATGCAACTTAATTGTTGAACAGAACGAAAATAAGATTTATCCGACACTAACTAAAAAGAGTAACACAACAATAACGTTTACAGTAAGGGCGTTATCTCTTTAAAACAAAAAAGAACAGTATGTATGGGATTTTTGGTACAACGGCTCTCAACTCCTCCTCCAATACCGTACAGCGCTTATCTTCGCATTAAATTACTTAACCGTTATTTTTCCACCTTGGTTGGAACTTGGAACACTGAACAAGCATGTGAACAATCAAAAATAAACGTCAGAAGAATGATATACAACAATACTTTGTGGTTTCGAGGTGTTAAATAAGATTCCGAGGCACATTACCTTTTCCCTCTATAATTACATCAAAGTTATACTGTAAAACCTAAAGGAGTATTCATCGATACTTCTTTCGAAATGTTTTCTACGAACTTGAGAACCTTCCTTCAACGGTAAAGCATGGATCTTAAGCTGAATCATCGTTTCCTGTCCTAAATACTTTCATGAAAGTTGAGGCTGGTAAAACCTTACTTACACTGGTTAACATATATATCGCATCAGAATTATGTTAAAATGTTTAATGAACACTTAAAATACATTCCAATATAAATATTTATTTACTTACAGTTACAGTCATCGTTCTAAAAAATAATGTCTGGAGTTTACCTGAAAACGAAAACATAAACAAATTAAAATAAATACAATTTGCTCATTCAAATTGGAATTCACGAAGGTTGGGGCACCTTCACAAATCAACAACAAATCCGACATATCAATTTTAAGCGTCCATCGACGAGCTAAGCCGATTAAAATATTCGGTTTTTGATTGAGGCAAAGCGAGTCGACGCTAAAATAAGATTTACACCACCTACGTATTTATACATTCCTGTTTAAAAGGATCACACGTTCTACAGTCAATCTGAGTTAACTACCTTTTAGAGCTACAGTTTGGTTATACGGATTATTGGAAGTAAACCTATTGTCAAAAACCCATTGGTAAACAAATACAACTGAAGCCTTAAACATAATTTGATACGGACGAAACAGGATAGGGGTTTTCACGGTCAAATGGTGAGGCGGAGACCTTGAGAGGCATCGTAATGATAAATATGTGGTTTGTGTTGGTATTCGGAGCCAGGCACCTGATCAAACATTCAGGGAGATAAGCTGAGCACTTGATGTGAGACTCAATAGATAACGACGCCTTCCTGGCCCCGCCACTCGAAACTTAAAGCATTCAATAGCATATTGCGATAGAGATCTCGTCTAGTCGTTGTCATGAAAATATTCATGAACATTCAACTACAAAGAACAGCTGAAATAATATTAACATAAGGAGAATACATGCAAAAGTTTTCAATGCAAGGTCTGACATACAGAATGAGCTGGCAAAGAACTGTTAACAGATGAAGAGTCTTGGTTTCCTTGGTTTACAAAGGAAACACACAAGGAGCTTTAGTAAAAATCAAAACATTGAAAGTTTTCTCTTCATATGCAAATGGACAGCGATTCCTGCACTAGATAGATACACACGACCACCAAGAACACGTTATTTCCTTCCATTACAGAGAGAATTTGAAATTTTCTTTAAAAAAAATCTGATTTGTTGAAAACCAGTATGCAAAACGGAACGCAACTGAAACGTTAGAAAGAAATGTAAATGTTTTTTTTGACATTCGTATACTGGCCTTGATCGCGCGGGGGTTTTTGTCGTCACGGTTATGAGATTTTTGTAAGGAATAATTGATTTCGTTTTTAGAAAAGCCATTGGTGGATAATTTTGCAGAAAAATATAAGGTACTAGGGCTGATCGGCAGCCTAGACACATAACCTCCCTCGAGTTTCGGTAGGCGTTGCGCGGTGGCGGCACCAAGGCCATTGTTGGTTATTGCAATCGGTGTCCTGACATCGTGAAGGACTGGTGATCAGATAAACGGACGTGTGCGACATACCACGTAGCGGGCTGCGCAGCACACCACGGCAGCGGCGCTGCGATCATCCTGTTCCCTTTCCACCTCCTATCCTTGATCGCGCGACAAGCTGAACGTCAGCCACCAGTCGGTGAGTAAATAGAATTAAGTATTAAAATAATTAGGTTAATAAATTTAACGCTGCGTATAGCAGCAGCTTCAGCCCTCTGATCGGGGACCTACCGGGGGTCCAGAGGGTCTGAAACAGGATTTGCTTGCTGCATTTAAAGTTAAAATACAAAGCTTTTTTTTAAGATGAGAATTCGGGTTTTATGAGATTTGAATAATTATTGATAAGAAATATGTATTACTAAAATGATGTGATGATATATAAATTGAGTATGTAAGATATTTTGATAAGAACTTATAATAAGTAACAACTTATACTATATTAACTTATATAAAAAACATTTATATCTTGCTTTCTTTTGCTGTCGTTTGAGTGTTTGATAAGTCAGGGCAGTCTGTTTTTATAGTCACTATTGTAATATTATGAAGCTGCTTAGTATGCAGCGCGTCTCTGTATGGAGTGTAAAAGGTGATACAATGCAGACACGTAGAAGTATACTTATAAGACGACCGAGATAAATGTATATCGGTAAGATGAAAAAACCATCACCCTACTGCAGTGCTCGTAAATTTGTATTACCAATGGATTCTGCTTTGTGATTGGCTATCGTAGTCACCGTAAAACTAAGAGTAACGAATGGACAAAATGGCCGACAAGAATGCACCATTCCATGAGATAACAGGAACTTTATATGTGAAGTGACTGGACTTAAGAATGAATGAAAATATTTATTATGAAACTCTAAAGTTTAAAAAGGTTCGATTTTTTGTTTCATCGATTTCATCGAATCTCCTTTATATGCAGACCAAACTAGCCTGGCCGTGGTTAAAATTTCAATAGCCCAGAGCGATTGAGGAGGCCGGCACGTGTAACTTTTTGTGCATAACTCCTTGGAATTTTTTGGTACCGCCTCGTAAAAGATTCGGGTTGAATATCTTATTATGCAATTTTTAATAGGTTGATGCCATTTAGAGGCATTCGTTTTTGTGCCAATAGTACGTTATGAATCAAAGCGTCAAAACGGATTGGAAAACATCGCGTGGTGTTTTGTTTATATTAAAATGTTTAGTATAAGTCGCTTAGCAGTTGCATTAATTTCATAACTCATGTTGAATTATATAAAAGCGAGTGTATCTTCGTCGTTAGCGATAGCGACATCTCCTCGTTGGGAGGCAGCGAATGAAGCAGTTGTGGGCCGCGGCGGCAACTTTCTATGCGACCTCGAAATGCTGCATTCACTTTCCTCACGACTCGACACCGGTTACGCAACCGACACCACGACATACTTACATATCACCACGGCAGTTGTCGCTGCCGTGCCGACACGACCCTGGCGAAGAATATTAACTATTATCAGGAGTGCTGTTCCAGACCAAGGTAATTAATCGGCTCAAAGCCATCGCTATTGCACGTCTGACAAGAGAAACATTGTCTTCCTCTAAGTTATTAAATCAAGACGGGCTAACAAAAACCTCTTTTGGCTGGAATGACACCGCAAAGATGCGAAGGAGTTGAAAAATAAGTTTGCTATTTATTCGAAGGGAAAATAAAAACGCCAGGTGCCGCGCCTCTTGCGTCCAAGGTCAGCGTTTCCTAGAGTTGCATATAGGTTTCTTTTTATTTGTTGCATGTTCCTTCTCTGGCTCGGACTCGCGTGCGGCCAAACCAGTTTCGAAGCTGTTCTCCATTCCTCCCGTAAGGCAGTACGCCCATTACAATATTAGTTTTTATTTATCTGTTTTAATGGAATATTTTCTGCCAATAGTTGAACTACACACGACTAGTCTATAGATTAGTCGTGTTTAGTTAATTTAGAAGATAAGATAAGTGTAGTCAATTTAAAAGCATAAAAGGATATTTTAGACAAAGGTTTGACCACAGAGTTGTACCAAATTAAATCGAAGATATACTTTTCAATTTTTTTAATTTAAACTTTGATAATAAGAATAATTTAATAGATGTCCCAATTTAATCACTAATGCAAAACTAGTCCACCGTAGATAAATATTAAGCGCGTGTTGCTATTGTTAGCGATGAGCCTTAAATTGCAAAACTGGAAAAGCAAAAAGTATAAAACAAGGGGTTGGGCATCAAATTTGGTTGTTTCTTAGAAGCCTTCGACAACTGCAAACCGAGCTAGCAGGAAGTTGGGACGGACTAAGTTTATGTAACCCAATCACCTGCCTCTCTCAAGGCCAGCCTCAACGATTTGGAAAACACCAAGGCTACGCGGGACCAAATGCGCCGTGCTCAGGCCACACTAATTATATCTAACCCCTTCGAAGGAGCTCCTACAGCAGGATGTTGCATAAGCTTTGTTGTTTTGTTATTCTCCTTGCGGAGCCGCGTCGCATTTTAGATTAGTTTTTTGTAAAGGGAAGGCACATTCTTATTTTACACTGCAGGCAAGATGAAGTATTAATAAAAGAAACATGAAAATGCTCCTTTCCCATTTTAAATTAATCACTTTGTAAATAGTCACGATCACGAACACTACAAGTTTGTTGAGATCAGCAAACTATTGATGTTCCCACGTCACCGCTTCACATCTCCATGAGACATACATAATAATCTTAAAAGTGTGGAAGCGCATCGTTTCTTCTGAGAACTGCAGCGATTCACCGAGACTCTTTTAGAAATTTTCAAACTTTTCACGTGTGGAGTGCCCCCGGAGGAAAGAAACTTTAAGAGTAAATGACCTGGATAGATATTGATACACCTGAAAATGAGGACGTCTCGACCAACACCACATCAGACTTTAAAATATCTTTCCAAGTTCTGTTAGAAGCGGAAACTTTCTAAAGTTTTATGCTGACCGTTGCAATTTGCAACGGAATGTATGGAAAATGCAAAAGAAACAAAACAAAATTAATTCAGCGACTAAGTTGTTAACATTTTGCAGCAGAATTTATAATACATTTTTTTAATTAATCCATATGAAGGGATCTATAAAAAAAACTTCACCGGGGGAATCCCGATGCGAGAAATTTTTGGGTGAACATAAAAAGGGCATCCTCCCCTGTTTTTCGGGCCGCGTTGCCATTGGCAACGTGTACTATCATTGTATTATTGAATTTATTGTGCTCTCTGACTGAATGCCGCATCTTTTACAATAGCTTTAAATAGACAATTTCAACGAAGTTAAACTATGATGCTGTTGACATTATTTGAATGATTTGGGGCTTGAGTTAGATTTATTGACAGCTGCATGAATGAATGTAGCAGCAGAATTACCAAATATGAACTCTAACACAAACGAACGCTCTGATTAATCTAAGAATTAGTACTGACTGACGCGCACAAGAACGTGGAGTTATTTACTCAAGTGTTAGTGTTTATGAGACGTTAACCGAGGGTTTTTATGTGTTACGTTATTTAAGGCATCGTTAAACATGAAAGGAAGTTTATTAAAAATATGCCTGAACTTGGATTTATGCGAGAGACGGCCACTAAATTTTGAATCTTTAATCGCGTATCATAAAATGAAACAGGAAGTGATTTTAATATTCATTATGAGTACTTAACTGCAACTGAGTAGGTGACTAGTAGCCGAAATGTTAATGAAATGTCATCTTAGACGATTTGAGCCGGTCAAGACAAAAACAACAATATTATTATGGTTGTGGTTCAGCCAGACGTATTCGGAAATAACAAAGGCGTTGTAATATAACGGGCAGCGAGTACGCAGGTGCAAAGTGGAGCGCGTGCGGCGAGCATGAAACCGACAAAGGTGATATTTTGAAAATAGGTTTTTGTGAAGAGGTTGCTTCACGCAATGCAACTCTTGAAGCAGAATGAATAATGCCAGTTTAGAAAAAAGAGAATCGCCAATGGTTATTGCGTATAAAGGATGTATTAAAGTATGCAGTCGTCCCGCAGGACTTGTTGCTTCGCTACCATAAGGGCTCACGTTTTTTTTCCATTCATGCCGGTAGCGCGGATTCTGAACAAGGCGCTCTGTAGGTAAGCTTAATGTCGACATTAACAAGTATAATGCGCCTGCGCCGTCGACCATAATATTTTTCAAAAGATCTCTATGAATTATTTATTTCTCGCGTAGACACCATTACAATTATATCTTTTCTACTCGAAGGAACGACTTCTGAATAATAAGTGCCACCTTGGAGCAGTCGTTGTAAGAAAAAGTAAGGCAAAACGCAGTCCAACTTATAGAGATATCCTTTTTCATACGTATACTCGTAGTCTGGCATGTTCTATCTTGTAGAAATCTTGTATAATAATGGGATGAATGTTTTAAAAAAGCTTTTTATTTAAATCCATAGTTGTTTCAGACAAACATGAAAAAATGCGACTAGATTATTAAACTATGTGTGAAAATTGTATTCTATTTACACACTTAAACTATAATTGAAAGTTCGTAATAATATTACTCAGGAATTAACGGTTAACGTAATTTTTTATAAAAACTTCAACTTACCCAACTTATAACTTCTCAAACGTGAGTATACTCCGCAGCGACTACGAGAATTGACCTTGACCCTTGCCTTTTCTGGTGACCTCAAGCTTGAGCGGTGCAAAATGCTCAATAGCATCGACGCCTTTCACCGCAACTCGCGGACTGTCGCGAGAGATGCCGACGTAAACATTGGGCGGGTGAACGACCCGGGTTCAACTTGACACATTTTTGGTTGGCCCAATTTTGGCGGGATCGCCGACCCCGCTTGCGCAATGGGAAGCCAGTTGACATCTACATATCTTACGTGTTGACGACATTTTTGCGTGTTTGGGGAATTTACAGGTGTTCGACATTCAAATTTTCATGACTGCCCTATCTGGTGCTGCATGTTATTCTTTGTCATTGGTGGAGGATTCTTCCATAAAATCTTGACATTTTCTTTGACTTGACTATTTTCTTGACAGCTCTGCGTTGTTTGTTAGGAAAAGGTGAGTTACCTCTGTAATTGTATACGTTTCTGCGTATTTGAGGTATTTTCAGGTGGTCGATATTATGTTTTTCATTGCTGTTATCGTAAGGAATTCTATAAACCGTGAACGCTGTGTTCGTTACAGCCTGATTGGTAATCAACCTTATCCCAAGAAACATGATAAATGTGAATAAGTGTAGAGGAGAATAGTGCTGAATGTGGCAATCATAGGCTTTTTCCATGCAAACAGTGTCACGAGCAGAGAACTCAATGAGTACCTACGTGTATAAAGTAAAAATTGTGTGTCAAATTATTTAATTTTCTTGAAAAAAAAAAATTACAAGAAATAAAATTCAAAATGTGAAATGTATAATAGGTGCCTCATTCTCAAATACAATGGTCTTTGAAGGAAGAAAAAATGTTACTGTAAATTATGCTGACGTCGTACAATCACTTTAAAATTAAATTTACAAAGAGTGAAACTAAACGCTGCCGCTGTAAAAACATAGTTTTGTCCAAAATGAGAATAATCAGTTTGACCACAGACCTATAAAGTTTGACTCTATACCTGTTGATATAATCAAAGGTTTGACTCAACGATTATAGTCAATTTACGACAAACATACAATAGTTCACAAAAAAGAGGTCGATCAACTTAAAGCTAACGTAGCCGATTAAAAAAAGACTCAAACATTCGAGAAAGTGGGATGACAAAAATATAAGGTTTTGTTAAGGTGCAGCAGACAATCTGTAGTAATGGCAGTGCCCGACGGATTCCGTTTGCGTCACGGGCGGGGTGCAATAAAAAATGCAGGTAGGGGCCCGAGCATCGACCCCGGGGCTTTTTGGGTGATGACGTCACTGTCATAACATTCACCATTTGTGCCCACAAAACAACGAATGTGGGGACACTCGTTGCATACACCCTAAATGCTGACATAATCATGATGGAAAACCCTTAGACTGGTGCGTTTCACGGCAGAACAATTTCAAAACTTTGTTTACACAACTAAAACTTTTATTAGAACCGCTGAAACGAGAACAGAAACTAACACTATGAGGAATTAAACAAAACATTCGTGGTTTTGACGGGCCGACCGCAACATTCTGAGAACCCAGAGAGAGCACGCATGCGGATCCGACAACAAAATGGACTTTTTTCTCTTGGTTTCCCAATGTGTAACTACACAATTTGCACTAGCGTCTCGGAGTCATTGACCTCTCGACAGCTGTTTGACTATGGCTGTGCTCGACGCAAACGCAAGGTAAGTAGAGTTGCCGAGGAGGTGTATCGGTACCGCTCTTTTATTCGAACCATGACAAAAGAGCCGTGAATAATGACATCATTATTTTTTTAAAGCCAGTTGCTGTAATGAGGACACTATAGACAATGGTTACGAAAAATATTCACGTATTTGGATGTTTGTTTATATATGTTAACCATATAGTTATACCGTTGAACTCTTCGTGTGAGTTAATGAACTGCGGGGATATTTACAATACTTACTTAATTTTATGTATTGCACGGAAGTTTTGTACGAGTATTATGACACTTTGTATGTTACTTTAATGTAAGTATCGATCTATAAATATAATTTGTTTAATCTGTTTCAAGCTTCAAATCAAATGTAGGTATGTGTGCTTTATAGCTAAGTCGGAGCGTGGGTCATGCATGAGGAAACATAAATTTAGAGGAGCCGATAGAGACGCGGCGTGGCTCCACAAACCCACAACAGCTGTAGACGACCATACTTACACATGCCCGCACCCCTGCTACACGCACACATAGCCACCTAAACGCAGACGTAACGTAAACAGACACAGGTTTATGTATACCAGATGCCCCTATAGAAAGGGACAACAATACGTACATTCTAACGCTAGACAAAGAAGCAAGCGAGGGAGGTTTGACAACGTCAAGAGACATCTAATTAAACGTAGTTGAAGGTCAAAAAAATAAATGCATCAAACATGATAACGAAGTTGAAACTCATGTTTCAGTAATAAAGAATAAAATTGTGAGATATGCAGCTGTGCACGCCGTGGTATGTTGTGTTCGGACGTGTAAGTACATTACAGAATGCCTTAAACATCAGCGGCATGTTAGGAACTGGCTAATAGAAAAATAAACAGTTGCAGGCCTAAGCGAGGCCGTTGTTAATTAACATGCAGATAGTTTAATAAAAGGCAGGAAACAGGCAGCGAGGGGAGTAGGCAATGAAGCGGTAAAAATAGAAGCGGGGGCGACAGGGACGGGCAAGAATCGATCCTATGAACAATGCAGCGATGCAACGTTCGTGCCAATCAATAATGGATGCCAAGCTGTAAGCCGTGCCGCCATTACAACCCAATTCTATTTTTGACAAACAGATCAATACGTCCATAATTTTCGAGTTGACTTCATATTAGAGGATTAGCTGACCTACTTAAATACTGCTAACTGATTCGTTTTCCTGTTTATGTCAATTTATTGCTTAATTGATTAGAAATATTTTAGATTGACTCATTGTAAATCTGTAAATTTTATACCATATAATATGTCTGGTTCCGATTGAATACATTTTCACAGTGCCGACTTGTTAGGGCTTAAGCGTTTTCAAAGCTGAACACATTGCGTGTATCTTTAAACTTCAATGAAAGCCGCCTTTAACTGGAAGCTTGACTGGATTAATGCTTTAATAACTGCTTCCTTTAGGTTTCAAAGCTTTGTGACTAAGCCATTTTAAATATTAAAAAGCTCGTAATTTCATACTAGGGCGTTTGTGTTACATTAGTAAAATGCTCAATAAAATAGAAAATGCTGTTACTAACAACTATTATATCAACAACATTAGGGTGAACTGCAAATTCAGTATTGACGTGCTCGTGAGTTCATTAACTAACAACAAAAAATATAAGATTAATACAAAATGTCATGGCAATGAACAAAACAATTTAGCATGACATGTGTTTGCAACAAAATCGACAATCACCGACGAAAGCGCGGAAATGAATGTGCAAAGCGCACATGTTCCAGCTGACTTCCATCCCTGTTATTTTCGGTGGAGCCGCAAGGACACAGTGTGGTAGGTCAGTGCTGGCACTAACAGTGAACCCTAAGTGCTGGGGGAGCAATGTAGGTCATTAAGGGAACCAATTGTCGAGGTTCGTCGAGCGGAAAGCGTTCGCAAAATTTGACCGCATTATGCAGTGACGTTGGAAGTTCAACGTTTATAACGAACCTTATCACAAATACGAAAATATGTACGAATTGTGGTAGGTCCACGGGGTTAATGCACTTCACTGATAACAGCATTGTCCTTGTGTGACATAGTTCTGTTTGCAATGGTTATTATGTTAGCGAATGCTCGAATTCGTCTAACTATTGCGAGATTCTTTTGCTCTTTCTCTACCAGCGTCGGATTCTTGATTACAACAATAAAAAGGCGGGTTTTTTTTGCCTTTAATAACCGCGTTCACCTCGGTGGGAACACAGCAGGAGTCCCGCCGCAAGCACTATACAAACGCATCTCCGCTCAGCCAAGCAAAACCACGTCTAGACGCCATTCTGTGTATTAACACTCCCATTATAAGATCCTGTAATATTCACTTAACGTTCGTGTTCGTTGTCGTGGTCAACCAGATCTTTTTTTATTGGTGGCGCGATATTTATTGATGCCTACGTTACCAGCTTTACTTTTTGATTCGTTTTGGGTTTTGTTGAATTCGATATGAGTGCGCAACGGGTGGTCGGTACACCGTTTTACAATGTGTACGTCTTAGCGTCCAAATAAAAATGTCAAGATGTCCTACACAGCTTTCATGTGAATTTTATGAGGCAACAATGTGAGTTGTTAATTGTGAGCCTAATTGCTTCTGTTGTCTGGCAGCAATTAACTTTGCTATAACAATACTTTTAACTTTGTCGTAATGGTGATATACTTTTATAAGTTGGTAGATTACTCAATTAATTTAATGAAATGAATGAAATTTAATAATGGTACCTACAAGTTATAAATTATCATGTTTGAATTTTTTTTAATATAGTCTATGTTACTCAGCGCAAATGTAGCATTCTAATGGTGAAAGATTTTTTTTAATCGGTCCAGTAGTTTTTGAGTTTATTCGTTGCAAACATACATAAAAAATACAAAGCTTTTCTCTTTATAATATTAGTATAGATTGATCCGCCGGATAACTATATTTAGATGTGAAGCTAAACTTATAATATATATATATATATTAGCACACGGGGATTGTAAGGAATTCTAGATAATAATATTTTGAATTGGTCACCCATCTGCTGACCTAGCATAGCGAAAGTCGCTTAACTTGCAAGATCGTAACCCGAACGCGCAAAGCGCTCCGTCGACCTTCCTATCATCTATTACCAGTTACTTCACATCGCTGTAGGCGTTTCACTCAATCTCAGTTCTCGGCTAGACATGAGTCAGTATCGTAGGTACTCTTACATACCTTTTGTTATCGGCGCCGGTGTAAACGACCAGCAGTACAAAGGCAGTCGGACGAGGCGCCCTTCAGTTGACTGAGACCTTGGCTGGATTTAGACGCGGTTCGATGGACTAAACGACGCCATTTGTTTTAGTTGTGATGTTGGCTACGGACGGACCTTTTATTGCAGCGTTCAAGAATGCAGCAACACGCAATCTTAATTGGGAGTCTCCATTTTTTTGTTGATTTCGAATCTTGCGAGTGTTTCGAGGAATTGCAGTTTCGAGGGCGAACAGTGAGGTCGGCAACCGGGGAGACCTTGGCCGATTTTAACGCAGGTTCGACGATCTATGTCCGAGACACCGTGCACACATACGGGGGAGGCGTTTTACAACTTTCGCGCGCCGATAAAGTTCACGTTCGCACGTTGTGGGTGCCTCGTTTCCTCGTTATTCCTCAGTACGATTTATAAATACAGTTCCGCCAGATGCTACATGCTGTCATAAAGATTGTATGAAAATATTTTTTTATGTCCAACGAATTTGGATTCAGTTCTCCTTGTATTATTTCTTTCACGTTCATTAAATAAAGTACATTTTGATTTTTAAAGTGTCGTATTTCGTTGTCGTGTCGATCGTTATTGTATTTAATGATTTTAACGTGCACTGTACGCGTGTGTGTGTTAGGTCGATAATATGAAATTTTAAACATAAATTAATATTTAAAACACGATTCTTTATTAATATTGCAAATATATAATAATACGTACCTACAAATACTAAGGATGATTTTTGCGCTTTTTTTTCCAGAACGAGGAAAGCACATGGCTTACTTCTCACCTTACTTGATGGTAAATTACGATAAGGGTGAGAATCGAAGCGCACTTCACCCAGAATCTTTAACCATTAAGGAATGGCCTTACCTCGAACTGTTCCGTCAGTTAATATTTGCAAAAGAAGCGGTGCAAAGTAAAGTATTGTATAAGAATATCTGGGTGCCTAGCGCGAGTTTTATTCACCATCAATCATGTTAACGAAAACAAAAATTTATAAAGCATTGAAGCAGCGTCTCCTAGTGACAAACTAGGTGAATAAAAAATTTGTCATACTAATACTCGTTGTCGAATGAAGAATAAAACTCGCACTCCCCACGCAGTTGTCATCTATCTTCCATAACCCACTACTATGGAGATGGGCAGGCCCAATGTCGCGGCTCAGACCTTGGCCGAATTTAGCTGGGGTCGTTGACCGGTGCAGGTCGCTTTCACCTCGGTGGCGCATGCGCTATGCACTCGCACTTGTCCGCTTGTTTGCCAACAAAGGTGGCGCTTCCACACTGAGACATAAGGTTCATTTATGAATGATGCCTCTTGTGTGCTTTGGTCCTTAAACATTTAAACAGCATCTGCAAACGCATTGTTTTCGGGAAAGCATTGTAGGTACGCAACGTTCTCGTTAACTTACTCGCTCGTCAAATGTTTCACGAGAACTCGATTAAAGTGTAAGTAACTATATTATTCCAAATAAAAGGTTTCACTACTCTTCCGATGAGCCCCTAGAGAGGTCGTCTGGCATAATCAGAGGGATTGAGTTAATGTCAAAATTGTGAGTGTGGTCTGAGTGAGAGGCGTAATGAGATTGGTTGTCCCTTTCTATTAAATCAGGGGTGTTATTTACGGATTTGGGATGGGGCACATACAAGGTACACACAAGAACTCGATTGGTACTGGTCTTCAAACCATACTGGATTATTGGCGTTTAGTTTCACATTGAGTTCGATAGTTGAATGACAAACCAAGTTTTCATAAAGATATGAACTGATATATAGGAATATTCGATTATATAGACAAATAACTTGATCATATAACCTTTTCTCCGTTTCATAACCATAATATATCTGTGTATATACATATGTATATATATATATATATATTTATATATATTTTATTCTTCTATCTTCTATATAGATATGTTATACTCTTCCGTGGTACAAAATACGGAGTTAGGTCCAATTATTTGTTTTAATTACTCGATACTAAACTTCATGAAACCTTGATAGCTGTAAGATCAATAGTGTGTTGTCTTCTACTTTTTTATATATATCAGTCCATAAGCGTCCCACTGATAGGCTCAGGTTTTCCCTCATGAACAATGCTATATGGGAAGATTGGGCAGCAACCCACCATGCTGGCCTACTGTGGGTTGGTGAGTTTTTACGACAGCCGTTTTACGTCAACGGCTTAATGTGCCTTCCTAAAGACAAGGTAGACGATAACCGTTAATTCAGGTGACTTATGCCCTTAATTCAGGTACTTTTATGATCCCAAAATCCAATTAATACCCCCAAACATCGACACCGTCAATAAATTTTGATTTCAGCTCTCGAACGAGATTCGATCACAAACGCATCAGTCCCACAATCGATATGTAAACAGTATTCGAACGGTGATATTTGCGATTCAATTGGTCGGTGTAAATATTTGAATACTTGTAGTTCCGATATGCTTTGCAAAGTGTCGACACTTGAACCCAACTAGCAAATAGATTGATAAATCGTAAATTCAAGGTAAAACTGGTGAGGGCAGAAGATCGTAATATCGGGATTACTATATATTTTTAATTAACTAGCAGCTTGCTTGCCACTTCGATCGCTTTAGTGAACACCGTTTAAAAAAAACCCTAGAATCTTGTTCCAGCGTCACCTACCGGATTCAATTGTGAACCTAAACCACCCACTCACACACAGAAAGTTTCATCTAAATCGGTCTAGCTGTTTAGGAGTTCAGTGACATATGACATAATACGAACGGCAGAATTATCTATATATTAATACATGAAGCAAAAACTTTGTACCCCTTTTTACGAAAATTGCGCGGACGGAGGAGTATGAAATTTCGCACACTTATCTATACTAATATTATAAAGAGGAAACCTTTGTATTTTTGTATGTATGTGTGTATGTATGTATCTTTGCAAGGAATAAACTCAAAAACTACTGGACTGATTTAAAAAAATTCTTTCACCATTAAAATGCTACATTAGCGCCGAGTAACATAAGCTAAGTATATTAATAAAATATATATATACTAAAAACGACAATTTATTTTTCCAATACAAAATGATTTGTTAGTTTTGTTGTCATGGAAACCATTGATATATATTTAACTCAATGATAGAAACTGTCAAAGCGGTACGAAGTCTGCCAGGTCAGCTAGTAGTTTATATATAGAAGGACGTTAATATTTTTTTTAATTATGCATAAAAATACATTAAATTAACAAAACAAACATTACACACACTACCATGTATTTGACACACACGCATATTATATACGGGTTGTATTTAATCGATCATCAAACTAACCTAACCTAACCCACAAAAATACTAAGTTAGCACCTAAAAATACAAAGTTAGCACCTACACTACTATTTAGATGCTAACTTAGCATTTTAGGTGCTAGCCTACTATTTTTTTGTGGATCAATTTATTATTTCTCATTATATACTCTTTTCAAAAATTTCAAAAATGGAAGAGGAGCGGCCGAAATCTGTTAATGCCAATCCAACCTACAAACTCTCTATCTTTTTTAATTTTTCATTGCTTAGGGTACAATTCGTGCAGCCTTAATAAAATTACGGTCGAATTTCGACAACTGGGCGACCACTTGTATAAATTAAAATAGGATTAAGATCGAGACGACTTGGTCGATCATCAGAACAGCATGATGGCTAGGAATATTGGGGCGGCCTTTGCCCAGCAGTAGGAGATGTTTCAGATGGATTTGTTGTTTTAGTGGTATAACAAGACAAGTTCTCAGATCTAGAAGTCAGGAAGAGGAGAGAGAAGTCCATCATTACCCGAGGTCGTCCCTAACCCCGGTGTATGGGCAAAGCAAAACAAAAAAGGTAAAAAGGTATATTATACATATTTCAATGTGTAGTGTTCGCACAAGCATTAGAAAACCTTGACTTGTGCATTGGCAATTTTTTCTCCAAATAAAATTATATCTAACGATATTTTATTTAACAGCAAAGGTGTTATCGCATAATTTGTGGACCCTATCGCAAAAGCCTTTAAAGGACGAGGGTGGAGACACGAAAGCAAACAAATTGTTTGCAGTTGCTATCGATGTTTGCACTGTGGAGTGGTCCAACCTTGAAAACTGCTGAACTGGAGATACTTCACTGAATACATTTTAAGAACATGTATTTTGTACTATACTTATTGAATTAAATTCAGTAATTTTTTCTCAAACTTTAGGCGAATACTAAAAATTGGTATTAAACACTACTCGCGTTTATGTTATAATGGTACTCCATTTCTTCTCCTTAATTTATTATTTGTCCCAATCACAATAAAATTATTATTATACATAATACGTTTATCATAAACGTCACTCACTATAATATTCGAATCTCCGAAATTTTGTTTTACCTTGTAATCATCATTACTTACTAACTAATGAGTTCGAAAACTGTTCGGATATAAAAAAAAAAGATAAATGTATAGATATCCGTTTAAAATTAATTTCAATAAACTTAGTAAATTATAAACTCTTTTAAATCAATTCAAAGCTACACCGTCTCGTGATAATACACCCATTGCCTCGAATATACCATCAAAAAACTGCTCCTCAAAAGATTTCCTTACACGATCATACAACAATGTAGATGTTATCTCCAACTGAACTACTATAAACAATGCATAGTGTTGTACCAGTCAAGAGCGAGCCCGTAAAATGTCAAGGCTCCAAAACTGGTTCCACCATACTATATCACATTATGGGGTTTTAATGACATCTATAATGTTGGCTACATAAAATGGCCGCTTACACGGAGGCTGATCAACTTGATATTTTTATCTTGAAACCGGTGTTGTGAGAAGGAAAGGAAATAGGTACGGAGTGAAGGGTCGTAAATCGAAAAAATAAAGATAACGCCATAGCTTTTTATAGAACACAGTGTGCTTGCGACTTCGTTGGAGCTATTGTAGGTCTCATTTACTCGGTTGAAGCTATAGAAATAGATCTATCGTTTTCTAAAGTTTACGCGAACACTACACATGAGTCTCTCTGTGACCACGGACCCTGCAAAGGGTTCGAAACGTCAGGATAAACATTAAAAATAATGTGTAAAATAAACGCGAGTGGATCCGTGAAAGTTGTTTCATTTCAAATAGATCTATCGTTAGATCTCACGAACGTTTAAGATGCAGTTGAAATTAGATACCGAACTTGTAAAAAAACTAAGTCTCGCAACTCAGTTCTTCTACCGTAAAAAGTTGTGAGATTCATGTAATACCAAGTCGGTTAATTTATTCAGTCCCTACTTAAGAGACCTTCTGTCTGAAGTTATTACGTATGTAATTAGCTAACCTAACAACATCTTATATAATCCATAATTTCAATATTAAAAATCTTTTATGTTTTATTAGATCTCACAAATGTTTAAGATGCAGTTGAAATTATACACTATTTATCAGTCTCAGCAATAATTTGTTATTATTGATAAGATTCTCGTCTTCAGAAAATTTGTGGATGCTTTTCTTGATTTCCACTGTAGTGTTTTACTAATTTAGATTTAGGACAAAGTCATAACATATGTAGTTAACTCCGTGCTGTCTCCCCGTAAGCAAAGTTGAACACCCGAATGGGTGTAAGTGATATGCATTAATGGGGTAATTCTCCCACAATTTCGGCTGAACAGGGGACACTTGGGGTTTCTATTTCAGCTATCTTGCACGAGCAGCCGAGACCGGCGGACGGCTTATGCTTTCCGGAGCAAATTCGGACACATTGCCACAGATAACTAACATTGGATACAATTTATACATAGGTTTTTTTTATAAGATGCCGCTTAACCGCATCTGAGGTCTTTGTCTACCACCATGTTGTAGACCGTCGGATCGGATCGGATTGTTCTAAGTTTTTAAATTCTGAAAATCTTTTTTTTATCATTTCTTGCTGTTAACCCTTTCACTTGTTGTGGCTAACTCGATGGCAGTCTCTTGTTTGTTTAACCTAAAATAATGCATACATAATAAAAGCAATTGTGATATCTACTGAATTATCTTTTACGACACTACTATAAAAAACCGGCCAAAAGGGTTCCGTACTTTATGACGTATTAAAAAAAAACTACTTACTAGATCTCGTTCAAACCAATTTTCGGTGGAAGTTTGCATGGTAATGTACATCATATATTTTTTTTAGGTTTATCATTCTCTTATTTTAGAAGTTAGAGGAGGGGGACACACATTTTACCACTTTGGAAGTGTCTCTCGCGTAAACTATTCAGTTTAGAAAAAATTATAAAACAAAAATCAATATCATTTTTGAAAACCTATCCATAGATACCCCACACGTATGGGTTGATAAAAAAAAATGGTTTTAGTTCTAAGAATGGGGAACCCCCAAAATTTATTGTTTTATTTCTATTTTTGTGTGAAAATCTTAATGCGGTTCACAGAATACTGTAAACAGAAAAAAGTGGCTGTGACATACGGACGGACAGACAGACAGACAGACATGACGAATACATAAGGGTTCCTTTTTTTGCCATTTGGCTACGGAACCCTAAAAATGGCTCTCCTTAGTCAAATAAGGTATAGAAAATGGTGACACACACTTTAAAATGTTTATTGTTCTAGTAACTATAGCCCCTGCAAAGAGATCAGCAGAGTTATCATGAGTTTAATTATTATTTTAGCGGACATTAACTGGAAACATGTCCTTCTGCCAATGCAGGCAAGAAAGGAGTGAATGTAAAAGAGCTCGCGGGTGGTTTAAAATACCACTTGTAAGTTGGTTAAGGAAAACGTGTTAGATGCTATGAGGGAAAAAATATTATGCTCTAAGATATGGATAATTAACTCGCCGTACTTTCACTCACCATTATACTAAGTGGCCTTGGTGTTTTCTAGTTAATGCAAAAATATAATGGAAATCGTGTATCGTAGAATCTTGGAATGTGCAATTTTCTTAGTTTAATTTATAAAAACATTAATCTTCTACTGATTTAGTTCTATAAGACTTTTAATTATGCAGAAAATGCTCTTATTAATAACTTATTCACAGTGTGCATTGAGAATCTTTTACTTTCTAATTAACTACATATTTCTTTAACAAAAACTTCATTTGTGTTTTTCTTTTTAATTGAATATTAAATCAGTAATATTTCTAGTTTCATTTATGAAAAGAACTCAGACTGTAGTAATAACAAAGTCAAGCGAGACAGCTGAATGAATATTAATGTATTTTTGTAGTCAGTCTATAACTTTTGACATTAATAAATATGTAATCGCGACTGTGAAAATGAAAAATATTCTCGAACATTCACCTGTATGGATGCAATTTCATGTATACCTCACCTATACACTTTAACGCGCCCGGTCTGCGATTGCCTAGGTTAAGCAACTTTTGTAAAAGCCGGTCATCAGATGGGTGACCAAAAATCTTTCGTCTCGAACTCTTCCGTGCTTCTGTGCTTCGCTCCACGTTCGTTGGTCCCCCGGTCGATAACGGCTGCATTAGCAACCACCAATCCGCACTGGTCTCGCTAAACACCAAAATTATGACTCGGTCGCTTGAGTCTAGGCCGACGGTAACACTTTTTTGCAAATTGTATCTTTATATTTTTGGAGCTGATGAGCCATAATGTATGAAATTCAAAATTATTTTATGTACTCTATGTATTCGTATTTCATGTACGTTTCTGGAGTTGGCAGTACTAGATCAAAATAAATTTGGAGTTGATGGGATACAATTTTTGGAGCTAGCGGTACTAAGCCCCGTATTTCTCGTTCTTCCTATCCATACATAGGGAAAGCTTGTGTCCCAGCACAAGTGGGGACATAAAATGAGCTGGTGATGATATACTACCACCACAGAAGATATATCTGACAACAATGAGGTACGTGAGTCTTTATTTTTTCACGACTGCCAAAACAGGAGTGTTATGTTTTCAGGGTTCATGTACGAGTATGTATGTATGTGATATTTATTTCCAACATAACTTCTAAACGCCTGAACTGATTTAGATATATGAGGTATCGTTCAATCCTTGCATCGTTCCGACTAACATAGGCTAGTAAACATTTGGAAATTCAACTCTTAGGTATGTGGGTAAAATAGGGGATGAAATTTTGTATGATGAAAATTCGTCATTTGGAGTTAGACAAGAACTTGATATGTAGCATGATATCTGTAGAGGTTAATTTTTGTTTCAACTTGTATAAAAATGCTTACAAATTAAATTACCTAGCATGACATATTTTATTAAAATGAAACTTATCACTAAAAGGTACAAAATAAAAATAAATAATTAAAAAAATTAAAAAACACGACTGCCATGACAAAAAAAGCAAAAAACAAGATGTCATGTATTTATTTATCTGTATTCATAAAAGTGAAAAACTGCTTGATTAAAAAAACTGAAATTTTCATCGCAGTCGGGGGACCGCTTTGCTGAATAAGTACTTTCTTATTTATAAGGTCAAGCAGTTTTGATTTTTTATATAAAGTCAGTGAGTGAATGAGTGGACACGTCACTTTTATAAATACAGATAAATAAATACATGACATCTTGTTTTTTTGTCTTTTAGTTCTTTTTTTGCCTTTTTTGTCATGGCAGTCGTATTTTTTTTTAACTATTATTAAATCAATCAGTTGTATATAAATAAAATAATAAACACTTTAGTTACAATTCTACGGTTCCAATCTGCAGGATCATTTAGAAACATCTAACAATGTATTTAGAAAATTTTGTATTTAAATGTAAATGTTTTGATGACATTGGAAATGATATTATGTTTTAAATTAAAGGAAAACAATGAAAACCACGTAACATTTTTCATCATCCGTTAAAACAAATATCGTAAACAGACCTAATGAATAAAAGATACTGATTTCTATGGACAAAAATTGTTTGACACAAAACTCTAACGAGCTGTGAAAGGACATTGCCGTTACAGCCAATTAAAGCTTGTAAAGACGAAATTGAACAAACGATCCATTATTTCCAGTGTCTTTATCAAACTGTCATTGATGATTGAATTCCACATACATAGGTACCACCTACAAAGCAATTCTGCGTAAAATAAACTCCAATCGAGTACGTCTGCTCTCCACAATTTTATAATTAACAAAAGTCTGAAAGATGTAATTACTCAATCCATCTGGACCCCTATTCTAAAAGACGAAGTACCTACCCAACTTTGACATGAAACTTTTAATGTTGCCTTTGTGATACCTGATATGTTATAATTACTTTTTTTCCAACTTATATTTATTGGTGCTTTTTATTCTGTTCAGGATATGCCGACCAAACAATGCCATTGTGTTTTTCTTTGTATACAAACAACAATATTTTTGATAAGTCACTGTATGGGTGGCGTTGGCGTTGGCATTGAAGAGGCATCAAAATCAGATTCTAAGTAATTTTTGATTGTAAAAAGAAAAATGTTTTACCTATTACTAATTCAGGATTTATTTTAGCTTGTTATTGTTTGTTGTTGGTGATAATATCTGATGACTTGGTTTCACAGGGCTGTTGATGAGATCTATTCTAATCCAATACCACGAAACTAATACCAATAGTTTACTGTCATATTTATTTTGTATTCCAAATGAATACCACTTTCAAAACGAATACCAAAACAAGTTTACTAAGAACTAGCTGCCCCGGCGGACTTCGTACCGCTTTGACAGTTTCCATCATTGAGTTAAATATATATCAATGGTTTCCATGAAAACAAAACAAACAAATCATTTTGTATTGGAAAATTAAATTGTCGTTTTTAGTATTTCATTTATTTATTTATTTTTAATATAGCCTATGTTACTCAGCGCTAATGTAGCATTCTAATGGTGAAAGAATTTTTTAAATCGGTCCAGTAGTTTTTGAGTTTATTCGTTACAAACATACATACATACAAAGATACAAAGGTTTCCTCTTTATAATATTAGTATAGATTAGGTACAGTCAAGTAAAATGCTTTTGGTTGTATTCATGGTGTTGTATTTACACAAAAATATTTATTTGAATCAAAATTAAAATTAAAAAAATAAAATAAAATATAAAAGGATGATGATCGATGCTTCAACTCTGGTAATAGCCTTCCTGGTACGAGCGATGGTTAACACAGTAACAAGTCATTTAATTAAAGATTGTCAGATAACATCCATTACAAGAGCGAAGGTTGAACAACACTATAGTCAGTTCAGGCTAATGCGAGTTTTAATTGCCACTCGATCACGTTAAAGGAAACGAGAATTTGTATGGCACGTGCGACAAACAAGAAGAGTTAAAATGTTGCCATACAAGTTCTTGTTTTATTTTCGTTAACGTGATCGAATGTCAACTTAAACTCGCACTAGACACCCTGTGCGAGCTCGATGGCGCAGTGATTACGCGCCAGGTCTGCGAGTGCCGAGGTTAAGCAACTTTCGCAAAGGCCGGTCATCGGGTGGGTGACCAAAAAATTATCATCTCGAGCTTCTACGTGCTTCGGAAGGCACGTAAAGCCGTTGGTCCCGGCTGCATTAGCAATCGTTAACAACCACCAATCCGCACTGGGCCCGCGTGGTGGTTTACGGCCCGTTCTCCCTATCTATCCACAGGGAAGGCTCGTGCCCCAGCAGTGGGGACATAAAATGAGCTGATAATGATGATGATGATGAGGCACCCTGTACAGCAAAACTATAGCAGACAGTTTGTTATTTTCTACGTTCTACAAATTGAAAATTTGATAAATTTAAACATTTTCTCAAATATGCTTGGAAATGAGGTCATTATTTTGACAACCTTCTTCGAGATAAAATTGCTGTACTGGCCAAAACAACGCGAGCAGCGGCCAGTAATATTTGTATGAAAATCCTATAAATGTCGCCTTTAGCGGCCAGCAAGCAATTAATTATCTAGCGTGTTATTTAAAAATTGATTCAAATTACTTCGAAACATGGCAAACAAAAATCGAACTGGCTGCAAATAGTAGGTAAACTGTTTTTTAGTAGAAAAAAAGAAATATGAAAATGAAATAATGATTTATTACAAATGCCTGCAAAATGTTCTTCTACTACATCGAGTAGTGTATAGTTGAGAGATCCTACTCGTACTGGGTCTTTAATTTAGTTTTGATTTCAAGCCTGCCTTCCAAAGCACGGAGGAGCTCGAGATGATAAATTTTTGGTCACCCATCCGACGACCGGCCTTTGCGAAAGTTGCTTAACCTCAGCACTCGCAGACCGGGCGCGTTAACCACTGCGCCATCGAGCTCCTCCTACGCTGCAGTAATGCACTATAATCACAGAATAACTAATAGTACTACCACTACAATGTTACTTCCTATTTCAGGAAAAAAAAAAGTAAGTATTATAAGCGAAGTTCCTTGCCTTATTTCATTTCACAGTTCTGGCAATTAGTTTAACGGCTCACCTTATCGCGTGAATTTAAATTCATTTGTTTTATTTTTGTTTTCAAAGCCAATGGAATTTACAAAAGTCACGCGTTGACATTCCTAAGTTAACGACAATATTGTTTCGAAGTTTTATTTGAGACCAGCGCAGCGCCTGCGCCGCTTCGACTACATTAAACGCAAACTTACACTAGAGAGTTTTCCCTAGATGAGAAGTAGCTCGTGAGCCGTAGCTTATGTGTTAATCCAGGATTTAAAAAAAAAATATTTGGGCAACATTTTAATAAAAAAGTTATATAAATTTATAAAAGTACACAAACACCGTTTATCACAGAACATAAATGTGCTTTTGTTATGTGATTCCAATAAATGTCTTCTCTTCTTTTCTTCTTGTACTCAATTGTTAAACCGTTTCGGCGTGATAAAGAAACAAATACATTATTTCGCATTAATAACATTAGTACGAGAGTAGTATTTTTGCTGTTGGCTACAGAAAAAATATGCAACGTAGCAGATATACTATTATATTAATCTTCGGGCGCTTTCTAGTATCTGTATATTAGTAACCACAAAATGTTTGAGTATCTTTTTAATTTTTTTAAACTAAGGATGATAAAACATTCAGTCGAATCGTATTTTTAAAATGACACGAAATCCCTACTCTTATTTGTTTGTTTTATTTTTCCGTTTCTATAATATAGTAGCAAGCTATATTGTTTTTTAAAACAACACCAACATAGCAATATGTTACGGGTCTCTCAATAAAGTCCGTCGGAGTCATAATTAAATGTTTTGTAAGGCCATCCTTTTATTACGTTTCAGACCCTTTTATTTTATTTGTGTCTGGCACCAGGGTCCTCGTTAATTTATCAGTAATTAAATTAAAATTTTAATTCGGTTGGCGCATTTTATCTTTTCCGTTTAATTATGTCTACAAAAGGTGTCATGTGAGCAAGGAATTTAGTTAAGACCAATTAGTTTTAATTACAGATATTGTTAGCTATGATCTTAATCACATCTATGTTTAAGGGTTTCTATGTAAATGTCATGCTTGATGACATAATATCTGACGACTAGACGAGGCTTTTATAGACTTTTTTTCTCTACGCTAATTAAATAGATTATTATGTTATTATTTATTTTTTTAAATAATAAATTGAATATTTACCGTCATCACCTTCAGTCAATAAACGTGTTACAGCTAGATAAGACCATAACTCATCTTATTCTACCCTCCCATGCCGTCTTAAGCGCAGAGGAGTTTAAGATAATATTGTAATTGGGTCACCCATCTTGGGACTCTATATTTCAAAAGTTGCTTAACATACAAGATCGTAGGACGAACGTGATAACCGCTGCTACAAATACCTCTATAGTGGTATTATTCAAAAGAATATATTTGGTTATTACAAAAATAAAAGTAGGTATGGGTAATGTCTTATCCATATTAATTTATGATTAATTAACAGTTTTCAACGTCTATCACTACCTAAATCATTGACCTTACTCGGTAGGCGATTAATTAAAAACAATCACTACTAAGTACCTATAAATCAAACTTGCTATCCATTATAATTGTTATATACTTGACATTGCTGTAATATAATTAAGAAACTTAATAACATAAAAATATCACCATCTCATTACCAGTCTGCTGGTGCATGAGCCTTTCCTATAGATGATTGATTAGTATAGAATTATATTGGTATTAACGAATTGTCTTTGTCTTTAACTAACATGTCTGGCGTCAGGCGGACTTAAAACAAGGCCTACCACCAACCAAAGCCGAATGAAAACGAATTCGCGTTCAAAATACCTACGAAGCTTTTAGTTTAGCGAAACGAGTTTTGAATTTTTATGCAGGCACCTAATTCAATATCCTATACAGTTGATTTAGACTATAAATCTTCAGTGCGGATGTAATCTAGACAGACCTAATGTCGATAAATTGTTGCCGGCTTAGTAACGGCAGGTGGCAATGGATTTTACTTATTCTTAGTGTTTTTATTGGCCAAACTTCTTTTTTTTATTTAAACTGGTAATTGACAACTCTTTAGGGGTAACATAAATACATAATAAATACAAAATTTGGTAGGGAGGAACTCTATTTGTAGAGTAGGTAGGTATATTATATGAAGAGTAATGCTAGATTTTGGTTGTGGTTTCAAATTCAAATTTTTTTGGAGCGACTTTTTTGGCGGGAAACTTAAAGGGTTTCTAAGGCCGTGTGATACAAAACACTTTCAGAGGTTTTCTAAAGGGAATGGCATCACGCACTAGTGCGTCTCTAGTTTACAAGATTCTATGAGGGATGGAGGACCGGATCGGTGTTACGTTCTAAAATGTTAAGTAAGAGTAATAAAACTTGGTGCCTACCTAATAAAACAAAATTAGGTTGTAAGTAGGTATACACTTCGTAGTCATGTATAAAATGGAGAGACGGGCTAATAATAATTTACAATGCTATTATTATAAGTACCGAAATTCAAAGCAAAACAATGAGCAAAACCAACAATCATAATGTTTTAGTGGAATCCTACAGATAAGGAAAAATTTTATTTAAAATAAAATATAACTTTGGGAGGTGTTGTTGTCGTCGACTTTATTTATTTTAGAACTCCAACTGTCCCACAACTACATATATATGTTTTTACATGTTCGTTTTAACTATAAGCTTACCTATTTTTGTATTGAAAAGATTAAAGAGCTTTCTGTCAAAGCGTTTACGATCTGTGGCAAGCATGCAGTAGCGCCACGTAGCGCCATCTATACGTAACCCTTTGAATTAATATCTCGATGTAGTCATTTTTCTTTTGCAACGAAAAGGACTTATTCGCACGATATTCCACTGCATTATTTTCTGCACGTTAAAATGAAAATGAGCAACAATAAAGTATAATATGAAACAGTGCCTAGGGCGTTAAAAAATAAATAACGAAGTAGCTACTCGCGCGAAATGAATGTCAAGTAAAAGCTTCGCGCAAAACGAACGTAGGTATATCTGTGTGAGACTTTATAATGCAACTAACATCCTAGTTAGTAACAGTAGGGTGTATGTATAATTTATTCATAGTCTATTCTGGGCGGCATGTAACGCACTGTTGGTTGTGGGAAGGTATAAAGGCTAATTAATAATTATGTGTTAACACAAATTATTGTAACATTAATTAAAGATGTGAACTACGTAACGGCCTATAGGTACGTTGATAAATCCAATTATTGACCGCAGCAGTGTTAAACTTATAATAATCACTGTATATTATTAAATACAAGTCGTATTTCAAGCAAAAGGTCAATGTTCTGTTGACGAAAATAATGATGTCATTCGCCAGAAACATATCTACATTCAACTATATAACGTAACATTCAACTGACACTGTTTGACGAATCGTGACTAGTGTGTGTTTGTATCCTAGGTAGCTGTTTGCAGAAGGATAGAATGCAGTCAATATTAATTTTTGAACAAACTATGCCTCCGTGAGAACATTTACTATACTGCATTGCGTAGAACGTAAACCTTCACAAATTATGACAATACTCTAGTTGCTAATGGAGTTTAATTTAGCCGAAATTTCTTTTATCGAAGAATGAAGTCACTCCTATTTAGCGTTTGCCTACATTACGTACGTTTATACGTTACGCGTTGCTCGTATCGTGTCGTATCACTGAAGCGAAGTCATTCTACACTGGTTGATCAATCTGTTGTGTCACTAGCCACTACGAACTCGAGTGTACACAGTCAAGAACGTTCGTTAACCGCGCGCGTCACGCGTTGCGTGCGCTAGTGCCCCCATCTATCGGTCAATGTCGGCATGACGTCGTAACCGAGTTCCGCCGGCTTGCGACAGATGGCGCTAGTAGTGTTGGACAGCGAAGCTGACGAAGGCGGGAAAACTTGTTTTGGTAGAGCGTGGTGGAGCGAAACAATTTTACTGGTATGTTTAGTGTTGGAGTCTTTAATAGTAGGCTTGGTATCTGAAATAGTAGTCGTGCAATCCTATTACTTACTTTTGAATTATAATGTAGTGCAATGTTTAGTTCAATGGATAGTTATTCTATAATTGCAATCACTACTTATTTTTTTAGGTAGGTCGGCAGTATGAAGATTTTTTAAACATTTTTCTCCGTATTTTATTAAACTTTTAATAAATAAGGTACTTTAAATAAGCTTATTATACTAACATTGACACACACAATATAAATCAGAAAATATTTATGTACACACCTTGGTATTGTCTGCATTGACACTGTAGATTGATTTCTTAATAAATAGACATTTTAACTTTGTGTTAAATGAGGTGTTGGCTAAGTGTTTTAATAATGTAATTGATTATTACAGGTATACCTATAATTTTCATAAGTGACAGTGATGGACACGACAATCATAATAGAAACTTCACAAAAAATAAGAATTACTTATCTGTACATCTCGACATTTATGGCTTCAGAAAGTGTTATAAGTACGTGTATTTAATATAATCCGGAATAATAATTATTTTTCCTTCCAAAACGGGGTGCTGGAGCTGAGGATGTGGTTACTATGACGTGTCAATATAAAAAAAAAAGCGCTGTAAAATCATACCTACTATTAAATATTTTCACTTACTTAATTGAAATAAAATACGAATAAGAGTACAGAAAAAGTACTTTTACTTTGCTTTAACGGTTATTATAACGCACATTTTGTGTATCTAGATTTAACTTGTATTTTTTTTATTTTATAGATGGATAGCATTTGGCCATTATCTCACCTGATGGTAAGTGATGATGTAGCCTACGGTGTAGCATTTACTATGCAATTACATCAACTAATAATAGCTATAAAGATTAAATTTGAAGACCAACAACACATTAAGTACATAATAAAAGATTGGAAACGCAGATTGGCCCACTATAGCGGTGGTCAGAAATAAGTGGAATAAAGAAAAAGGTCCTTTACGATCAAGACTACCTACCCTCTCCGCCTTTTGTCGTGACTTATCGACTGTGCCGGCCACAAAATCGAGATCGCTTCATTCACCGTTCGGTCCACAAAGGTTTCATTTAACCTGACCTATTAAATGTAAGTTATCACCAGATAATCTTAATTGGACCTAATTTAGATGCGAAGTGATGTCATTTAGACGTCTTTTAAAATCAATCAACATGAGGTCAGTCTACAATAGAAGGCGCGACGCCATTGTGCCTCACCGCGCCCTCTAGCGGCGACAGAGCGCGACTGAGTGGCGGAGTGGTAAAGTGCTCGGCCCGATACCCAAAGGCCGGGTTTAATTCCCAGGTCGGTCCAAGTATGTTTCGCATTTTTGGATGCATAACCCGGGTTTGTAATCACCTATCCGCATTTGGCAAGCGTGGTGATTAAGCCATACGCATCAATTGTAGTGATGTCGTGATTTCAATGTTGGAGACCTTTGCCTAGCAGGAGTGGAAAAGTTACATGCTATTTACTATCTTATATAGTATATACCTAGATTTTAAATTAACAATTATTTTAACTATCTGGGGGCACGGCCGTACCATCCTTTTCTCGTAACAGTTCAGGCCATTTTCGACCCACCTTATAACTTCGTTGTGGATAAAACTTGAAGCCTGAATTTTCAGTAATCAACCAGGCATTGTGTAAACACGGTATATTTAAAATTTCATTCAATTTGAACCAGTAGTTTAAAATTATGACTAGTTAAATTTTCTTAATTTTGTCACTCACTCACTCACTGACTGACAGACCGATCATCAAAACTCTAAGGCACTTCTAGCAGACTTGAAGCTATGTTATTATTTGGCGACGAAAATTGTGTCGACCACTGGCCTTAACCGAACCGAACGCTGGTGCCTATACCCTAGTAATTTGTGCATCAAACCAAAGATTTGAGTTTTCCGCTAACCATTTTTTGCTTTATTCCTTACGAGTAATATTACAAAGACTGCAAACTCCATACCAGACCACAGTATAGTTCCATTGGAAAGTACGAGTAATAAGATTGCAGATGCCTTGTATAAATAAGAGCCAGGCTTCGCGGTTAACCTCGACACTTTCCATTGCGATTTCACTGTGCAATGTGGTCGACTCTTAATAACGTAGGATTAAGTTAGGACGTTACAAATGTATGACAACATTCTGATTTATACACTTTTGAAATTCGCATTCCATTTTATACAAAAAAATTATAACGGGGATTTGCAGCAACGGATTTGGTCACGGGCTAGCTATTGGCAGCCCGTGACCACGGCAGCCGGTGTAATTCGTTCGAAACGTCTCTGTTCTAAAGGTATGCCTATGATACCTATAATACTTAGTAGTTTGCGTTAATTCCTGTTATAAAACTTTGATTTACATTTGATTTAAATGGAAAATAGTAAAATTTAAAAAAAATACGTATTTTGGTACCTTCTGAAGACATATTACCTAAATACTTTATATTAAACCTTTGCTTTTTATGAATAGTTAGCTGTAAATAATACTAGCCGATGAGGAAGCGAAGCTACCTTACCTGAATCTGGCTGAGATGAAAGGATCTATGAAAAATCTTACCTGGAACAAGATAAACACAACATTAGAGTGAAGAATAAATGGACATAACAAATAATAGAGGCAAAAAATTGGTTTCTGTAACACATATTACAAAAAAAACAACAAAGAATTTAATAATAATAGGTACTATAAATTATTAGGGCGTCGCTAGCAATATAATGGCAAATGAATATATCTTAATATCACATTTATTATCTCTCGAATACATAGTTTCTATGACTTCATGCCTTTTGTATTTTTGCATATTATTCTACCTTCGAAGTGACATATATGGTCATCTAGAGCAGGTCAATATTCTTAAACACTTTCCAGTATAAATATACGTATTCGATTATATATCTTACACAGTCATAAATACAAAGATTTTGATAGCATTAGCATTGGCTTTTGCTTTGATAGTTTTCGAAATTGATCGAAATTTTCGAATGAGCAAAATCACTTTTGAAGATGCTTATGTAGGCACACTATATTTGGGCACTATAAAATGTATACTATCAACAAAAGCACCTACTTGAAACATACATTTACGTAGAAGTTAGGTAATAGGTACGTTAAACAGATAAGTAGACCCTCAGAACAATAAGCTTTAGCTATTATATAGAGAGGAGACCATAACAAATAACAATGTTCTCTCCAAGGAGAAGCGATGCAGTCTCCAAAGAGTAGCGATGCGGTCTCCAAAGAGGATTATAGAATTGATTCTATACAGCACTTATATAGAACTATACGGTCCGTAGAATGGAAGCAGACAGCTCCCTGGCGTGAGCTAAGCATTGTGCAGCAACAATACCCCAGGTGTCGTAACTTTCAAGGACTTTAAAAATGGCTCCCCGAAGCGCATTGTGAAGTAATGTGCGAATATTACTCTTTCCCAGTCTGGGCTAGTGGAAATTTAGCACTGTTCTTCTTTGTCGTTTTGAGTGAGTGGAAGACAGTCATTTGTTTCGATCCACAATAGAAGAAACAACGCAAGAAGTTACTAAGATTTTCGCATGTAAATACGTATATCTATTCTCATTTATTTGGCATACCTAGTTATCATTTTTGACTGGCATTTGTGAAACGCACTAATACATTACATTCTATACATTCTATTCTAGGTATTAAAGTGTTCTTTATAAATCCGACACAGTGTACTTTAGAAAACATTTAACTATTTTACTTGTACAACTATCACTCTCTGTCATTAACATTTATTACGGGATTAAGTCCTTGCTTTTTGTTGTTATTAAATATCCTCGATTGAAGTAACGACTCCAACATTTGTTCATTCAAAACCGTCTTAGAAAAATTTTGACTTTGGAATCGGTAAAGCAGGAGGAACCACCACCGTGGTCATACTATTTTAAAAACAGATTATTCAATGGGAAGTCTAAGAAGATACTCAATACGTCACATTCATATTCCATAAATACAAATGAACTGATGAAACTTATAACTCAACTAAAAACAAAGTGTAGATAAAACTTTATAATTTCTTTCAATCGTTTTATACACAGCACAATTAAAGGGCGGTCATTACATTTAGGCGTAAAGTCTATTTAAAATGACCGACCTAAACTCAACTCTATAGTCTTTGATATAAAGTCGGTGTAAAACATTTAAGACGCTTGACATGTACGTACGTTCGTACATGTACGAAATGTCTTTGGGGTTTGGGAAAGGTACTTGGATGAGTTTACAACTTTCTCAAATTAGAATTAAATAGTAATTGATTGTAAGTTTATTATGTCCTTTCGGTACCTACTTTGTTGGTATGTATGTACGCACATCAACATACTATAACTATCAAATTTCCTCAATAGACATGAACTTTATGCCTTAGGCATATGTTTGAAAATGTATTGAAGAAATTTTACAGTTTTGGATAGATATATGCGGTCACTTTTAATCAACTGCAAATATTTTGACAAAACATCTAATTATATCAGAGAAATACGGCCGTAGCGTTTTAAAAAAAAATCGGGCTAGTTTTTTTTTTACTTTTCCTGACATAAAAATTGTAATATTTTTAAGAGCGGCTTCTCTGTCGGTTTTTTTTAATGAAACTAGGGGCACGTGTAAGCGGTGAAGGCATTGCGGCCTCTCTGTTTCGGCTTTGAATTAAACTACCGAAAGTGCTTTATTTTTCATTTTAATCGAAATGTCTTTTGGCGTTTTTCTTGAAAAGTAGCGTATAAAAATTTAAGGATTTTTCATAAAAATGGTTTATATGTATATGTTGTTGAATTTATCCTCAAAATATTTGCAGTTGATAAAATGTGACCTTATATATATATAGCCGTCTGTATTATCAACTCTTTCAACAAAAAGTTTTTAGTATTTAAATCATTGAACCTACCTAAAAAATAAGTAGTGATTGCAATTTATAAAATAACTAGCTGACCCGGCGGACTCCGTACCGCATTTCTTATTTTTTTAATTTTTTTTTTAATATTTCCTTTGTTACTCAGCGCTGATGTAGCATTCTAATGGTGAAATAATTTTTGAAATCGGTCCAGTAGTTTTTGAGTTTATTCGTTGCAAACATACATACATATGTATGTATGTACATACAAAAATACAAAGCCTTCCACTTTATAAAACTAGTATAGATTAGCGTTATGCCACAGATTACTTAATAGTTACTACGTAAGTTATGCCACTTGTTTAGGGGGGCGGGTACTATCTACTACTAGGTAAATACTATTAGCTAAATAACTTTTCGCTTGGTTAACACACGTGTCTCGGTGTTCCTGGAGTATCTACCTAATTATTATGTATATGTATGTGGTCCTGGTTCTATTCCCAGTATACGAAATACATTTTGACCGGGAATTAATATTTGACGCATTTTCTTGGAGAAAGTTTGCAGATATTTTGGCGGCATTTTCAGCGACACCGGACTTTTTTGAGGGCGGCGAGAGCATAAAGGGCTCCTCAAGTCATGTGAAATGAAACACTATCAGAGGTTGTCTAGAGGGAATGACATCACGCACTAATGCGTGTCTCCATTCCCTATAAGATTTTCCGCGGAGTTCGGATCGGATCGGTTTGATGCATAAATCGGGTCTGCGATCAACAAACGTTTACGCACATACTATAAAGCAAATAAATAAATACATCAATGCAATCCAATAAACATGACCTGTTGATAAGCAGTTACCAATCACTGTCGTTTGTTTTATCATGTTATTTTTTTATACTTCAAAGGCTTCTGTTTAACAACGGAATGAAACAACTTTTACGGATCTACTCGCGTTTATTTTAAACATTACTTTAATTAAAGTCCCAACACTATACTGCCACACCAAATGATACTGTAAGCTCTTTCTGCGTAAAACGGAACGCACGTGATTAAATTTAAATGAGGGTATACAAGCTACTAACTAATTATGAGACGACCAACACCTGTTTCCTTGAGTCCGAATTCAATGTGTAGTGTTCGCCTAAACTTTAGAAAACAATAAGTGTCAATAAAATTCGAAAACAGCATACACACGCATAATACACAGACAGTTGTGACAGTACATCTCATTTTTATTCAAGGCCGAGTCGCCGACTGCAGTCGTCTGAGATGAGATCGAATGTTCCGCTTGATGACGTCACTAGTGATGTTGCGATAATTTAATGACATTAGAGGTCATTGATCTAATGTTTGATCAAAATGGTAAATTATCGCCTTGCAGCCTCAAGATTATGCACCATTTGCGTGTTGTTTAAATTTATCGAGAGCCATTTCAAGACAACAAGCACCAACGTCCTTGACGTCACTGGTGATACTGCGATAATTTAATGACATTAGAGGTCATTGATCTAAAGCTTGATCAAAATGGTAAATAATCGCCTTGCAGCCTCAAGATTATGCACAATTTGCGTGTTGTTTAGATTTATCGAGCGCCATTTCACGACAACAAGCACCAACGTCTTTCCTAAGCATTTTTGATCATCAATATGTTGACCCGTTATTACGAATGTTTTAATTACTTACACCCGTAAGTAACCCGTAAGCACTTGGCCTTCATAGCACCTGATGTTAGAGTTGATAAGGCCGAAGGTAAAAGCGCACTTTACCCAGAATCCTTAATAACTGAGGCACTGGCTATCTTATCACGAGCTGCCATAATATGGTGGTGGGTGCGCCACAGTTCACCTAAATTTTCAACTCCGATAATTAGAACTCCGAAAATGTTCTTCCTTACATTTTTCATCCTAACAATCACAATTCCAAACTACTTACTCTGTTTCTAATGTTCATAATTCCGAATCATTTAACTACATAATAAGTCATAAGTCATAAGTCATAATATTTATTAATATTTATTTATTTAATATCAGTAGCAATAAACATCTATTATACCATTACTTGTTTTCCTATATTTTCTCAACATAACCGTCATTTACACTATTATTCAAAGTCATATCTTTTTGATTTGAAGCAACTTTAAAATAAATTCGCCTAGGTAGCGAGGAGCGAAGCGGGTTAGGTTGGCATAACCATAGCGCACACAGAAACGACTTTAGGGCGTTTCTCACATTAATATACATCACTTTACAATGGAAATTATGTTTAGGGATAAAAGCGTTATGAAAAACAACAGTAGGAGTTTAAACATATTTACATTGGTGATATTATTAATTACTATTTTCGGAAACATGAGTGTTATGAACATTATCTGTAGTACTACAAATTGTATGAATAAAAACTTTAGGAAGAAAAATTTTAGGAAGAGTGATCATTGGATTACAAATCGGTAGGAATAACAATTTCGGGTAAAAAACTTTAGGTGAGCCAATATGGACCCGAGTTTTTACCGAGTTAGACCACAGAGGCGATCAGGAATTTCACTTAACTTGCGCAATTGCAACCCTTGCTAGCTTCCACAAACTCTTAGGCCAAAAAAAAACAGACCTCGACCTATTTGCATCACCAAAAAATATTTCGAACTGCTTGTTTATGGTTTTGAGTCATCAACTCTATGCTCCACATTCAATTGCTAATCGCTATTGTTAATGGCGGCCATCTAACGAGCATAAAGCAAAGACAGCACCGCTAACGACCGCGCTACGGACGAGGTCGTATTCATTCAAAGGTCAGATACAACCTTGGCTCATATTAATCGGCACCGCACATTTCCGGTGGCGAATTTATGACGCTCATTTAGTTCAGCTGGTTTTAGATTGTAGTGGTTTTTTTAATGTTTTCCAACCGGCAAACGAACATGAAGCCAGCGCCCGGCTGATGAAAAGCTACCGCTGCCCATGGTGGTTTTTTTTATTGCGAGACAATTTTCTTGCCTGCTGTGTGCTAAAACAGTGCTTGCTATGCGGTAGAAATAGATGGTTGGCGACCAGTCAAGTCAGACTCGAAGCAGATCTCTATCATGAAGCAAGGAAGACGTTTGTATGTGTAAAATACCGGCCAAGTGCGAGTCGGACTCGCGCACAAAGGGTACTTTATGACGTATTAAAAAAAAGCTACTTACTAGATCTCGTTCAAACCAATTTTCGGTGGAAGTTTGCATGCATGTAGATTATACATCATATATATTTTTTTAGTTTTATCATTCTCTTATTTTAGAAGTTACAGGGGGGAGGGCATTTTACCACTTTGGAAGTGTCTCTCGCGTAAACTATTCAGTTTAGAAAAAAATGATATTAGAAACCTCAATATCATTTTTGAAGACCTATACATAGATACCCCTCTCCCACACGTATGGGATTTTTTTTTGAGTTTCAGTTCTAAGTATGGGGAACCCCCAAAATTTATTGTTTTTTTTCTATTTTTGCGTGAAAATCTTAATGCGGTTCACAGAATACATCTACTTACCAAGTTTGAACAGTATAGTTCTTATAGTTTCGGAAAAAAGTGGCTGTGACATACGGACGGACAGACAGACAGACAGACATGACGAATCCATAAGGGTTTCGTTTATGCCATTTGGCTACGGAACCCTAAAAAGACAAAGTGTTGAAAAAACTCAACGAGCGGGTTCAGGTCAACATTTTGTCTTTTTTCGAATTATAATTTGTTCGCAACAATATTTATAAATATCACGTTTGTGTGTGTTATTATAATTTATGTATTCAATATAGAAGCCATTACGCTGCGCCCACGCGTCATTTAAGCCTTCGTAGAATATCAGTGCTTCAGCGAGTAGCATCATTGTATTTTATTATGAATGCAGGCCTTTTGACATAGCTGCAAAGTATAAATTTTTGTCACACAAAGATTATAACAATAAACAAATAAGCCTGGATTTGAGTTGCTTATTTTGCACTATGACACATTTTATTTTATTTTAATAGTAATTTGTTAATGTTTGTCTCCCAAAGTATGTAAACGTATGAAATATCTAGATTACGAAGACTTTTGTTTGAGCCGATTATTTATTAACAGCAACCGCAACCCCACGAACAATGACGCGATATACAGGCCGGAGCCAATGGATGGACACCGCCATCACGCGATACACACAGCCACCAACCACCGTCTTCGTTACATGTTGGTTCATTAAATCAACCCTATTCTCAACCGCCATACCATTGTACACAATCGAAGTAAAGCACTTTAACAGCAAACACCTTCTTTCATTAACAACTTTATTTATTTATTTTGGGAAGGTTTACCGCTTTTATTAACAGGAATATAAAACTATGTACGAGGAGCTCGATGGCGCAGTGGTCAACGCGCCCGGTCTGCGAGTGCTGAGGTTAAGCAACTTTCGCAAAGGCCGGTCATCGGATGGGTGACCAAATATTTATCATCTCGAGCTTCTCCGTGCTTCGGAAGGCACGTAAAGCCGTTGGTCCCGGCTGCATTAGCAGTCGTTAACAACCACCAATCCGCACTGGGCCCGCGTGGTGGTTTATGGCCCGTTCTCCCTATCCATCCATAGGGAAGGCTCGTGCCCCAGCAGTGGGGACATAAAATGAGCTGATGATGATGATAAAACTATGTAAAATCTTAACTATTAAGCAATTGGCTATCTTGACATATTCCTATAGATTAGATGGAGGTAGCCAGGCGTAGTTGGAACTACAAAAGGCTTCAAGTCGAACCTGGGTCAGTCAGAGAGTTGTGGTCTAACCACATTGATACTAATATAATAACCTGTCTTCTTTGCCTAACAGTACAAGTATTTATAAATAAGTGATTAGGTTGTTCATTTACCCCCATGCACCTGGGCGCATTAAGCTACTTTCAACAGCTTATTACAGTGCTGAATTACTGCTACTAATAAGCATGTCGCGATCCAGCCTGTATTCTTTATGGACGGAAGTAATACGGAGTCAAATGAAGCCTTACAAGTCATTTACTAGCGCAGTTTAGCGCACATACCGATACGGATCATTTTCAATAGAAACTGCCATTATAAACTGTAACACGTTAGCTTAAAGTGTATTCTTATGTGAGTTTATATATATCGATAGTTTGAGTAATAAGATGATTTGCAGTAATTCAGTAATCGTTGAAAAAGTTAATCTGAGTGAGAGATTGCTTTCTTAAGGGTCTCTACGGCGCCAGTTGCTGTCTCTACAGTAAAAATTATGTTGCTTTTTTATTGGGGACGTTAGGATATAAATAATGTTTTTTGTTTACATTCTATTACTATACAATTACAGTATAATATTAGGAAGATTATTTTTACTAGTGGTCGCCCAGTGGTCGAAATTCGACCGTAACTTTATTAAGGCTGCACGGATTGTATCCTAAGCATTGAAAAATTAAAAAAGATAAAATGTGAGTTTGAATTGGCATTGACAGATGTCAGCCGCATTAAAGACAAACAATACGTGTGTGTCAAATACATGGTAGTGTGTGTAGTGTTGTTTTTGTTGATTTAATGTATTTTTATGCATAATTAAAAAAAATATTAACATTTGGATAAACTTCTCTATATAAACTATAAGTGTGCGAAATTTCATACTCCTCCGTCCCGCGCAAGTTTCGTAAAAATGGGTACAAAGTTTTAGCTTCACGTATTAATATATAGATAATTATTTTTATAATTATTATTGCCACAGGCGAGTGCTCCGAAGAACTTCTTTCCCTTATTTCTCCCTTTGTTCATAGGACTATAGTGACCATAGTGCCGGTCTTTGGCGACACCAATTCCAAATGCAAAGACAATTTTATTAAAGCTTCGCGAACGCAAAAATATCCACTATTCATCGAATATTTCGCCACCAATTTCACAAAAAAACAACAATGGACTTTTCCACAATGGGCAATTGAATAAAAATCGTAACATTTTCATTGCATTTGCGATCGGCAGAACAAATGACAGGCTATCCGGAACGGCAGCGGCACCTGTGGAACCGGGTCTCGACCGGGTTGTTGCCGGGTTGCCATGGCGACGGCACACTGACCTATAACGCGTTACCCGGTTGTAGCGAACCATTTTTAGAGAGATCGACTCATGTGTATATCGGTTATCGATTATAATGCCATCATACGCCATTACATGAACTAGTTTACATTATTGCGTTACCAGATTTTAAGGGCGGCTAGAAACTTGGAGAAAGATGGAAAATTATTAAGCCTCAGTGATCTAGCAATCTTCGGAGGTTTTCTAGAGGGATAGCTTTACGCAAACGTGCCCCCATCCTCTACTAGATTATCCGAGGTGTTCTAGTCGGTTGATGAGAGTGGAAAACCCGTGGGCGCCTTTAAAGGCTAGGACCTCGGCTCGAGTTGACCGTGTCGTGGGGGATTCTCATCGTACCCTTGAAAACCGCGACACAGCTATGCAGAACAATTGTGGTCGCATTCTGAACGGATTCTGGGTCTTATCTAGCACCTGGACCGACTCATTAATTGTCAGTTTTATCAGCACTTAATAGCTATCAAATAGTTTTAGTTTAATCAGAATCTCATCCAAAATTCTGGTTTCATCCTAAATAGAACACCTCTTGAAACGTTTGCACTTAATAGCCAGGCATTCGACGATTTAGTTAAGCCTCTTTATTCATAATAAATAGCCAATTCGTAATTATGAGCTATCGTAGTGATGAAGTAGTTACAAAGGTTCGGTTAGCAAAGCGACTTTTTTACACAAAATATGGTGAATGTTTTAGTGACTCTTATTGGGACATACGAATAGTAAAACACGAGTAAGGCGTGGACAATAAGTTATAAGTTAAAGTTGAGCACGACAGAATTAAGGCAAGTCAGTTGCGCAAGGCTTTGAATCTTAAAGACATAGGTCAATGAGTTTCAGGAGCTCATGTTTATTGTAGTGATGCTTGATCTGACAAATAGGATGCGCAATCATGCTTTCAAATCAAAAACAAGTTAGAAGTAATTTGAGAAGTAAACAGTATTACAAAAACACGAATGTTGAAAAAATTTCCACGAGCAGGATTTGAACCTGCACCCTTTTGACATACCGGGTCAGGTGCTCTTCCAATTGAGCTATCGTGGTTCTAACCAGCCCGACGAAATTATTCAACCCTATTTACTTTTTACTTTGAAAGCCAAAGCCGGCATGTCAGAAGGGTGCAGGTTCAAATCCTGCTCGTGGAAATTTTTTCAACATTTGTGTTTTTGTAATTTGTTTCGTAACAAAATTTGCGTTAAAAATTATTTAAACATTTTATAATAGCTTGCCTACTTCTTAACTGATCTTTAGTATTTGTAAAAATATTATGATCGGAGTTAATGACGATAGTTGTTGACATTGAATGGGCGCCTTTGGCTTTCAAAGTAAAAAGTAAATAGTGTTAAATAATTTCGGCGGGCTGGTTAGAACCACGATAGCTCAATTAGAAGAGCACCTGACCCGGTATGTCAGAAGGGTGCAGGTTCAAATCCTGCTCGTGGAAATTTTTTCAACATTTGTGTTTTTGTAATTTGTTTCGCAACAAAATTTGCGTTAAAAATTATTTAAACAAGTAAACAGTAACTTATACTTATTAAAGCCGGCTATGTAAATAATCAAATTGTAACTAAAATCAAGATCTAAGCACTTTGACACAGTATAATAAAAGTACCAGCATGTTGAAGGTAGTAGGTTTCTGCCTAGAATATGACTGGTGAACACCCAACCTATTACCTTGAGGAATTGCTTCTAGATTTAGTGAAATTTTAGGCATGAAGCATAAGAACTTTCATTGCGCATCGTGCGGGTAATGTCTTTGTGTTCCAAGCGTCACCATCAGGAGTGCTCCGGCACAGTAACACAAAAACAAGGTTCAAAGCTTACTAATGATCAACAATATGATAATAGGAATTAAAACCTTATACACAGTAGTAAAGCAACGTACATACCGACACTAAAGCGAAGCTAATTTCACGGGCCGGTGCATGAAGACAAAGCGGTCTCTCGCCATTGACTGTAGTTTTCGTTATTGCCATGTATATGTGCTGCATAATAACACTCATGCAAATGTGTATACTGCATTACTTATTTTAATTAAATCGTCCGTCCGATGAAAACAAAGGGACATGGATACGTTGCCTAGTGAGGCAGACGAAGTCCACTCGCTATTTTATAATCATAACGATAATCTTAATGTCCAATGACAAAAAATAATTAAAGACAAGAATCTATTTTGGTATGTACGGAATGAACATTGAATGATGATAGAATACCTATATTCGAATTTAGACATCATGATTTAGACAATTTAGATGCCGTGATGATTTGGATAGCTGCTATTAGCATTGGCATAATTCGGAAAGTTGAGAGCTCTCTAACTTAAAGATCATAAGAATAATGTGTATTTTTTTAGAGTAGCGACTTCTAACCTAATTTCTAAATGACTTATTTGTAAAGTGCCAATATTAAACCTTATCAATTTCAATAGGTGATGCTAAATCATTCGGAGACTGTACCTGTTTGCATTGTTGGCGTATCAATTGCGCGCGAGTAGGCACAATGGAGCCGGCGCCGTTTTGTGCGCACGCTCGTGCGCATCATTATTCGCACTCTTGCGCATTCGACGTCACTGAGCTGTGCCTTTGGGATCGGTCAATTAAAATCCGATTCGATTAAGGAGGTAGAGAAACGTGTGGATTCTTTTGTTTTTTCCGTTTTAATAACCATGTTTGGATTCTCTTCTTTTGTTTTATTTGCAGTGACAACCAAATTAATGTCGGTGTTGATGTAAATGCGCATGAGCTGTCTCGGTATGATTATGAATGCATGAGAGTTATACGTATTTTAAGGTGTTTACTGGTGTCTGCAGAAAATCTTTTTGGTGCGGTGGCGTGGTAGCTATTATAATAAGAAATGACTTGATAGGGATTTTAAAAGCGACTTTTGTTGTGTACCACGGAAGAAATCGATAACGTAGCGGCTAACTCGTATTGATTAATGATAGGCTGATGATTAAGTGTATCATTACAGTGCTAATGTTAGTACGTAATTCTTTGGCTTTGGTCTTCTGCTATTTCAGAAATGTATGTCTCTATTAAATTATGAAAGTAGGTCTCCGGTCCCTCTTAATCCAGAATGATAGAAAAGAGATACCTATGAACTGAAACCTATCAGTATTTTCAATGATACTAATGCATATTCGTTTCAGTCCAGAAAGACGTAGGTAGGTATGCGTTGTACGGGTTATTAGTTCGACTAATTCAATAAGTTAGACTAGTATCTTAGCGCGTTAGCTATGGCTGTTATTTCTGCGTCCTTACTCCCACGCAAGTAGGAAGTTCCCGCGCTAATGATTGTGTTGCGAATTTGTGAAATTACAGAAGCGAGGTTACCAGCCATATGGCTACACAGAACATGCACGGTATGGTTTGAAATTGAACGTGATACCAAGACTAAGACCTATTACATCAAGCACTAAGCTGCTTTTCGATTAATGGATTGTTTATTTAATACACTAACGTGCAAACAAGGTAATTTAAAAAATCTTGTCTTCCCTTTCGTCTTAATCATAAAAGGAACCTCTGTGAAAAAGGCTAGATTCATGTTATTTTTTTTAACTTGGAGGTTACTCGTAGACTTGTTTCGTTCCAAATATGTGATTTAATCAATATCTTAACAAAACACTTACCCCCTTATTCATAAAAACTATTTAAGCATTATTTAGTTAATCATTGTTTTGTCTCTTTTTCTCAAATTCAAAATGACGTTTAACTTTAACAATATTTAATTAAATAATGCTTAAATAGTTTTTATGAATAAGGGGGTTAATTGAAGAATATTTACCTACATACATATAATTTTACGCAAATTTTGTTGCGAACAAATTACAAATTGGAAAAAGACAAAGTGTTGAAAAAGTTCCACGAGCGGGATTCGAACCCGCACTCCATGACATGCCGGGCATGACAGGCTTACAGAGTAAGAGTAGATAGTGTTGATTAAATTCGTTGTTGTTGTCGTTGAGTTGGATTGAGTCACAATATCATAGTTGGTAGTGCACCCGGCATACCATTGGGTGCGGGTTCGAATCCCGCTCGCGGAATTTTTTCAACACTTTGTCTTTTACAAATTGAAGTTTTTATAATAATCTTAAAACAGAAGATCAATTTCATGCATCATTCGTCGAGATTCCTTTTATTTTGCTCCTCATCATGCTGGAATTCTTTCTGTTTCAGATTTTCTCCTGAGTAACGAGTTCGTTAGCGACAGGATACAAACAGTACAATTAATACATTAGCTGTCTTCCACTTTCCACTTCACATGAGCTCAAAATAGAGAAATAAAATCTCAATTATATCAATAGCCTCTGTTGTCTAGTGGTTACATGATTTTCGATCCAGAGTTTTTTCATGTAGGTTGAACAGTACTCGAACTAGTACGGTAGAATTACTAGTTCTATATCTGTCAGAGGAGCTCGATGGCGCAGTGGTTAACGCGCCCGGTCAGCGATTGCTGAGGTTAAGCAACTTTCGCAAAGGCTGGTCATCGGATGGGTGACCAAAAATTTATCATCTCGAGCTCCTCCGTGCTTCGGAAGGCACGTAAAGCCGTTGGTCCCGGTTGAATTAGCAGTCGTTAAAAACCAGCAATCCGCACTGGGCCCGCGTGGTGGTTTATGGCCCGTTCTCCCTATCCATCCATAGGGAAGGCTCGTGCCTCAGAAGTGGGGACATAAAATGAGCTGATGATAATATCTGTCTACTACCATCTTATCTGCCCTCAAAACATAATTGTCAGTAGTATAATTCTGTTCCTTTTCACTTAAAAATCCGGGTGATGAGTGCTCGTTTCAAAGCCTCATCATGCCTTACAACCAGGAGAGATGAAGGCCAAACTTCCATGTTGTATAACAACAAAGCAGTTGATAAATATGACGTCAATCGCATTTGCTAGGTTGCTACCACAGAACAGAGTAATGTAGCGTGTATCCTCAGAGGCAAGGTCGGCAGTGCCGCAGCATTGATCTCTACGGCCGATTACGCCGTACAAGCTAGACTATTGTCCGTTTCATTCATCATTTTGCACAGTTCATGTACAGCTCTTTGGACGTTTTCCTGTACACGGTGAATAGTCAGTGTACGTGAGTGTACAACGAATGAGCGCGAAATGTTATTATTAAAGATAATATTACTAGTGTACATTTGATTGTTACTGAAAATACTTTAAGGCGAAGGGTAAGCACACTAGCGCCACCAATTGATAATTTGACAATTACTAACGGACCGGATCTTTTTTTAAACATTGCGTACCGTCCGATAACAGGAAAGCATCCATAGTATTTACTTTATTATATTTATTTATTTAATAATTGTGCACTACTTTTTGTTGCGTGGTTTATTCACAAAACGGGCTATCGGATTTATTCACAAACAATGGCACTTTTGGTGTTAGCGAATGAATACAAAAACAAACCTAAAAATAGTGCACAATTATTAAATAATAGATGTTTGCCTAGTGTCGGAAGGCCCGCAATGTTTGAAAAAAAATCCAGTTTAGCAGTTATCAAATTAAATCCATTAGCGGCGCTAGTGTGCCTTACCCTTCGCCTTAAGTATCAGTACTACTACAACTATTGGGATTGGGGCTGTTTGTCGTCATCTAAACTACATTAGGGTAATAAATACAGCATGATGGCATAAAGCAGTTTGATAGATTTTTGTAAAATCATAAATTCATTGAGTCTTCTGGAGCCTTGGTAGGTTAGCAGTCAGAGCACTGGATCGGTTATCCAAAGGTCGTGGGTTAGGTTCTCACTCGACTACACAACAACAATAACAACAACAACAAGAAGATTTTATTTTGTAACTAATATATAGCATCGTGAATGAAAAAATCAAAAATCAAAATTAAAAAATGTATTCACCATGCTGAAATAAAAGAGATTGATAGGTATTAACGACTACGATCTATCGACAATAACTGGGATCAACGGCTTAACAAGCCTTTTTATTTGTTAACCAATGGCCCATGACCTGACATGACCCCGCATCATGAAAGTTGCTTATGATCGCAACTCGAACGCGCTTGGGACTGACATCAATGTAATATTAATCAAACTAAACGTCATATTGATAAATTATCATGTGAAACAGCAATCGGTAAATCTCAAAGTGTGCGGTGCGGTCGTGTATTTACTTACCTATGTCGTAACACAAAACAATGTTTTCTAAGCTAACTCGCAGAGTTTTAACACAAACAGCGGCATCTTTAAGATGTGTTAGCGCACTTTCACTGCCAGTTTCATAATCTATGTTTACCCGCGAAGCGTTTATGTTAAATGTCAACTCGTTTGGTGGCAGCTTGTTAAAAATAACACTGACATATTCATATCCTTTGCATGCGTGCAGGACAACTACAAGAATACTACTTGGGAGTCGCAAGGTGTGGACGGCTAGCAATACCGCTCCACCAGGTCCTCGCATTTGGACTCTGCTTTGATTAATATTTTAAATGTTCAAATAATTTTTAACGCAAATTTTGTTGCGAACAAATTACAAAAACACAAATGTTGAAAAAATTTCCACGAGCAGGATTTGAACCTGCACCCTTCTGACATTCCGGGTCAGGTGCTCTTCCAATTGAGCTATCGTGGTTCTAACCAGCCCGCTGAAATTATTCAACACTTTTTACTTTGAAAGCCAAAGGAGCCCATTCAATGTTAACAACTACCGTCACTAACATCCGATCATATATTTTTACAAATATTAAAGATCAGTTAAGAAGTAAGCAAGCTATTTATAAATGTTCAAATAATTTTTAACGCAAATTTTGTTGCGAACAAATTACAAAAACACAAATGTCGAAAAAGTTTTGAAAATATTTCCACGAGCAGGATTTGAACCTGCACCCTTCTGACATTCCAAATATTTTCCAAATATTCTAATATTTTATTTTATTTTTTTATTTTTAGTTTTGAGGAGCTCGATGGCGCAGTGGTTAACGCGCCCGGTCTGCGATTGCTGACGTTAAGCAACTTTCGCAGAGGCCGGTCATCGGATGGGTGACCAAAAATATATCATCTCGAGCTTCTCCGTGCTTCGGAAGGCGCGTAAAGCCGTTGGTCCCGGCTGCATTAACAGTCGTTAACAACCACCAATCCGCACTGGGCTTGCGTGGTGGTTTGTGGCCCGTTCTCCCTATCCATCCATAGGGAAGGCCCAGCAGTGGGGACATTATAAGCTGACCTAGTAGTTAGACAAATAGCACTTATAAATGCTAGAATTCTCAAGCGAACCAACTTAAATAACGTACGCCTTCGATTTCGACCTACCACTACAAAATCAGTTCATTTAAACTATTTGTATTGTAAGTAGGTCTTAATCGGAGCCAAGGGCGATTATATAGGGCGGAATAAATTGATTAAATGGAAGCCTCAGTTTGTGATGAGGTGGCAACGCCCGAATATTAAGTAAATCTGTAGTCTTATGACCCTCACCCCGATAATTACTTAATTAGACGTCGTCACTGCTTTTTAATACAATTTCAAATGTTTCTACGTTGTTTTGTGACAATAGACAATCAATAGGAAAGCTAGGGTATTTTCAATTGAGATATCACTAATAATACACTAATAATGCTGTTTGTTGTTATAGCAAATGACTTTGATGTAAATGTAACGGTAGCAGTTCTTGTAAATCAGGTGGAATTAAAATAAACCTTACCATTGGTGAAACTATTGGCAAATTATTACACCACAGCAGTGGTGAAAATAGTTTATTTTGAAGTACGTATTGACCAGGAAAAAATGTAGAATCATTAAAATATATCCTAATTCCTTCTTATTTACTCTAAATGTACAAAGTGTTTTTAAGGATATACAATACCCAATGTTAATTACAAAAGGTTACCATACAGTGATTATCTTTATATATATAAATCTTCTGTGCGTGTGTATGTTATTGAACTCCTTCTAAATTTCGATTCCTTCGATTTGGATGAAATTTTGTGTGTTCAAGTGAATTCGAGTAGTTTTTGAGTTTATTCGTTGCAAACATACAAAAATACCTAGGTTTCCTCTTTATAATATTAATATAGAGTATAGATATCATTTTACGCAAATTTTGTTGCGAACACTTTACTGACTTGGATTTTCAGAGGAAATTTTTTCAATCACTATTCTAAAAGGATACAGTCATTCTTGCCGGGGCATTAAAAACTCTTTGCACCAATTTTTATTACAATAAAGTTTGTTGTCTATTTGATTTGGTCATGAAAAAAAATGCTTTATCAAAGAAAAAGGATTTAATTATGATATTGGTATCTAAGTATCGCCTTCAGAATATGTGTCGTCACACATATTAAGCCACGGTTTCGTAACCGACCAATGTTTATACGAGTGGAGGCCAAGGCCGATCTGTCCAACGAGCAGCGTCCTGAACTCCAATGAACCCGCGGCGTAATCAATGTTGTTATATTTCGGGTGGTATAAATAATATCTACAGTTCTATAAAGGAACTGTTTCAACCTTTTTAGCACTACTTTAAGCTTGCATATTTATAAATGAACCTCTCATCTGCGGCGAACACTGATCAGTGCCCTACAACTAAAATTCTATTAAGACTGTATTTGCAATCATTGAGTTATACAGTTTGTGTGTTGTGTTTGCATGTTTACAGCATAATTGTAGACAGCATATTTCACAATTGTGCATTTAAAATAGCCATTGTGTATAGAAGTTGTAATAGTGTTTCTAAGTATTTCAGTTTTATATAAATTGGAAAAGTGCTAAAGACGTTCTGCGTAGCAGTAATATGCCAATAATCTGACTGAAATGCGACTGCTCTTTTATCTTAGTGAGCTACTTTTCCTCTGCAAAAGAGCATTGTTTTGCATTATATTTAAAGTACTACCTAAAAGGTACTAGATCATAAATTAAAGGGGAAAGAGACAAGAACTGAAACTTCAGAGTCCGTAGCACACGAGTGATACCAATGGTTTCAAGCGGCCATTTGATGCGGCGGTACGCTCTTTTGCTGGCACAAAAACAAAAAGAAACTGCGTAGATGTATACTAATGGTTCAATTTCCATTCACAACAAAACTATTAATTGGCTCATGCAGCGCGATGTGCGGATCTGTCAACGGACTTTCCCCGGCCGTTTCGTAACGAACATTGTTATCACGAGGCCAAGGCCGCGCCTATCGCACGCCGTAAACCCGTGTGAACCCGATGCCGCAACTATTCTCGTTCGGTATCGTTCGGATCTAAATCGTTGCACGATTGTACCCCAACTTGCTAGTGCTGTTGGAAGTTTTGTAATGGTGATTGTAATGTATCGAATTGGCGGTTTAAATAGTTTGATGTATGACAGTGATCATGTCGTACGTACATACGTAATATTGTTATATTATATAATTATCTCACTAACATTATTAAGATCGGTCTAATGCGCAGTCATGAATGTAGTAAAAGTTCGGTACTGTAAGAACAATTTGTTTTAAAAACCAAGTCGTCGATTTTAAGGTTAGGAAAACTGCACAAAAAATTTACATAATTATTTAAGAATCATTAAGTCTTTGTCTTTGTCTTTGTTAATTGTGAACAAGGGGTTTCGTAGAAATTGTTGAATTCAAATTCATGACAAAACAATTGTCAGAATTTAATTGTTGTTTTTAAATGTTTTTTTTATTAATTTTTTTTATTAATGGTAAAGAAATCGCAGTAGTTACAGAAATAAATAAATGGTAAAAGTCTCTACACGGAATCTTAGACTTAATTTTTTTTAATGATAACATAAACAAACAAAAGGTATGTAACTTTATATATAATGTAATCGGCTCTCAAAGTAGAATAAAAGCAAAAGTCTTCTGTAAGAACGTTCCTTTGCATGTTAAAAAAGGGGTTGAAATTAATACTTTGTTCAGGCGAAAATTACCCGATGACGTCAGAGCCCGACAGCAATGCGCCTGAAGGCGTCGCAGAATTGCATTTCAGGTTATGACGTCAATGCGCCACACAATCATTATTCATTGCTTTAACATCTAAAGTGTATTTTGAATGCTTTAATGTCAATATCAGATTTAAAATAAGGATGTTCAAAACCTCAGAAAACCCATAACGTCATCTATATAAATCAACAAATATTTCAAATCAAATCAAATCAAAATATTTATTTGCATAACTAAGTGTATCATACAGGTGAAATATATTTTATGTGGCTTTATAACTTAATGACCTTTTGCAGGTATTACAAATATACAGTTTAAAAATATATATTTTTAAACTTATATTTAAATTATACATAAAAATTAAATGATGATGAGATAAAAAATTAATATTAAATAAATTAAAATAACAATATAATAGAAATTAAATTACATTTACCAATAAATAAAAACATCAATTATTAAAAAATAAAAACATCAATTATTAACATTAAAATTAAAATATTCATCTACAGAATAGAAACAATTTTTAATTAGAAATACATTTAATTTTCTTTTAAATACTACAGCATTTTTTTCATTTTTAATATAATTTGGTAGTTTATTAAATATTTTTATGGACATGTAGTGTGGACTGCGATTGAGCATATTTATTCTAGATGGCGGTAGGTATAGCCTATATTTATTGCGTGTGTTTACATTATGAGTGTTTACAACTTTTGTGAATAGGTTCATGTTTTTATGCACGAATATAGAAATATCTTGTATATAAATTGAAGGGAGTGTTAATAAGTTGTATTTGACAAAATATGGTCTGCAACTTTGCAAGTTGTCTATATGGGCTATTATTCGTACACATTTTTTTTGCATTATAAACAACTCATTGGCATTTACGCTGTATCATATTTTTTATCGACTTATGTCTAATATTTATTATATTAAGCTGTTTTTACTATTAATAAAATTAATATCGCTAAATAAACCATAGTAACCCAAGAGCGATAAGATGAAAACTCTTTCTTTTGAAAAGCTCAAAGATGTTAAACTGCCACATTAAACGTCGAATGTCTCAAAGGCACATCGTCAGTCTACGAGTTGGCGAGTGTGAATAATAGCATACTCTGAATTTAGTAACTGTTGTATTTTCGAGTTATGTAATAACCCTGCTCAATGGAGCGGGTCTGCCAACTTGGCACTCCCCTGCAATGGGATCGTGCTTCTTAGTATTTTGACCTATTCTTGGAGCGTCGGAGCCCTTTGATTCACAGCGCTTTTTATAAACAATTGTTGCCAAAGGTAAGGTTTCTTCGTCTCAGAGATGTAACGATACTACAATACTACAAAACACGTACGTAGGAAACTCACTGTGATTATTAATTTTCTTGAATCAGAATTGGATATTCATTAAGTTATTTGATTTATAATTGTTTTATAATGTAATAAACAGTTAGTGTTAGAATTTTATATTATACACGTAAAAAGATAGAATTAGTACAAGGTATCGTTATTATCTCTTGGCACAGTATTGTAAAGGCAAATGGAGTCGCTACATCTGAAGGCCTAGCCAATTCTTAAGCCAATTTTACTGCCTGTTCCATTAACCAATACTATGCATCACCTTTACTATGCCAATTACAATAAGAATTCATTTCGAACAAATATATTCATAACTGTTAACTTGCTCTACATATATTAACAATCCCATTTTGTAGAAACTACACACAGAAATAACAGTCATTGAGTAACTCCTGAAGTAGTTTCAAATGGTTCTTGACAAAAAGCGTTGCTATTGAATGTAGAAAATTTGAATGCAAAGTACTGTATATTAAAACAGTACTATCAAGATGTATAATTGTAGTGAATTTAATCTCATATAAACATCAAACAAACAAATCATACTTGATTTCATACTTGAAGCAATAAGCAATGACTATAAAATATATAAATTTTAACAAAAGTTTAAGAAAAACTTTGTCAAGTAAAACTTTGCATTGAAAAATAATGTAGAATATTGTAAATAACTACTTTAGTTCCATAAACTGGCAGCAACAGCTTGCACTTAAATACACCATTTAAGTGAGCAATGGCTTACGAGGCAGCTTAGAGTAATTGACCGTCAAACTTGCCAAGTAAATAAAACAAGATCTGTTTAGAACAATCCAGGCGAATATACCGTTTAAAGTTTAATTACTCAAAACATCAAATTCACTGAACAGACTTTCATAAATATGGCAGATATATTAGCAAAATACAAAACGAAATGAGCTTTTAGTAAATTATACTCTAGTTCTTTGAGTTGACACACTTATTTTCCTTATACATAAACGTCAGTGATATTTTAAAGTTTACTGGGCCGTTTGAATAACATTCACCTATGTAAAGACTGATGGATGTGAGGAAAGTGCGATATGTATGTATGGATCGTGGCAATTAGAAATCTGTCGTGCTTTCCGAGAAACGGGTATGAATATGTATGTTTCTATATAACATAATTTGTTTTGTGTTAAGTGCTTGGCTTTCTACTGACCCACGGGTGGAAAACTTTTTTCACCTGTTGGGTAACGAAAGATGGAAGCGCACTTCACCCAGAATCCACAACCCGGAAGAACTAAAGATACTCTAATCTCTAACAGGCTACCATATCTACCGACCTATCTACCCTATATGTTTCTTTTCACACGGTCAATCTCATTCATAAAGTAATTAAGTAATTGCCTATGTTATACTATCCCACTACTAGACAAAAGCATCTATCATTGTATCGAAATAATCGGAAACACGCTATGCCTTTGTCACTCGGCCTCCAAAATATTAGTAATTAAATAATATGTCAATAAAATGAGAGTAGATTCGTTTAAGATCATGTTAATTTTTCCCAATAAGGAGAGACAGTTCTAAAGGACCAAACCATGATTTCATATATTTTTTTCATTTTATGCTTGAACTTCAATTTATGCTTAATCAAACTGCTTATAAAGTTGACTACGATGTAAGGCATTATTTGTCGTAGAAAAAAATCTTACCAAGAATAAAGCGTCGTTTTTATTTTAGTCTATTTAATAAAGCCCGCCCTACCAGTCAGTAACATCTGCATTGGAAGCACGACAACACAGTAAAATGGATTCACTGAAATATTTTATCTGTAGACGTAAACATTCGGAGAGTTACGGCGATTGTAAAGTCTCGTTGTGTGGATTGCTCCGATTTTATTTGACATCCAACAAGATTAACTCTTACGAACGTCTTATTAGTTTTGGAACTACCATCTCAACAGGTAACCATTAGGGTAAAGCCACCAAAGAGCACGCACTACCAAAGAGTACTGCAGTGCTACTAATTGAATAATATTAAATTTGTTACATACTACTTGCCTGTGGCATAACGTGTGCATGGAGTCAATATGGTACATAGTATTTATTAATCCCATGAATGTGTGTTTACCAATAAGAAAAATAGAATTTTGTATATGAATACGTACTCTTTGGTAATGCGTACTCTTTAGTGGCTTTACTCTATAAACATAGCTACTTTTAACTTAAGTCTGGTTGACTAAACCATTATTTAAATTTGGATCGCTATTCGCTTAAACTGATGTTATGATGAAATATTTTCTATGTAGTAAAAATCACTGACGCAAAGTTACTATATAACTTTAAGCGTATTGAGCTTAGATTGCCTATAAATTTTCGTGGCTTTATATGAGCTAATCGTATAACAGATAATCTAGAGTTAAGAATAACTTAACGAGTAACTATTAACTAATGCCAATTATTTTGCAATTACTGCAAGCTCACGATATAGTACTTCTATAAGGTACCATATAACTTCTTGATAGGTGCCTGTTTGTGTACGACTAACATTTCTACAACGCCTGATAAATTAAGTGGTGCAGTGTAAATTAAGTAACTATCGCAAAGTCGGTTCCTGGATGAGTGACCAATTTAAAACATACCGAGCTACTTCGTGCTGCGGAGGGAACGTTGGTTCCGGTTGTTGTTTAAGATGGAAGTCGGTCATACCATTAAACCAGTAATAGGCCAGCAATTAAACCAGCAATAGCAGGTTTAGGAATACCTGAGAACAGCACTGCATTGGAAGGAGCGTTCAGAGACGATAATGATAATAAATAAAAAGAGAGCCGTATTGTGATACTTCAAAACAAATTCAGCTTCCACAAAACGTAAATTCAGTGAATCCTCCCACGCTTCGAGGCGATAGTGTCGACATTTGTAGGATTCAAATTAGAATTCTTTAAATACCACAAATCCCAAACGATCTGTGATATATGGAGCTCTAATTGTTTTTCTCGTTTTGGAGAACGGCGATAAAGGAGACGGCGATATTTTTTGGATGTCCGAAGGTTTCGGATATAAATTATGCTATTGAGTATCGACCAAATCGGCAATATGCTAATAAAGAACTTAATAAAACTTTTTGTACAGAAGAATAAAAGAAACCATAATGGTTCGAATAAACTGGTGGATGTAAACAAAATGTAGTACTGGTTACTTCTGGTACTGGTACTACTGGTAAGAGGCACTCTATAGTCTTTAAGTACACCACACAAGTGAGTTCACACTACGAGTATAAGGCCAGCCCCACTTTGAATGTGTTTTTGTACGAATTAAACTCATACAAACACGTAAGAAAACAAAGAAATCTTTAATATTAATCCTTTATTATTACTTTGCTTCAAATTGCAAACAAACGGATACTCATTGAAAGCGTTTTATTTTCCGTTTTATCCATGCTAATACTTTTCCTTTTGTATTGTGTTTTGGCTGACTATGTTTCTGGCAAAACATCACCAAAATTTTGTGAGGTAGGTTTAATATTGAGAGATGTTTTTCTTTTTTTTCGTCCAAAAGACTACCTATTGGTCAACGGAAACACTAAATAAAATCCTAACGAGAAAATAATGAGGAATATCTCGCAACGTGATGCTTTTAGCGGGACAACGTCGCAAAATTTCGGCGGGATAAGATAAGTTATTCTTAATTGGTTCTCAGAAACTTTGAGATCCCGGCGACCGAAATATCCAGAGGAAGTAGGGGGCGTGACAAATTGTGATGTTTTCATTTTTGTGTTGTATTTTGATACGTGACATACTTTTAATGGTAATATATCGTTTTTAACATCAAATGAAAGTATAGTATGCTTAAACAATATTGTACTGAATTATGAAATAATAATTTGTATTCTTCATACACTCTGCAACTTCATTATACCAACAATATTATATTAGAGAGTAAACTGAAATTTAGTTTTAGGTATTTCCCAACTATACTGCTCGCTCTCTGCACACACACACACATACACAAATTACTAAAGCAATTTCTATGATAACGACTACACACACACACACACCTCACACCAACCGATGATAGACATTTCTACTTTTGTTAGCTGTAGCATGCGAACTTTTGTTAACCTCGAAGCTAATTTGACTCCACATACAAACGAGCTAATGGAAAACAACGCCTTTGACGTAAACGATTCACCGACAGACTTATTAGACGTGTATGAATGCCTAGCTTAGAGTCAACGGCCGCTGAAGGTTAATGTTATTTTTAGATCTCTAATTTCTCTAGTAAAAATGCAAATTTCACTTCCTAAAACTAAGTCGCTTGTTGCCTCTATCTCAAATATCGCAACAGCAGGGTCATTGTCCTTGTTATCACTTAGCAAGATAACGTTGATACGGAAAAATTCATCCTCGCCGCTGATAAAACTATCAGCCAGTTTTAAGTGGCCTTTTTGAGTAGCTGCGACAGAATAAGAAAACGAGGTCAGCTCGGATTCGTGATGGAACGTCACGGGTCTTTTTTCAGTAACAATGTTACGATAGCGCAAATTACCACAGCAAACAGAGTACACTTGTCCTTGATCGCGGATCGTTAGTCTCACCGAGGTCGCTAGAGGTCGCTACTTGTTGTGAACATTTAAACTGGTTATGAGTTTTGTATTTTTTTGCTTTGTCTTTGACTAATTATTTTTTCAAAACACTTTAAATCTTACTTTTTATACGACTGACTCGGCCGCTTGCAACATCATAACCATTGCCGACCCTGAGGACTGAGCTATGATTCGTGTTATTTGCAGGATCCTATTGGCTGACACTGTCGTGTCGCTAATTTCTTTCATTTGTATGCTAATGAATCAATATTCTCGATTCCGTATTATTTCCAATATAAGTTTTAAAATTGCTGTTAAATTCTGTACGATTGCTTATTCCACAATCACACTTCTACGAAGAATTAGTTTCCCACCCATACAATACATCGCTAAATACAGTTGAAGCATGGTTAATTCAATGTATTGCCCCCCGTATTGTTCTTCGGATGCAACGCTTAATAGCTGGTTTGTCGATACCGCTACATTGCCCCTTGGAGGCCATCATTAATGGCTAAAGGCTGTTAGGAAATGGACTAGTGTGGGTCTTTGTTATAACAGTATGAGGGACGTGCAATGCACTCAGCATACAATTTGTTGAGTATTATGTCAAGGGAACTAGGCAAAATGCTAAGGGCTGCTAAACTGTATCGTCTAGAGTAAGTAGTGTGTTTATTACAATTTAGAATGATTTCGAGATTTTTTTCGAGATTTCGAGAGATTTCCAGATTCGAGATTTCGAATTTCAAAATTTAAAAAGTGTCTCATTGCAATTTATAGTTTTCGCCTAAGCTTTAGAAAACACTTCATAAAAGCATATAATTTACAAAGTAAGCTCTTCAATAAAGGAGGTTTACTTGAAATTCGTAAAACGGCATCACTCACCTATTTTTCCATTGGGGCTGTACGGGCCGTAACTGCTTGAGGACAGGGGTGAGGAGTAGCCGTTGTTTGGTGGCTGGGTCGCGGCGCCGGGTGACGGCGAGCCAGCTCCCGTGCCGCCGGCCATCCAGTCTCGCACGTGGCCGTTGACTTGGTGCCCGTTGTGGCTCACCCCCGGCTCTGCCTTTACTTGGCTCGGTAAACCTCGGTATGCCACCTCGTGCTTCAAGTCCATTCCGCCGCTACCGCATGCTGAACCGCCAGCCCCGCCGCCCGCGCTCCAAACTTCTGTTAGACAAAGAGGTTCTGGGTAAATGGATGATAGTTGATATAGTAAAAGTAAGGTATAGCCTTTACTGTGAAACCCTCACAACATAACAATCAAATTAGTATAGTAACGTCGCAAAACGAACAAGAAAAAGAATATGATGGAAGACAAAGGCAGACATTATCCCGTGAGCTCGATTATTTCTTCAGCATTGAAATCGTATTGGCGCACATCCGAAGTTCAAGAGGGAATGTTATTTTAAACAGACTGGAGAAGCTCGTAAATAAATTGAAAATATACAATTGCTTTGTTGCCAACAATCTGAAAAATATGTCTTAATCAAATAGCTCTACAGTCTCGATATGGGAGTCAGCGGAGATTGGCGGGATTAGCTGGACTGTCTCTCATAGGAGTAGGCAGGCAGAGACCACTTCTTGCCACTTGCTACGATTCGTACATACATGTTTCGGTTCATCTACTCTCATTAACTTTCTCATACAAACTCGCCGGTTTAAGGTACTCTTGACCTAGCCTTTATTTAAAATGTCCTTATTTTTTGGGTCAAAATAAATATTATTCATAAAAAACAAAAGAAAATAATAATAAAATAATAATTACGAATTCAATATTTTTTTTATAATTAACTTTAAATGTTTCAATTTCATGGTTTCAACCGCACATATTAATTATTCATTTTTTTGTAATTTCCCCAAAAGTAATAGCCATATTGTTGTCTCTCTTAATGTTAAGTGCCCCGTCATTAGTGTTGTTATCGGTAACATGATACAAGTGACAAAGAACAATTCTCATGGTCTACAATTTCTGATTACCTCTAATTACAAGCAATAAATTTCACAGAATGTTTATTAATGTTGAAGTACAAAGGGATACGAATGGTTCAAGGTCCTGTTTTTGAGTATTAATTTAATCATTATTCATAAGTTACATTTCATATAAACGTGAAACAATGAAGTGCAACAAAAGAAACAAATCAAAACTATTTTCTTTTGCATGCAAACTTGTCAGTGCCCCAATTTCTCTTTAACATTTTTTACATTACTGATCTGTCTATAAATTTAGAATAGTAAATGAGGTGAAGGTAGTAGCGAGGAAAATAAAATTGTAGTAACCTAATTTTTTGGTAAATATACTAGTTTTAAAATATCAATCGAAGACAACATCTGTATTGTTGTAAGGCTAGATTTATTCGAATGTCTTATTGTCTCTCTACTCCCATGTTAGTCTCACGTGAAAGTATTAACTGATAAAATAAACGTGAGTAGATCAGTAGTATTATTTAAAAGTAATAAATGGTGTTACAAAATGCTTATTTGTTAATAAATAAACGTAGCCGAGTAAAATATAGAAAAAATCTATAAAGTGAGAAATTGGAAGTTTGTTAAGAGGAAGGTAAAATTTCCTGTTGACCTGGATGATTAGATCTTGACGAATGTCTAGCTCTTATACAATTAAACTATTGTCTAAGACTTGCTTTCTTTTAAAATTTTCTACTTCCTTCATAAGTAAACCGCGTTGCAGGCACAACTAGTGTAGGACAAAGTGAGGTTTCCTGTACTAGGAATAAACAAATTGAATATTGCAGCACAAACACACTGTCTGTAAAATCGCGTTGAAATTCTTAATCTTGAAACTAGAGACGATCGTAAAGCACAGCGTCCCGGATTAACCCGGATCGTCGTGGGATAACCGAACGCCGGGACGTTAGCAATTGGCTCCGCTATGTTTGTCGCTCGTAAAACAGAATGCATTGCACTATTCGACAATTTTTGAGATATATACCTTGGGTAACGTTCAGTCGTTCGTTCGTCTTAGCTATGTTTCACGTATTATGTAAACTCGGTCATTTCCCCACTTAAAGGAACCTTCTTTTTGCGTGTTCATTAATTTCGTAAAAACGGCTGGAGTAAGTTTTTAAACACATTTTGATATAATGAAGCTTTGTCCTTTTGCTAACTATGAATTAAAATCAATTAAAGTTGTTGCCTGTAAAAAGTAATACAATTTGGTTGGCAATTTTACAATCAGACAAGAAATTATTAGTCTAAAGCATAAAATGTCAAACAAAGTAGTAAAAAATTATGCTGACATTCTGTCTCACACGACCGCTGTATGTCGTGTTATTCATATGTGGCATATACACCTAATACGTATGTTACAGGCTTTTACGAGCTACACAATAAACTTTGTTACTTTAAACATTTTACGAGAAAACGTAAAATATAAATATGCAAAACATGCGATTTAGTTCCACGGTCTACAAGGAACGGTTGATAGGGTACATGTTTTTGCTTTTATTTAATTTATGTTTGTATAGTACCTTGTTCATGCCTTCAGAGATTCCTTTCATCGTTTTGTTTTTAATTAAAATCTGTATAATTTGAACATTCAAAGCCGGTCTCGGTTGTATTGCGATATAATATTCGCGACGCGCGTCGACGACGACACGGTATCAAATATTATGAGTTTCTAGATCGACAAAATTCAAAAATGATCAAAAGAAATATTATTCTGAGGGAATATAACATTGAAATTAAAATTATAACTGCAAAAGATTCATTCACATTCACACACAATTTAATGTGTTTGCATTTTTAGAAATCAGGGGCTTCATTTCAGTATCTTGGCAATCTGAAGCGAGTTATTTTGTTAATTATTATAATTCATTTGACGGAATGTGAGAAAAATAAGATCAACAAGATTAAAATAACGTCTCGACCAATACAACAACAAAAGTATTCCATTACGTCACGAAACGTTAGACAGACAAAACAACTCTGTCGAGTGTGTCTATGACACTTAATACCCAACGAGTACATCGAACACTAGGCTATTAGGTATTCCATAACACCACATGACGGCGCGCATGAGCGGCGGTTGCGCCAGCGCAGAGAAAGCGCTGACGTCACGGCCTCGACACGCTCACCCAGTTGCGCGGTGCACCAACCTACTTCGCGCTCCAATGTCGTCGGCTTTCTCGACTCCTATCCTCACGGACCGATGAATGCTCTCGACGAACGTCTGATTGAAGTAAGCTCTTTTGATTCGTTTGTTTAGTCAAGGAACACCGGACTATTAGGATAGACGATGATTCATAACAATGCACAATCTAAGTATATTTTTATGATTTGTTGCTTTTTCTTCGTTTGAAGAGACATGTAATTGATATTCGTCAAAAATCAATTTCTATTGTGTCTGGTTCTGAAGCTGTCCACTTGGATAATAGATTACCGAAAATCATGGTAACTATTGTTATACTTTCATATGCCAGTGGTGATTATAGCAGAAAGAAACCCTAGATGCAACTAAAATGATTTTGATGACTTTTTGTTTTTACCGCTTTATTGTTTGATCCTGGAATATGTTTATGTGAGGATTATGATTGACACTCTGTGCACAAAATCCTTCAAATGAACGAGAATAATAAAAATATTGTAGCCCTTCCCTACTATTTTGTGGCTACAAGTACCTACTGCCGTACCGTCGCGTCATCGTGGCTAAAGCCTCAAACTAAAAAAACGTATACAAAATGTCCGATAAAAATCAGAGAATCCGTGTTCTGCAGTAGGTACTTTATTACGCTGAGTCATTCACAATCGGAGCTATCCACAAAGTTTTGAGTTCAAGAACGCCGTAACACTGCCGGCAATGTTGAAATATGGTGAAGATTCTCTCGTAGCTATCATAATTCTACCTCTGGCAAAATTCGACTTTCACTGTTGAAAATCACTGATTCTGTTTAATATTCTTGAAATCATTGGTATTTATGCCAGTTTTAAATGTAGACTCGTAGTGAATTGATAGACATGCTTAATAGTGAAATCCTTGTACAAAATTATTTGAAATCATGCGATAATATTTAATGACTTCTATTTACAACCTGTAGAATGGTATAAAATAAAATTTTATAATCTCACGGTAAGTACCTAGAATCGGTTAAAAGCATGCATGATGAGATTTATTACTGTTAACACTAAACTCTTTGTTCTCAAAACTGGACCGTCAATATATTTTTCGTGCAATAATTCCTGCCTACTTTTCTAGGAAATAGGCGAGACAATGTACTTAATTACGGGTAAATAATATGTCCCTACTTTAATTGATTGAGTACTTAATCAAAGCTTATTTAAAGTCCCTCACAACGCAATTAACAATTTGATCTAAAGTAGTTTCATCATCACCATCATCATCATCAGCCTACAAACGTCCACTGCTGGACATAGGCCTCTCCAAGTGCACGCCACTGAGCACGATCCGCGGCGTAAAGTAGTTTAGCTCATGAAGAATTAATTGAGTAAGCTTTGTTTATTTCTAATGATTAGTAATCAAACATCACAAAAAACACAATCAATAAATATGTGATTGTGAATGTGCTGTATACAACGAGTATATTAAAAGTAAACGCATGGTATCACATAGAGGTCGCGTCGATGAAGTGATACCAGATTCCAATTCAGATTTACCACTTTCATTTCCTAGAGATATAGATAATAATATCCTTAACACACCAACGTACACGTAACACGTACCGACGTGTTATTATCTGTATACACGTTATTAGTGGGCTGATCTCGGATGTAACGGCTATTTCTACAACTCGTTTCTCTTAAGGCCGTAAAATATTGATTTCAATTATATACTTTCGCTTGTGTGTTCAATCTTCTTTAGACGATGCAGTTATAAAAGTTGCAGCTGGGCCTAGACTTTCCAACATGAACAATAAATAGCACATGAGGAGATCATGCCGGAACTCGAAACGTATACCCACCCTATGCGGGCTTCCCAGTTCTCAACAGATTTAAGTGTCATTCGTGAAAAGTGTCATAAAACCGACATTGTTTAAATTAACTTCGAAGTGTAAGGACACTTCAAGAACAGTGTCGGAAGCGTTACGTGTGCTTATACTAAACTAGTTTCGGTGGTAACAAAGACGTGATTACTCCCTAAAGTGCCGCCGGCGCCACCTATAAAATCAAACTGCTCTCTTTAATTTTTACACACGACACCCGAACAACGTTCGCAATCGTTCCAAGGAAACGGCATACCCACCCACGCCTTAGCGTCAACGCTCACACCTCATCTCCGATACCTTCGCCGTACCAAACGAAGAATCGCTTTTACGACACGAACAATAAAACTTTATGACTCATTACAATAACGTTTGAATAAAACACGCCGAGAGCAATCGACAAAATTCGCATTCGCCTCGCAGGGACGCCGGCGGTGTCTCCAGATATTCAGACTACCGCCAGATTTATGCGGGCCATACACGAGGACATTGGGTGAAATAAATCCGGTGCGGTTCGGCGGTTCGGTTAGCGCGTATAAAGTATCGTTGCGGTCAGCGGATATTCCTCGGATAACATAAAGAGTATTATAGGAAGGAACATGGACGTGTCGGCGTCCTCCTAATGTCCCGGAATGCATAAAGCGTCTCCCGACGGCGCTGATGTAGTGGAGGAGGCGGCGTGGCGCATCGTTATGTGCGACGCAGTAACTCTATCTGAATGCAAAGCTTCAACTACTGCAGTGTTTGTGACATCGTCGATGACTCGAGAATGTTATTTATGATTTATTTTACGATGTCCTTTGTTTTATTGCGAGATGCCTTGCATATTGCTCTTATATAGGTACTCTAAAGATCTTATTGTTTTATAGTGTCTAAGTTCTTTCTGTCAGCCCATTGGATTGGTCATATAAGAACGGTCACAACTCGAAGTTGAGGCTTAAAGCTGGAGGGAGTGGCAAAAACAAAAGAAGGTCTATACTCAGCAATAGGTACCTCCGGGCTAATGACGATGATGATGATAAAGTCCTTTCCATCCATCGGGCTGTCTTGAAGACATCTCTTTGCAACGATGCCTGCCAAATTGAAACTAAGTATATAATCTGTTATTTCTTTAATGTATATTTTTTTGGTTTTGCAACAAAAGTGTTATCAATCTATCTGCATCACCCCGCCCCCGCGCGCGATATATTCGGGCGACCCAGAGAGCCGTTGCGTCACAATCGGTTAGCGCGGCCATTTTTGTAAGTTCACGTAGGTACAGCGATTTTATAGTAGGCGGGTTCGATAACCTAAGTGGGAATAGACCGTTTGTTGTTCGCCGTAATTAGATAGTGGGTTCGAGGCCGAGGATAGCTAGGCTTCATGCATTATTGAGCTTTTTAGCCCTATCACGAGTTTACGCAGGCTGTTCTCGCAAGCGCCAACGTTAATGTAGTGCACGCAATATTAGCCAGTCGAGTGCAACATTTACTTCGTTATACAAAACATTTACGCTGCGAGATTGTGTATTGTGGTACATTTTGTGCATGGCAAAATGGAAAGCGCCTTTTCAGGCTCTGGTGAGTCTGGCTTAAGTGAACTCATGGGAATTGCTATGAGATATAGAAAATTATGATGATGATGATGATGAGGAGCTCGATGGCGCAGTGGTTAACGCGCCCGGTCTGCGAGTGCTGAGGTTAAGCAACTTTCGCAATGACCGGTCATCGGATGGGTGACCAAAAAATTATCTTCTCGAGCTCCTCCGTGCTTTGGAAAGCACGTAAAGCCGTTGGTCCCAGCTGCATTAGAAGTCTTTATTAACCACCAATCCGAACTGGGCCCGCGTGGTGGTTTATGGCCCGTTCTCCCTATGCATCGATAGGGAAGGCTCGTTCCCCAGCAGTGGGGACATAAAAAATGAGCTGATGATGATGATGATGATAGAATATGATGTGCACGGAAAAGTGGAAAGCACCCTTCAGTGGCACTCTTGTGCAAAGCTCATTTTTCTATGCAAGGTATTAACGCTGGCGACTAATGACATAATGTAATATGACTTTTGTTTATGCACGGTAGGACATAAGTGAAGCCATGGTATCTGCGAAGTGACGACTTAATTATAGTTGTGTACAAAAAAATTAAAAGCGCCCTTTGTGTGGCATTCTAGCGTCAAACTCACTTTGTTAACCAGGGAATTAGCGAGTAACGTCATAATGTAAGGTAGCATATTAAGAAGTCATGGTACGTTCGAGAAATGAATGTTGTGTACGGAAAAATGGAAAGAGTTTGGCATTCTAGCTCCAGACTCATTTTGTTAAGCAGCGCATAAACAATAGTGAGTAGCGCCACAATAGGTAGGATAGAATAACAAAACTCATGGTAGGGTTTCTAAGCGTAACGTACGCCGACGTGATTGTCGGCAAATTGTTATAGTTCCCACGGGAGTTACGTCATGTTTATGGGTAGCTTAGCTTGAATTAATAAGCATAATACGGATTCCAGGCTCTTTTTTAGAACTCGCCTTTCTTTGGCCGCAATAAAAACGAGAATTTATGTTAAAGCTCAGACGAATAATGGTGCCTCTGATGTAGTGTTTCCGTTATTCGATGAATTTCAGCGTAGCGTTTACCAAATGAAAAAAATGTGGCTAGTTTTCGATAATAAAGATTTAAATTTACTGAAAATTTGCTGTTGTATTCCAGCTAATTTTAATTCCAAAAATATATTTTCGTTATTTTTTATTTTATTTTTTTATTTATTCTGATGCACAAAACAGGTGACAGCCACCAAAAGGTTACAAAAACACATGTGATATTAAATACTTAAGGCTAGGTTGAAACCCTTAATTATGCCCATACTATTTAACGTCTACTGAGCAGACAATAATGTTATATAAAAACAATATGAACAATACATTTAAAATTATACATAAAAAAAAAACAAATACCAATTAATTCAATTATGTAAATTAATTACAATAAAAACGTTAAGTTAGTTAACGTTAATTAGAACTAGAAGTTAGGTCAAGGTCATATTAAGAAAAATAACTCTATATTACTTAATTATAAATCCAAATGTAAAAACTTGAAGCCCCATTAAAACAAATCATAGGTTAGAAATATATATTTATAACCTAAAATTTGTTTGCCAAGGAATTAACATTTGGATCTGAAACCGTACAGAATTGTTTTAAAGTGCACAATGTGTTACAGAAATCGAAAGAACTTGCACAAACACTTTATAAAAGCATATTTCATATGTCATACCAAGGTTATTGCAAATCTATAGCAGACTGTAACGATTGCAGCGACTGTAGCGCCCTCTGGGCGGGCTTCAGTAATGCGATTCCTAAACTAGATCCGAATGTTAAGTCCTTGGCTATTCCCACCAGATGACAGCCCGTGTTTACTGGAACTCCGGAGTCTGGAGCACTGAAAAGGGGGGTGCAAAGATTGTACGAACCGAGGAGGGGAAATCACGTATCTATTTTATAGCATCTTGCGAGACTAGATGGGCAAGCGGGGCGAAAGCTTCGTCTGTCGGACCCGATTCCGCCATACAGTATTCGTATTTCTTTTTATCTTGTATTTCTTAAGTAAAAGTTGCGATTGAAATACATTGGTGTTCCCCTTTTTGAAACCGAACTATGTGAAAGATAAATTGCTGGAAGGTTCTTACTCGTAGATAACAACTTTATATAATATGTTGTCATGTAGCATTTTTTTTATTAGTTACATAATTAATGTCGGTATTTTTGAAATGTGTACAGTGTAAAAAGTAAATTTGACGACCTCCTTGGTCGAGTGGCTTGCACACCGGTTTTCATGGTGTCGCTATCTCTGAGGTCCCGGGTTCGATCCCCGGTCGGATCAATTTAGGAATACTTGTTTTTCTATATTGTTTCGGGTCTGGGTGTTTCCTGTGTATAATAAGTATTTATTTAAGTATATTAAGTATGTTTATCCGTTGTCTAGTTAACCATATAACGAGTTTCTTAAGGAAGCTTTTCTTGGGGCTAGATAATTGGTGTGAGTGTGGGAAACATTTTTTTATTTTTTATTTTATTATGAGGATTTAGATAATGGCGACCAAAAAATCCCCTTTTTATCAATTGTGTTACATTTATTTTGTTAGTGATAATTAGTAAGTTCTTTATCGTCATCACAATGCCCTACCAACAAAAAACAAACATAAAAGATTAAATAACAAAGATTGATATCACAGCAACAACACCATTTTGGCCAAAATGTCGCCAAGCAATTGCACAACGGCAATTGGCTGAGCAGTAGAAACCTTTTTAAAGAGCAGTCACAAATATGGGCACAATTATGTGAGAGGACCAGTTTGATTATGTTTGACACTCGCTCCGTAAATGTTACGAAATAAGAGTTTAGGGTTGACTCTTTGACAAAGAAAAAAATAAAACTATCGACAACTATTTATTTCAAAATAAAAACGACAGGCGTGCGCGTTTGTTGCTATATTCCTTTTATATAGTAATAGTAAGCTTATATACTATCCCATTTGTTGGGCAAAGACAACCATCGTTGAAATCAAGTCATGCGCCAAAGCGCTTGCCAATCGCGGGCGGATGAAGCGATGATAATAAACTCGGTAACATATTGGAAAATCCTAAACCTTCTCCTAAATCCTAATAATCCTGTCCTGACCCTAAACCCTTCAGATATTGGGCTGGACTTTATGCCATTTGGTCACCGAGGCGTTCTGTATTATTCTAATAAAACATGACTGTTACACTGACACTGACACTGATTATTTAACTATAAAATAGTCTGTCGACAGCCCTGCGGTAAACTGAAGCGCTCGGAATACAAACCAGCATTAGTTTGTATTCATTGTTAATCGGATTGTGTCGAAAGATAACTCTAAACAGCGGTACGAGTCCGACAGATGATCTGAATCAGCGTCGGGTTGCATCACTTTTATACCAAAGCTGTTTAGGGATGGTTCGCTGCAGGTAATTGATACAATGGTCTGATGTGGAAGGTGACACTTCGCGTTTTCTGTATATATATTTCTTATTAGCTGTTAATGGCAATATATATTCATAATATAATTTAATACCTGTTAACTTAAATTTAGAATTAAAACATGACAGGTTAAAATAGATTACTAAGAATTTAACATCATTTAGTTGCAATAATATTGAAGCTAATGAAAAATATATATAACGCTATACCAGTGAAAGGGTTAAAATAAAGACTTAATACTTATAGAAAGGCAGCTGAAGTCATTTCACTGGAAGCGCCTTGAAGAGGTACCTTCGTACAAAAAGATCCATGAAAGAGTACGTTCCATATCTGCGATAGCGAGAGAATGTCGATTCCTTTGTCGCGTTTCACCATTCCTCCAGGAAAATAGCACAAAAGGTTCGAATTCCGATATCACATATCACCTCAAATATCACTTATTTGACAACGAATATTCCTATTTTCTTCGAGCAAAATGTAAAATTGGCGCAGCGGAAACTATGAGACCCATATAGTTTTATTGTTTACATGCTTCGAGTGGGTTTTCTTAAATTATGGCCGATGTTAACTTCCTTAGCTATGGTACTAAATATGAGGTCACCGTCGTAAATGGTGCACTTGAGTTAGAACGGGATGGGAGTTTGTCATCGTTGCGTTGTGTGCGCACGTGAAATATATAACGTATATGATTTGAAAAAACCGGCCAAGTGCGAGTCGGACACGCGCACGAAGGGTTCCGTACTTTATGACGTATTTAAAAAAACTACTTACTAGATCTCGTTCAAACCAATTTTCGGTGGAAGTTTGCATGGTAATGTACATCATAAATTTTTTTTAGTTTTATCATTCTCTCATTTTAGAAGTTACAAGGGGGGAACCCCAAAAGTTATTGTTTTTTTTCTATTTTTGTGTGAAAATCTTAATGCGGTTCACAGAATACATCTACTTACCAAGTTTCAACAGTATAATTCTTAGTTTCGGAAAAAGTGGCTGTGACATACGGACGGACAGACAGACAGACAGACAGACAGACATGACGATTCCATAAGGGTTCCGTTTTTTGCCATTTGGCTAAGGAACCCTAAAAAGACAAAGTGTTAAAAAATTCCACTAGCGGGGTTCGAACACGAACCCCATGACATGCCGGGTCAGGTGCACTGTCAACTATGCTATCGTGGCTCGCTGTCATGGGGTGCGGGTTCGAATCCCGCTCGTGGAATTTTTTCAACACTTTGTCTTTTTTCAAATTGTAATTTGTTCGTAACAATATTTGCGTAAAATTATATGTGAATAATCATGTATATGATTGCGTAAATAGTGGAAGTAGATCGTTATTTAATACTAGCTGACCCGGCGGACTTCATACCGCTTTGACAGTTTCCATCATTGAGTTAAATATACAGGGCGTCCCAAGACTATAGGAAATTAAGGGAAAGTACCTATTTATCGTAGATAGGATATTTTGCTGAAAGAAGACTTTATGTTATTTTTAAAAGTTAGTAATACTGCATTCAAAGATATTTTAAAAATTACTTGCTTCGTCTGAAAATCGAACCGACTTAAATGTGAAAAAAAATCACCCGTATTTTTATGATGCCAGTCGAAAGAATGAACAAAAATAATAATTCTTTTTCAGTAACATAGTATCTTAAAAGAATGGAACAACGTAAAATGTTTGATCAAAATTTCAAGAAAATTATTTATAAGAACTTGACATTTTAATTTACTTTTCGGCTTTTCCGAAGACTTCAGTGAGGGAAGGTGAAAAAGAAATTGGAATTTCAAAAAGTCAAATACACCGTGTATTAAAAAAATTACTTCCGGGCGACAGAGAAAGGAGACTAAATTTCTGTCGTAATATAAATAAGACGTTACAGCTAAAACGGTACTTTTAACTATAACGCCGTATTTAACTAAACCATAACATGTCAGTGTTCATTAGGTGACGAAAAAATGCCAAATTACTTAATTCAAATAGTTTGTTGAGAATAATTTGATTTTCTATCTCTAATTACCAGATATGTTTTTTTTTTCATTGGCGGCGTAAACGCTCTTCATAACAACACATACAAGTTCAAGATAGGATACACTTTGGATGTTTTCATTTTGACCACACCTTTTTGTTACACGTTGTATATCCGATCCGATCCGAACCCTTCGGAGAATCTAGTAGGGCACGGGGACGCGCACTAGTGCGCGATGCCGTTCCCTCTAGGAAACCTCTGAAGGTGATTCGTTTCACACGGCTTGAGGGACCCTTTACGTTCTGGCCGCCCCCAAAAAATCCCGGTGAAGCTGAAAATGCCGTCTGAGGCAATCAGAACTACTTCAAAAAAAAAAAAACGTTGTACAAGTTACAAGTTACAAGATAAAATTTTACTTGAAAAAATCAACCAGTCTCAGGAAGCTCGGGTGAGAACCGAACCCACGACCTTTGGATAGCCGGTCCAATGCTCTGACCGCTGAGCTACCGAGGCTCCAGACGACTCGTTGAATTTTTCTAGTAGTTTGTGATTTACGCTGCAAGCCAACAGTACTAGGTCACTGTGAAGTTACTACCCTCACATTTCCACAGTAGTTGAGTTTTACCCATACTTAAAGGCAAGAAATGGTTGAACTATAAATTATTACACAAAACTCTAAAAAACTTTTCACTGCCATTTTATTTAGCGGCACGACATTCAACATGATTAGTTCCAACTAAATCTATATATTAATACGTGAAGCAAAAACTTTGTACCCCTTTTCACGAGAATTGCGCGGACGGAGGAGTATGCAATTTCGCACACTTATAGTTTATATAGAGAAGGATATCAGAATGTTAATATATTTTTAAATTATGCATAAAAATACATTAAATCAATAAAACAAACATTACACACACTACCATGTATTTCACACACGCATATATACTCTTTAAAAAATTTCAAAAATGGAAGAGGAGCGGCCGAAATCTGTCAATGCCAATCCAAACTCACATTCTATCTTTTTAATTTTTCATTGTTTATGATACAAATCCGTGCAGCTTTAATACAATTACGGTCGAATTTCGACCACTGGGCGACCACTAGTATAATTAGATGTGCCAAGGTGCCTTTCCGCGTCAATTTCTTGCTTAATTTCTGATATGTGCGTACCTTCGCAAATAGATTTGTAAAACAAATAGATATGGTTCGTCCATTCGTCGCTACTCCGGAACCTGAGACCTTTAGATGCCCGGGCGCGGTCACCTTGCCGATTTCTAGAACGTTGACTTTGGGAGCTTATACTTATTTATTATAATGTACGTTAATGTGCCTACTCGTGCTCAGAAATGTTGTTAAAATTACGTAAGACATCAGCATTGAAGACACAAACTATTGAATAATAATGTAATGATATTGGAATAGCAATTTTAAATCTCACCGACAAATCATACACTATTAGTGACTCGGTTTGTTCGTCAACTTCGTGGTTTTGAGCTATTCCTGTGGCAGAGAAGGGATGATACTAAATTGGGTCACTCACTATACAATTTAGCTAATAAAAGCTCGAATGAGTTCGACTAAGGAAACCCAGTTGAGTTTTCTGTAGATGGGAGTAGGAAAACCTCATTATTAATACCATAAAGTAAAAATATTACCATTGCCTCTGCACAACTACGACCAATGAAACTGACAAAAAATCCTGACGAAAAAAAACTTTTGTTTTCTACAAACAGAAAATATTTTCCAATTTAAAAGTTCAAGAACAACACTTAAGTTTATTATGTTAACACACAAACAAGTTACGCAATGTCGTTTACATTATATAGCACAACTTAAGCCGACTGATATTGGAAGAAACTTGTTATTTTAATTCACATACAATAAAACAATTGTATTATTTTAGTTATTGTTACGAAATTATTCGAACTCAAACTCAAGCATTTATTCGATGTAACAGGTTTCGTCTTAGTTTGTAAACTCGTTATTATTAGCATACATTTTTAAACTATTAGTCATAAAACAATAACATACAAAACGTCCTCCTATTTCTTATTAATCTTCTTTCTATCTTATGAGACAGTATGATTTTATCTTCAGATCACATCACAAGCTTATTTTCCCTACTACTGAGGCACGAGCCCTTTAATTCGTCTAAAATTAATTGCGTACTTGATTTCATGCTTTTGTCTCGTATTAAGCAGGCGTTACACTTTTAGGTGCTATTTAACTTAGGCGAAGCAAAAACAGGCGAATCAAATTTAGGATAAGTAATAATTGTGCGAAAATTTTTAGGCGTATCGTTTGAATGCCAATGACAATTGTATGTCTAATATACACCTATCAAAACACCACAGTGATAACGGATCATGAACCACCACGCAGGCCCAGTGCTGATTGGTAGTTGTTAACGACTGCTAATGCAGCCGGGACCAACAGCTTTACGTGCCTTCCGAAGCACGAAAGAATATGATTATATGCAAATACAGAATTCAATCGAAGTCTTTGTTTAGAGTAGGTTCGTGTTCAATAGTCTTTACGGTAAAGCTAACGAAACAAGGGCATGGGGTAACCTCGTCATTCACTCCAACCCGTAACCTAGGTTATGGACGGCATACAACCAGAGGTGAAATAGTTTATGATAGCTAAGTTCAGTAGAAAGAAAGCACGCGATTGAAAAACGTCGAAAATACAGTATAAACCTGAGGTACTTACTACGTTTTGTCGCTGTACGCATAATGGGTAAACGGTTGGTGTAACAAAACGTTTATAATGGCTAAATACTCTTTTCAGAATTTATAGCGTTAAGTAACGCCAAAAGTTTCATCAGCTATATATTATATTACGATTTAGGTTCTTGGAATATCGTAAAGATATTACTTTGGTAAAAAATACGTAGGTATTTTTTTCATATTTATATATTTATATAAGTATATAACTAAGTAAAGCGTAATGTTGTGAGTGCATTAATAATATAAAGTCATTTTTTCAAATCCGTTTAACATCGTACATATCTATCGTTCTACACAATCAGTTTAACTTTCTAGTATGGGCGTTTTTAGAAAATCTTTATCGTTGTAATAACATAATATACGCTGAAAACATGAGCTCAAATTAAAATGATAAGTATTAAATATATAAAATACAATGAAAAAATTAAATGCCTATCCGACCCAGCCAGGAATCGAACCTGGGTCTTCCACAATCCGGGCTGCTGCACTGACCACTATGCTACCGGGAAGGCACTGAATTTTTCCACTGCTTTGTGATTTTTTTTGACTTCTTTTTAGCGGCAGAGTGCCATCTATCCAAATAGAAAGAAAACAAATAAAATAAAAACTAAAATTTACTAAAAAAAATACAAAAAAATAAAATAAAATACAAAAAATAATAATAAAAAAACAAATAAAATATAATTTTAATTTTTTTTTTATAGCGTTGTGTTATCAAATTTGTGGTATTTCATGTGTCAAGATGAATCTGTATAGCCATGGGTTGCAATAACCGTTGGATAGATGGCACTCTGCCGCCAAAAAGCAATCATGATACTTTGTAGACTTACGAACCGAAAAACCCTGACACTTATAAGATCTCAATTAATGTACCTAGCCTAAATTAATAAAACATTTTGAATACTGTTCAAAAGGGTTTTTCATAATATTTATATCATTATAATTATAGTTATACATAATTTTACGCTAATTTTGTTGCGAACAAAATACAATTTGAAAAATGACAAAGACGTGTTGAAAATATTTCACGAGTCTACCTTTTTTTTGGCTTACAGAGTAAAAGTAGATAGTGTTGATTAATTCCGGCAAGTTGGATTTAGCCACGATATTATAGTTAGTAGTGCACCTGACTCGGCACGTCAGGGGGTGTGGGTTCGAACCCGCTCGCGAAATTTTTTCAACACTTTGTCATTTTTAAAATTTCTATCGTTTCAACTATAAAACAATTGCTTTTTTATAAGCAAACAAACATAGCAATATATCAAAATCACCAATGAATTTGTAATGCACATCCCCCCACACTGTTTCAGAGTCGCGCTCGTGAAATTTGCAAAGTTTTAAGTTCTCACATAAAGACAAGGTACAATTTGTTCCGACGCTCAACTTCGACCGTTTGCATAATAGTTTTATTCCAATTTCGTATGAGCAGCAACATTGAGTAATATCTACATTTAATATGCGACTGTGGGTTCGAGAGATGTCTACCCTTTTATTTTCGATGTCTCAGTGCAAATAATATGGCACTACTTTATGTAAAGGACGACAACAAATAAGATACCAAAACATCAAAAAGAAACGTTATAAATCTATCCATACAAACATTTGAAGCGTCGTCGCTAGCCAAACGGATAACGTTTGGGTTGAGTAAGAAATAGTGGTTTAATTCCCATATACAGGCCGACTTTTTTATCACCATCCAAAACTTCTGAAATGACTCCCGTGATACAAACGAACAACTTTTACTATTGGACCAACTTCCTAACTCGAAAATAAAATCAGCTGTTCCATACAAAACATCAATATTCATTCTACCAAAATGTATGGAACAAATGAATTTTTTTTTTCGAGTTAAGGAGTTGGTCTATTAGAAAGAGTTGTTCGTTTGTATCACGGGAGTCATCTCAGAAGGTTTGGATGGTGATAAAAAAGTCGACCTGTATAGCTTCGTTACCCTTACCTAACATAAGCATAATATAAGCTTTCTAGCTAGATAAAAGCAAAGTTAAAAGTTTACCCCCATATTAATAAAAACTATTTAAGCATAATTTAGTTAATCATTGTTTTGTCTTTTTTTCTCAAATTTAAAATGACGTTTGTGTGACGTTGACAAAACAATATTTAACTAAATAATGCTTAAATAGTTATTATGAATAAGGCTGCGTTTCCACCAGAGATGTGCGACGGAGCTAAGCGGTGTGCGAGGCAAAAATCCACCAATAGGATTCCTTCATTGTCCTTGCAGGATAAAATGGAATTCTCCTATTGGTGGATATTTACTTCGCGCACCGCTTAGCTACCTCGCACATCTCTGGTGGAAACGTAGCCTATGGGGTAAGAGTTAGGACTCTTATTAAAGCGTTAAATGCACAGTAATAATAATATTTTTCCATAATACAATAATAAAAAAATTAAAACTTTAACGTGATGTGACGTTAGAAAATTTCAATCGAGGGTTGAAATGGTTTTCAACCTTAATTCATTATTAAGTCCTTTCGTCCCATTGTTCAAGTAACAATAGATATTACTGAATAGATTTTATTAAAACTTGTCATAAGGTAGGTCTACTGATTATAGCTTACATGGATGTTAAAGAAAAAGGATTCACATGGGATAAAAAAAAAACCAAAATGTTCTTCAAATGTGTAAGTAGTTGCTGCAGCAATGTGATGGAGGTCAACAAAACAATCCGGGCCAGTAGGTAACATGTTTTCATGAAGTGACAACAAAATAACAACCTTCTGTTTTAGACCACATGACATATTTTGGTATATCACAAACATTGGTATCGCATGCTCCCCAAACATATTATTTATTCGCAAAATAAGATTGTGTAGTTGACACGTCTTTCGAAGTAAGTACTAGGTGGATTTCGCGAAAAACGACGCTCAATCTTCGTGACCATGCAGTTTGAATTTAAATCTTTTGTCAAGCTGTGCAATGTCATGACTCATGAATGCATGATAGTAACATTCACGCCTTGTCCCCATTCTGAAGTCCCCATTATAAAGATGAAATCGAATCGCGTCAACGATTTAATGACTGTATATGGAAATGCTGATGTGAAAATGCTATGAGTAGGGCCTTTTAAAATATACTTTAGTATCGTTTTAACATTTAATGGAAAACGTCTGTAACATAATTAAGAATTAAAAACGAGTACAAAAGTCTTAGTAAAATAATTAATTAATAAAACTCACTCGTCCCAGTTTGGGCATTGAACCGGGGTTCCGGATATAGGAACAAGCGCTTTACCCCTCAGTCACTAAGGCGTGGAAAAGAAGCTGAAGAATAATTGAGTCACGTAGAAAATTTCTTTCGTATTATATATTTTTTCAATTATATAAATTAACGTAAACAAATCCTAGCCTTATTATTTGTATGTTAGATAACGCAATCGAGCGCAACTTTATGCTTACAACCTTATGCTTGTGTACATAAGTTATAATTATAAATGATTGAATAAATTATTTTAATAGTGTTAATTTTGTTGCATTTAAAACCAATTATTTTACTCTTTTTATTAATGTTTATATATAAGGTTACATTTTATCAACTGCAAATGTTTTGACAAAACATTTAATTATACCAGAGAGATAAGGCCCTAGCATCAAAAAATCAGGCTAATTTTTTATTTTATTTTTCCTGACACAAAAATTGTAATATTTTTAAGAGTGGCCTCTCTGTCGGCTCCTTTGAATGAAACTACGGGCACGTGTATGCGGTGAAGGCATTGCGGCCTCTCTGTTTCGGCTCCTTTCAATTGAAACTACCGAAAGTGCTTTATTTTACTTTTTAATCGAAATGTCTTTTGGCGTTTTGTTGAATTTATCCTCAAAATATTTGCAGTTGATAAAATGTAACCTTAGATATTATTAACCAACAAAGAAAATCGCAATTAACAATAATCGTAAATGAAACTACTTAACACTAAAATTCTAAACACTATAAACCATATCTTCTACTGACTTACAGCGCAGAATAACTAATTGCTTACAGATAAATACTTGCTCCAGTAGCTGCTAGCTCTGAGGTCTCGGGTGGTTTCTGCAAATTTACTATTGTGTCTTATGTGATATCATATATATTGCTCTTTTAGCGAAATTCGATATATTGACCGAGTGGCTTACACGTTTACTAGCTAGCTAGACCAACCCGGCAGTCGACTACTAATTATCCCTCTCGTTTTTTTTAAACTTTCTGAAGATAACCCGTGCAATAACGAAAAATACGGGTTACCGGTTGTTTGCTTGAACATTTTATTATCGTCGAGGCTTGCTTTGAAATTTTACTGAAACACATTAACAAATATCTGCTTTGTGCGAGTGGCCTTCCTCGAGTATTGACCTCCGTTATACAGTGACTGATAAGACAGTATGCCATCTCCAAATGGCGAGCTAAGCAACTTCAGTTTGCTGTGTGTATTGTTTGTAGTCATAGTTAATATAAAACCTGAATATTTTAACTAAAGGCAAAATGAAACAGTATCACAGTAAATTTTGACATTTGTACTCGCGTTCATTGATAATGTTCTTTATTATATGAAATATTAAGCGTTTCCATTAACGTTTCCAAAAAGATCGGGTCCATAAAAACAAAATATTAAACTTTATTTTTGTGAATTGTTTAATTTTTTTACTGCTCGCTCATTTGCAAGGCGCCTTAATAAATACTGACTCCTCAAACTTGTTCGATGTACATAACCGCATATGAATTTGCAGAACACAGCTAATTATAACTAATTAAACTTTTTTTATGTTACTCGCGAACGATACGTTATATTCAAACTTAGAAAGCGGCCACCAACAGCCGGACATGGACTTAGCAATACCAATACCAAGGATTATCTCTTCTCTGCCTCTAAACATTGTTTCACTTGAGCCAGATCAGAACTAAAGCTAGAGCTTGAACTAGAGCCAGTGAAATTCATACAGGAACATACAAACTTTTTTAGATACAAACTTTTTTGTAATTGGGTCTTTTTGTTATTTTATATTATTATACTTAACTGCACAGTGTACGTTTTAGTAAACAATACTGTAAGTGTACTGTATTAAATAAATAAATAAATAAAGCAATGGTGCTTAGCGGCAGAAGTATTAGAGCGGTCGCTATCCAGTCGAAATTTGGACAGAATTGTACCACACCAGGTTAAAAAGTTTACTGGTTGAACTTGCACTGTTTAGTGTGATATCTACGTTACACTGACAATGTTTACCAAACTGTCTGTATCTACAATGCCTACTGCAAATGTGATACGTTTTTATAAATCGAAACTCTTATTTCCCTTAATTCTAAGGAAAGCGTAGCAAATCGTGTCCCCGACGATTCAATCGCGTAACAAGTGTGAAATACCAAATTTTAGAAGGAAGAAAAAACCTATGATATAATAAATAAATAAATAAATGTTTCCTACACTCAAACCAATTATTTAGCCTCAAGAAAAGCTTCCTTGAGAAGCTCGATAAGTGGTTTACTAGACAACGGATAAACATACTTAATATACTTAAGTACATACTTATTATACACAAAAACAGATATTTCTAAATTGATCCGACCGGGGATCGAACCCGGGACCTCAGTGATGGCGGCACCATGAAAACCGGTGTGCAAGCCACTCGACCAAGGAGGTCGTCTATAATATAATTCATTATATACGTGGTTGTTTTACATACTTTACTTTTACTTACCACGTATATAATAATGTACTTATCTATACTAATATTATAAATCTAAAGAGTTTGTTTGTTTGTTTGTTTGGTTATTTATTTATTTATTATTATTGTTTTGAATAGACCATTTATTGAGGAAGGCTAAAGGCTATATTACATCACGCTATGACTAATAGGAGTGGAACTTAAAGGGGTAAAACCGCGGTGCACAGCTAATATTCTATAAAAAATTACGAACGTCAAACATAAAATTGTATCAAAGCACTTATCCTATTTGCTTTTCGATTTCTAAGTAATTACAGTTAGTTACATTACGCGGTATTCACCAAGACACTATTAAACTATTCCCCATAAATATTCAATGTACATCGTCTAATAGCTCGAATGCTATTCACTTAATGTAGCCACTGGTTTTGACATACATAAACTCTATGTCAATCTTGATTGTAGTTAGTTTACATCATCAATTGTCTATAATTAAATGAATGTTGCATTCATTTATCAACCAATACATTTGACACTTCAGTCTAACTCGCTACAAGAAAAGTTGTTGTGTATCGTCTCGTTATTTGGTAGAGATCACTATTTGAGATAAGATCGCCCTTTCACGTCTACTTTCAATAGGAAGTTGACGAAACATTTTTAACCTATTAGAAATATAATATATCTTGATAAAAAAAAAATGTGGTGTATAATAATTTATGTTCATTCTTATTATAAAGTTTTCCCTTTATTCCGGATTTGTGAACTACGCTTTTTCGATGTATGCTTTTAGTTTTGCAAGTTTTGTATTTTTGTATGTAAGTATGTATATGTATGTTTGCAACGAATAAACTCAAATACTTCTGGACTGATCTAAAACAATATTTCACCATTAGAATGCTACATTAGCGCTGAGTAACAGGCTATATAAAAAAAAAAGAAAAAAAGAAATGCGGTACGATGTCCACTGGGTCACCTAGTTAGTTATGAAAAGCGGAATAGAGACAACTTAAGATTTAAACCAAGTTAAACTTTAGTACTCGTTTAAGAATAATAACAGGGTATGAGTGTACTACGAATAACGTAGTACTTATTAACTACAATGACTTTCTTTCTTTCACTTCTTATACATGACAATATGCCTTTGTTTGTTGATGATGACTTGTTGATCTTGTACTTGACAGAAAAGATAGTACTTTAATACAATGTAGTCTATACTAGTTACACAGAGAGGATTTTAATCAAGACTTAATTACTAATTGTTTCTTGTTAGCAAATTGAATGTCAATAAACAAATATTCCAGTACATTTTGGATAATCACCTCCAAATTGTAATACTCAGAAAGACGTAGAAATTTAATTGCAATTAAGTCTTGGGGCGAGACAGGAACCAGACTCAGGTGTTACCAAAGGGTGTTCAAAGTAAAGCCAATTCGATCGGTAAGTAGACTATAAATCTTCATTTATTCAGGAAACTGTTGCTGTATTAATTCCTTTCTTCAGGAAGAACAAGTTTGTTAAAAGCAGTGCATGATTTTTTATATAATTAGCAAAAACACATAAATACTGATATTGCTGATTCTACATTCACATTAAAGTACTTTTTTTCTATAATGTCTGATATTCGATCTAGCAACGAAAATCATATGCCAGTTTTTTTCACCATTCGACCAAAGTCAGCTGTTGTTGTTGTTGTCAGATCAAACTCTCTGACGGTGTTTCTATGACACGGCTTGAGGAACCCTTTAAGTTTCTCGCCGCTACCCTCAAAAAAGACCGGTGACGCTGAAAAACTCTCTTAAAAAAAACGAACGAGCCTTACAATAGTCGCATATGATGTGTAACATTGGACATCTCACCTTTTGAACTCAATATTACAATAGAAAATAGAATATGTATAGAATTAACAATTACGTATATTTTTTTACAAATCATAAAGAGAATGCAGTAAATACTCATTAGAAGTAGTCTAGTAAACCATTTATCAAGTTTCTTAAGGAAGCTTTTCTTGGGGCTAGATAATTGGTGTGAGTGTGGGAAACATTTAGAAGACATTTGACATATCAAAATGATGACACAATATGTCACATATAATAATAACATGTCTTGTTTATAATATCGATTTAAATTTTACAAACGCGCTTGCTTTTTACAAATCATAAAGAGAATGCAGTAAATACTCATTAGAAGACATTTGACATATCAAAATAATGACACAATATGTCACCTAAAATAATAATATGTCTTGTTCATGATAACGATTTTAAATTTACAAAATGGCGCGCGCTTGCGCGCTTCCGACGTAACAGTGTGACAGGAGTCACACTGTTACTGTTACTTTCTACGAAATTACTCCCACATATTGTATATATAGAAGGCGAGCGGATCACACTGTTACGGCCTACTTCCGTCAGACCTCTACGGTGTTACGGCCTACTTCCGTCCCATTTCTACGAAATCACTCCCACAAATTGTATATATAGAAGGCGAGCAGAAAGAGGTTACACGTCAAAAAGATCACTTTAAAGAGAACGAGAATTTATATGGCAAAATTATAACTCTCCTCTTTTTTTACCAGTAGGGCGCTGCTTCGTTTCCATACAAACATTTTTGATCGTCATCGTGATTCGAATGTGATCGAATGTCAAACAAAACTCGCACTAGGCACCCTGATCGTTTTCTTTAATGAAAATTGTAATGAAACGGTGAACTACATACACTCAGACTTTCTTGTCGCGCCCTTGTAAAAGTCGTATGTAGCCGCTGTCGATAACATTTAATTGGCATAAAATTTGTTCTAATAGATGTTACGGTATTTTTTTTATGAATCGTAACGAAACACGAATGGATACATTGTTCTCTGACAACCATTCGTTCCAAGTCACACCTCAGTCTTACTTATTTTTCTTGGAATAATGAGTTTTGTTTTCATATATCTTGTTGTTTTGATACCTACATGTATTCTGGTTACTTTCTTTGAAGCTATTTATGACGTAATTTTTAATATTTCGTGGTTTGAGGCTTATGGTCTAATCGGGAGATTAGAGGTAATGCTCGTGATTGTACATGGGAATGTACAATCACGAGCATTACCAAGTGAACAATCAAATATAACTCTTAATACAATACAATAAGAGTCAAAAGTTAATGTTTATGCTCGTGACTGTACTATTGTGATATGGAAAGGCTTGATTCCCCTTTTGGGACTTTTAAAAGCTGATAAAACTGTTTTATATGAATACAATAGTTGTAGTACTATTATAACCGGGGGTACGCCAATAACAAAACTTACAACTGTAACTTTGAATTAATGTATTATCATATCAAATCGTATTAGTTTACAATTCAGCCCTAGCTTCTCGGCGGGCTGACACCGAATCTATAATCCACAGATCTTCATTTGTTTCCTTCTAGACCTTTTCTAATGTACTTCTTTTAAACTCAGGTCACGTCGTGTGCCATAGCTGCTATTGCGATCACCACAGTACTTATAACATAATTATTATGTTTCCATGAAATATAATAATGTTTTACGTTACAATAAAAAAAGAAAAAGAAATATCAAGCAAGCTATACTATATCGCGATACAACATAATTATTGCTTTTCTAAGAATGCTGATCCAACTACTTGTCCCTATAGACAGCTTTTTGTTTTCTCCGAAAAAGAAGTTTCTACATTTCTCTAACTCATTTTCATCAGAACTCTACTAACATTTCTATGTCTTCCGAATACCTATCTCAATCAGCTTTTATTGTGAAAAGATATAGTTCACAATAATAAAATACGGTACATAACATACATGTATATGATTTATCACAATCATAAATTCATCACTTTGACATAGAGCAGGATATCATAAATGGCATCGCAACAAAATATGTTGTCTCCCTATGTTTATTGGACTCCTTTATTTATTATATGATGTATTGTGTAGGTGCTCGTTTTATCTTATTCTAATAAGGGTTTATGAGTAAAAGGGAAACGTAAAATTTAATTAACGTATCTCACACCTTTTGTTTTGTAATAAAGCACATCTTGTTAAAGTAATTTCAAGCTTCCATTACTTTGATTAATAGAAAATTAGAATTGAAGCTAAAAGGCTTATCATCATCACAAGAGAGTCAAATTTTATTTACGAATGGAACTGTGAAAATGTTGGGAAGATAAAACAATAAATCAAATAATTACACAAAATAAATTGGTAACCATTTAAAAAAGTTAAAAATGTTTTTAATAAAAGTACTCCAAAAGTAAGATGTTTGTTTAAAATAATTCCTCTGTAATACGAAAGCATATAATACTGTTGTCTCTACCTGCGTATATGACAAACATGAGACAACATCACTTTTAAACCAAGTTTAAAAGGTATGTTGGTTTATACGAGATGTGAAGAGGAAGCTTACAATTCTGCTCCACTATAATAGCTGTCTTCGCATCTGGAATCTGGACTCAGCTTCTGCATAACATCAGGAGGAGCATAGTAATTTGCTTACTCATGAATATAAAAAAAAACGAACGAGCTTTTCAGTAGTCGCATATGATGTGTAACATTTGACATTTCACCTTATAAAATCCATATTACAATAGAAAATAAACATAATGTAGAATTATTAACAACTAGCAGCAGCAAGCAGCGTGGCTTGAGAAACCCTTTAAGTTTCTCACCGCCCCCAAAAAAGTCCGGTGACGCTGTGAAAGCCGATACAGATAACAACAAACTCTCTCCTAAACATTTTTGAGCTTATCAGCGAAATCAATCTTTTTTTATATATTGACGTTTCCATGACAACAAAACAAACAAATCATTTTGTATTGGAAAATTAAATTGTCGTTTCTAGTATTTTCAGTTACTTATTATTTATGTTTCTCACCGTTTAAACCTTCCCTGAACTTCCACTAATATTTTAAAATCAAAATTAGCCAAATCGGTCCAGCCATTCACGAGTTTTTAGCGAGACTAACGAACTGCAATTGATTTTTATATATATAGATTACGAATATTTTTTTACAAACCATAAAGAGAATGAAGTAAATACTCATTAGAAGACATTTAACATATCAAAATGATGACACAATATGTCACATATAATAATAATGGTATGTTTTGTCATAATATCGATTTTAAATTTACAAAATGGCGCGCGCTTGCTCGCTTCTGATGTAACAGTGTGACAGGAGTCACACTGTTACTGTTACTTTCTACGAAATCACTCCCACATGAAGGCGAGCGGATACACTGTTACGGCCTACTTCCGTCACATTTCTACGCTGTTACGGCATACTTCCGTCCCATTTCAGAAGGCCAGCGGAAAGATGTTACACATCAAAAAATTGCATACAATAGAAATTAAAAAACACAGTCCTCTGCTTAAAAGTATTGCGTTTCCTTCCCAATTGTAACAAAATAGCTATGCGGCATCTTAGCGTCCAAATATCCTTGATCCTATAGCACGAACGAATGAACTATCCAATTGACAAGTATGAAGGTCAGAATCATTACGTGGCAGTACAATGAACCTTAGGACTCGTGTGCCGTATGTAGGGGGACTAACACGATTGATACTTAATTTAGCAGCGAGATAAGGATGAGGATACTCGTAGTTCAAAAGCGCGTAAGTTGCATTAGAGAATACCGCGTCTCGATTACAAAAATTTTTAGGAGGAAGAAAAACTTAATACTTTAGGTTACTAATTACGTTACTACCTTCCTACCGTAGTGTCTTTAAACTCAGTGTTCGAAACAATTTTACGGGATGGGATGACAGCTAGAAAGCGTGAGGCCTGTATTCAATAATCAGTAGCTGACCCCTAAGGATACAACATCGATCACTGGCTTCTGTCAAACGCTGGTGCCACTACCCTAATGATTTTACGTACTAATTAGAACATAGTTATTTAATTGACTCCTGCTTATTACAATGCCGTTATTTTTTATTTTGTTTTTTTTTTTTTTAACATATTGTGATTGTCCTTAATATTTTGTTTTTATTAGTGATGGAAAGTATCCTTTTATGATAGGGCGTTTTCCAATATTTTTGACGCTGTAAAGGAGAAAAGAGCTTGACACTTGCTGAGTTTCTTGCCGGTTCTTCTCAGTACAACGTCTCCCGCCCTGAGTAGACTTACGAACCGATGGCAAAATGACGTTCATAAGAGCTATTTGTAGCCTAAACTGAATAAATTTTGAATTTTGAATTTTTTATAACTGAATCATTGTTGTAAAGTCAAAGTCAAGTCAAGTAAAGAGTTATGGAAAGGGCTATGCTTGGAGTTTCTCTGAGGGATTGGATCTAGAACGAGGTGATCCGACAGAGAACCAAAGTCGACGACATAGCCCACAGGATTAGCAAGCTGAAGTGGCAGTGGGCTGGCCATGTTAGCCGCAGAACCGATAACCGTTGGGGTAAACGAGTTCTTGAGTGGAGACCGCGTATCAGCAAACGTGGTGTAGGACGCCCTCAGACTAGGTGAAACGAGGATCATCGCAAGGTGGCTGGTAAGAGCTGGATGAGAGTAGCCGCGGATCGTGCTCAGTGGCGTGCACTTGGAGAGGCCTATGTCCAGCAGTGGTGATGATGTAGTGATGATGAGTCGTTATTAAAAATTATTTAAAGATTTTCTTCCTCCTAGAAAATGAAGTGTTTGACACTTACGCGGTAATAGTCACCAATGCTACTTACGCGCTTTTGAACTATCATCGTCGATAAGTTATTCTGCGGCGGCGCATAAACACAAGATGTGATGGACGATCAGAATAAATTGTGCTATCACATCTGGTAAACTTTCAATTAATTTTGTTGTACGATGCCTAATAAAGTATGATTGGTAATAGACAACGTTCTTACAATGAGTAATCACTTCAATCAAACGCGGATCGGCATTACATTTTAAATCTATTGCAATGTCAAATATTATTATTGTCCAATAAGAAGTGCTGTAACAAGCTTTCGCAATATCAGTGCTCCGGATAGGTGACCAAGACCAAATATTTCGAGCTTTTCGAGCATCGGAAGACACTGTAAGCATTTCTCACGTTTGTTGTCGAAAGACAAGCAAGTCGCTAAATCCCACCATTCAGCAAAGCACGGTGTTTATTTGTTTTATAAAGTAGGGTAAAATTGTTTGTATTTACTCATAAGTTCACTCTCAGTAGCGTATTATTTTCTTTTTACGAATTTACTCACGATACATTTTGCATAATTTTTAAAATTTTTATAACATGGACTCTTTAAAGTCTATAGGTAGCATTTTGTAAAATTTGTTATTAAATATTAGTTCTGTACCGATTTTACTTCAAGTTTATAATACTTACTTCTGTGTATAACGTTAATGAATAGTAATCATGCCTATTATTCCTAAACTTGTCTTTCATAACATTCTACATTGCTTACTCAAATGAATGTACATTGTTTATTGTTATTGCACCTTGTTATGTTATCTAAGTGGAACCTGTTGAGGTTTCCCTCCCCCAGCAGCACTTCAAGCCATCGGGATCTTTTGTGCAACCCCAAACCCCAACCACTAACGGGATGCAAATTATTCCACCCCATTGGTGTCCTATTATATTTATGATCTTATTTAAACTTTATGTGTTCTTGTCACTCTTTTGGTGTTCTGTCTTCCCTAAATATTCAACAACATCACATACATTGTTCTGATCCTAAGGTAAGTAGCTACTTACCTTAGGATCTAAAGGATCTAAAGGAGCTAAAGCACTCGTTTTTATGGAAATCAGAAACAACGATGGTACCACCACCACCCAGACCCGGCACAATATAGAAAAGTTCGTTTTCAACATTGACCCGATCGGGAATCGAACTCGGGCCCTCAGAGATAGCGCCGCCCAAAGTTCGGCGTTTAAGCTACTCTATCCAGCTACGGAGGTCGTCAAATAAAACTATTAGTGGATATTTAAATAGTCTTTGTCGACTAATATTAGCGTTTTCAATGCATCCGTTTTCGTTTTCAAGTCACGTCGCGTCCCCGATTCGAGGTCTGCCCGGCCTCAATGCGTTGATGCATTGCATTGTTGCATTTACAATTTTGTAGAGGCCTATAGGTACTACATTTTAAATAAATATACTACATTTTAAAACATGAAGACATTTATAATAACTGAAATACAACACTTAAAAAAAGGACACCTACGGAAAAACCCGACGAATGAGACAAATATTTTCGGCGTTTTTCGGCGTACTGTCAGTGTCACGCATGTTGCTCCATAATCTCAGAATAATAACTAAAGCTATCGAAGGAGAGTTAAAATAAAAAACGTGCAACTATGTTTAGTTCCGTTCTATTTTATGGCTAGAAAAGGAGGTTGGACTGCAACAACTGGTTGACACTTAGTTTTTATTTCTTGTATTGTTATGTCATCAGTCATCAGATGAACTGTTAAAATACGATCTCTGAGGCCCTCTAACCCGGCCAAATTCAGAAGTACTTTGATTTAAAAGCTGACAGTTCGTTTTAGATAAATTTGACTTATTCGCGTATTCAGTAGTCAGTAGTAACAGTCGATAGACTGTCAATAACTTCGATCAAATAATGTCAATAACATTGTCGTAATATCTCGATGATTTCAGATTTATGTCTAGATTGCACGAATGTTTTGGATTATTAGAAATAGTGAGTGTGTGGCCTATTTGGCACAATTTCTTTTGTAGTTGGGGGCTGCATGTTCTATCAATCACGAAAAGAAAATAGTCAAGGACTATTGATTTTCAATCGGTATGTTTTTGCTATATTAATTACCGAATGTGAACTGATAAGTGGATATAAATACAAATTAAATTTGGTAGTACTACTTTGTAGCGACCAGCCAGCCGTGAAGTCCATTTTAATAGAAGATTTAGCGATAATTCAGAAACTACATCGGGGATTTCTTTATCGTGTAGTGACGTAAACAACGTGCATACTTTTTAAAATCGATATATTGATACTTTTATTTTACAGATTGCCTAAAAACGATGCACTAATGTAAGTCCATGCTAAAGACAAAGTAGACAAATAATAGTGGCTAAATTGTATCTGAAAGTAAAACTGGACTACAAAAAGGCATAGTAACTATTGCTCTAATCATTTTACCATGTGTATTAAGGGAAATATAAAATAGAGGCGACTTAGAGAACATCATCATCATCATCAGCTCATTGTATGTCCCCACTGCAGGGGCACGAGCCTTCCCTATGGATGGATAGGGAGAACCGGCCATAAACCACCACGCGGGCCCAGTGCGGATTGGTGGTTGTTAACGACTGCTAATGCAGCCGGGACCAACGGCTTAGTGCCTTCCGAAGCACGGAGAAGCTCGAGATGATAATTTTTTGGTCACCCATCCGATGACCGGCCTTTGCGAAAGTTGCTTAACCTTAGCACTCGCAGACCTGGCGCGTTAACCACTGCACCATCGAGCTCCTCCTCCTTAGAGACCATGCGGTTCCTAAATTATTTCTTATGGATGGATCTGATGAATTGGTATGGTATGTATTAAGATTTTTAATAGATTAATATTAGCTATTAATAGTAAAGAAAATACTTAACTTAAAAGGTGAACCGTCGAATCTTTTGTGAAAAGGGACAATCTATCTCTTTCCAATACATTACCTAGGTTAATTAGTAAAAATAGTACGAACTCATGTATTTGTGTTGCTATTTTAGTCCGGTTTCCATATATAACTTTAGTTATTGTTCTGACATTATAACAATTCAGTCGACAGCAATATCTGCATCACAAAAGTATTTATCATTGCAGGTGAATTCAAAAATATTGCTGCAAAAATATGTGACAGCTTAGCAAAACAATGTGAGGACATTGTCAATAGTATGGTAACATATTTTTTGTCGTGATTGTACATACCTATTTTGAGGTATTAATATCAGCGAAAATGTGTCTATTCGATTGTAAATCTTTTACAACGAAAGTAAGCCGCGATAGCCAGAAAATGGTAATATTGCGCTGCTTTGCCAGCGTATTCTGAACATAATATATTGTAACATAACTTAAATCTAACAGGATACAAGATAAAAAAGTAGTGATACACTAAACAAAAAAAACCTCTAAACACGCAAACCTGAATGATAAAATCTTTAGTGTTAAACAGTAACAAATATTTTTAAACTTTCGCGTAGACTATGTAGTTGTAGAGTAGTCTTAGATAGCTGGGAGCAATTTGCACGGAAAAATAATACATTTGTATTTTTTAAACTTACCCTTTACCTAGTCTAGTGGTCTAGTAGAGTAGGTCTAGTGTCCACCGGTCTCAGACCTCGAGGTCCTGGTTTCGATTTCCAGCGGGTACGAGTTAGCGTACTCGGTTTGGTTGGTGGTAGAGTTTGTTTGTCCGCCTATCCGCCTGCCCGCTAGCTACCACCATTTTATCTTAATATGTCGCCATAATATCAATGTTTGTAGCATTGTTGTGTTCCGGCAGCTAGAGACGAGATAGCCAGTGCCTCAGTATCAGTATAGTTGCCGCTTGACCTAGGCCGGTGCTAATCGCTCAAAACGTTGTCGAGTACTAGAAAAGCCGTGAGATACCTATATTACCTATACTCAGCAGTTTGCATTCAACCCTGGTTACTTTTATTTTGACAGTCGCCCAACAGTGGGGCAGTATGTCGGCTAATTACTTCACTTACTTTCTTTCGATTAAAAAAAATGACAGTTTTATGATACTAGATCATAATTGATGACGCTGATGTGACTAATACTTTCAATCTATATAGGGCTTATCTGCCTACACTTTCAAAATAATTGTTCAAAATATGTGTATTTGTTTTCTCCCTGTGACCACGGACCCTGCAAAGGGTTCGTAACGTCAGGATAAACATTAAAAAGTAATGTGAAAAATAAACGTGAGTAGATCCGTAAAAGTTGTTTCATTTCAATATTTAAACATATCATATAGAGCTGATACGACCACCTTTTTTGAACCGTACCGTTTAAATAACCTGGTATTTGATATCAGCTTTTTCATTAGATCTCATCTAAAACTAGATGAGCCCTTCCTATAAATTCCCATCACTGGTTATTGGGCGAGTCACGTAGTATCTACGTAGCGCGTGAGGCGAGGTGAGCGGTGAATGAGGTTCCCTCGGTTGTGTTGTGTCTACCAGTCTGGCGCTATCGATCCGGCGTCCTCATTCCAGGCAGGCCGACTGCGCCCACTAACCAGATTCACCTTCAACTGGAAGGATCATTTTTGTTATTTTAGCTATTTAAACTTTTACTAAAAAACGATAGCTAAAGTTAGACAATGTTGTCACTTTTTAAAAGCTTTTATTTAACTTGCAATGTATGTATGTAATTTGTTCGGGTGAAATCTTGCAACTCAATTTTGAAGCAGATATCTTCAACCGATCGAGCTGATATTTTGTATACACGTTCAGTTTGGATGACAATGCATGGTTAACTGAGTGACGTCATTCTAAATCCAACATGGCGGCACACCCAACATGGCGGACTAATTATTTATAATGCATTCCTACAATATGGGTATCAAATGAAAGGGCTTTCTAGGAATAACTCGAAAAATAAAGTGACGTCACTCTAAATCCAATATGGCGGACTTCTAAAGCTTGAAACTCAATTTGAAGCAGATTGTTTAACTTTAAACACTGTTTTATAATACTAGGGTCTATCTTTCGCGTTCACTTTTAGGAGCTCGATGACGTAGTAGTAAATGTGCTCAGTCTGTAACCGCTGAAGTTAAGCAACATGCGCAAAGGACGGCGTCGGATAGGTGATCTAAAATGTATCATCTCGAGCTCCTCCTTGTTTCGGAAGGTTCCGATTCATTAGCAGTTATTAAAATTCACAAATCGTCACTACCTTCCCAAATGAACTGTTGTTCAAGGGGAGGTCGGGCCCTAACACACAACGCTGACCCAATGCCGGTTGGTGGGTTTGGCTGACTGGCATCCTACGACAATAACCAACGAGCTTTTCAAAACAGGAAGGAGTTCTACATATTTCATTTGTTCACCCGGCAATGCAAAATTTACCTAAGTTACAAGACAGCTAGTAGCAATCTATCGCTGTGCCATCTAACTATTTTCTCATTCTCTAAGTGAACTAACCGCGATGCATGGAGCTCTTATCATTCTACTAAACTGCCTGCTAATATTGTTTTCTAAATCCAAGTACGCTCGAGTAAGAGACACGTCTAGTAATCACCAATTCCAGGTTATCTAGGAAACGAGGCGTACACACAGCTGCCAGCCTACTGCAAGACGGACGCCAGTCGATAAACAACGATCGCTGCGGCAATCCTTGCGCATTAACCGAGTTATACTAGCTTGATAACAGTATGATAATGTCATATGACAGTAACAAGTCAGGATAAAAAAAACCTTTTTAAAGGGATTGATTGATACCTATCTACTGTCTTAACAACACTACTATACTGCACTATACTATTGTGACTCGATAATTGGAACCATCGATATATTGGTGTAGTAAATCGATGATTGGAACGCATAGTTACATCTTATGTTGACTGCACAGAAAAAAAGAAGCAACGCAGCCAACGCCTATATACTGTCCCACTGATGATGACAAAGGACGCCATCATTGAAATCAACGCCACGCTTGCCAAATTGGGTCGGTTGAAGTTTTTATTCAAATAAAATTATGAACTTTAGAAAGCGATAAAAATAGCTTTTGATGTCTCTACTGTACTCTACAAGAGACAACTTGTAAATATAGAAAGCTACGTCGTATATTAACCGCTCATATACGGCGAGCACTGATCAGTGCCCTAGACAATTCAAATTCTGTTGTTTCTGTGAAAAAAAAAAGAAACACTAAAATCTGTATATTTGAATAATCTCGAATAATCCAAAACGTACTTTGCCCGATCTGAATCCAAGACCAGATATTGGAACCAGTGCTTTTTCACTCAGCCACCTATAATTAACAAACATTTTAATCTCTCACACCCTCACACACACAAACACACCCCCACACACACACACACGCCCTCATCACACACATAAACATACACATCCATTCACTTTTATGTTTGTGAGATAATATTAGTATTTTAGAAATTAAGAAAAGGAAGGATCTGTCTCCTAGAATACAGGTCTTCCTAACCTAGGAGGCAGAGAGATACTTCAACTTTAAGCTGTTTTTTTTCCTTTGTAACTTTATACTGTAACTGTTTATGTGATGTTGTTGTTGAACAATAAATTATTATTATTATTATTATTATCAATAGGTGATGGTTTAAATCCAGGTCGTGGAAATTTATCAACGAACGTCAATTTGTTGGTAAAAAAATATGTGAAATGTATAATCATCATCATCATCATCAGCTCATTTTATGTCCCCACTGCAGGGGCACGAGCCTTCCCTATGGATGGATAGGGAGAACGGGCCATAAACCACCACGCGGGCCCAGTGCGGATTGGTGGTTGTTAACGACTGCTAATGCAGCCGGGACCAACGGCTTAACATGCCTTCCGAAGCACAGAGCTCGAGATGATAATTTTTTGGTCACCATCCGGCGCGTTAACCACTGCGCCATCGAGCTCCATGTATAATATAATGATTTATTTATCGAAGATGAAGAATTCCTTATCTTCAATTTGTAAACAAATTATAAAATATGAAGGAGCAACTTTTCTATATTTAGTTTTTATGTATTCCCAGTTGTTTATTGATCATTCGCATTGAAAGACTGAAAATAAACGAAATTGCTGTGGGGGTGAAGGTAATAAATATTCAATATCACATCTCGGTTATCATATTCTTATTGGGTTCTGAGAATACCTGAAATTGCTTACTTTCGGTTCGAAAACGTTGAAGTGTTGTTACGATACCGTTTTGTTCTGTTCGGTATCCAATTTCCTTTCGGATTGTTAATATTTCTAAGGTTTCCTGCGATTTCTAGAAAATCATATCTAAACTTTTTTTTTATATTTTACAGGTAAGCACAGTGCCTTGATCTCCCCTGATGTTAAGTGATGATAAGGTCAATGATGAAAGCGCACTTCACCCGGGATCCTCAACTAGTGAGGCACTGGCTATCTTATCTCTAGCTACCGAAACACAACAATGCTACAAACATTGATATTATGGCTAGCCAGGCGGACAAACAAGTTCTACCACCAACCAAACCAAGTACACAAACATGTACCCCCCGCTGGAATCGAACTCGGGATCTCTAGGCCTAAACCGGTGGTATTAACCACTAGATCACTATGTGCTACGAGTATACTATACTAGTTGTGCCCCGCGGTTAGGCTGCGTTTCCACCAGAGATGTACGAGGTAGATAAGCGGTGCGCGAGGTAAATATCCACCAATAGGAGAATCCCATTTTGTCCTGCAAGGGCAATGAAGGAATCCTAGCCTAATACGACATGCCTACTAGCCTATCCAGCCTAACATCCAACGGTTATTTTTCAATGGTCAATAATTAAATAGCCTAGCTTTCCACAAAATAGGGCTGTCAAATGCAAAATAAATTTTTCAAATCAGACTGGTAGTTCAGAGATTAGCGCGTTCAAACAAAAAAACAAACTCTTCAGTTTTATTATATTAGTATACAACGTGTAACAAAAAGGTGTGGTTAAAATGAAAAGATCTTCTATGTGTTGTTACTGAGACATAACTATTAACTTTAGTTTGTCATGCAATTTTAAATTAAATATTTATATTAGTGAAGGCATACGCGTCAGGCGGGAAAAAGCAAGCAGCAGTGATCAGAAGTGTAAGTACACAGAGGTTACTAAACCACTAGGGCTGTGACTTGTTAATTTTGATGTGCCGTCACAATAGAACTTCTTTCATTAAAAATTACATAGCAAGTTAAAGTTAATAATTATGTCTTAGTAACTCTGCATACAAGATCTAGATTGGATACACTTTAGATATTTTAATTTTGACCACACCTTTCTAAACTACCCGGTCAAGTTAAGTCGGCACCTGAGTGTAAGCGACGTTTTCGAGCCAGGTGCCAAGTTAACTTGACCGGGTAGTAGTTAAGCCAAGACTTAGACGATTCATAAGTTTAGTGCAAACGGGTGATAGTGTTTTCGGGATACCAAAAACGTCTGGACTCCATTTCCACTTAACATCAGGTGGAGAGGAGTCATTTGCCGCGGTAAATCTATATAAAAAACATGATGAGAAACATTCTTGACGGTTTGTAGGACACGTGATAAAGAAGTTATAAATGTTTTACAAATAATCCTGTATAATTAAGAAGCTTTTACAAGTAAATGACCTAGCTACACCTTGGTGGCCGAGTGACAAAACGCACGGTCCGGTACCCAAAAGTCCTCGGTTCAATTCCCAGGTCAGGCAAAGTGTGTTTCGGATTTTTAGATGCATAGTCTGTGTTTGTCATCACCAACCCGCTTTTGGCAAGGGTGATGATTAAGCAAATAAATAAATCGTAAACAGACGTAATCGTAAATAGGCAAAAAAGGCCACAGGACGGAGTAAGTTCATATGCGGAGGCAGTAGAGGGCAGGCCCGATTAACCATCGGTGCCTTGGCGGCACTATGCCACAAAACAAAACAAAACAAATGCTCCACAGAATGCATCTATCAACAAATAGCTTGTGTAGGGCACGTGGGGAGGAAACGAAATCAATGCAGCAGTTACTGTGTGGCTGCCACTCTCTGGCTAGGAAAAGAATGGAACTCCTGGGGTCGGCCCATCCGAAACCGGACGACTTCAGGCTCTTCGCTCTTAATTCTCATCAACACTAAATCATTCACTCGACACTCGTCGACACAAATACATTTACTCGACACTCGTCGACACAAATACATTCACTTGACACTTGTCGACACAAAATCATTGTCTTCACACAAGAACGTTTCCAAGCTTATGGCATCTATCTTTACAGAGGAAGAAGAATGAAAGGATGGGGTTGCACAAAAGATCCCGATGGGTCGAAGTGTTGCTACGAGAGGGAAACCTCGGTAGGCCCCACTAAGATAAGATAAGCCAATAATGTTTATATATGCCATTATTATGAATAAATGATTCTGATTCTGATTCTGATTCCAATACCCACCAATTGTAGACAGTCTTGATTTTAATGATGTAGATCTTTGCCCAGCAGTGGAATAGTATAGGCTATTTACTAAGCTAGCTTCATTTACACTAGTAGCTGTGCATTAGCGTTTTATCACTTAAAATATACGCTGTGTGCTTGCTGATGCTTAATTTGCTTGCGAGCTACGCCATGTGGCCCTTGTTTTGTTCCATTATTTATGTTAAACCTATAAATTTCCCTGCACTGTTTTGCAAAACAGAAACCATTTCCCTAATTGAATTTGTGTTGTTTTTGCTCTTGTGGAAAATTGGCTTTGTACATTGAACGGGCGGGCGTGAGAAAGTGCATAGAGCTGGTACTGTGAACAATGTATTACGAGAAGCGATACTAATGCAGTTTTCAAGTTTCTTGCAACGTTGCAAGACTGCATTCTTGTGGAGACTGTTGCGTCTGGTGTGCTGTTATCTTTACTAACATATTCACCAAGCGTATCTTATTTATATTATACATACAAATTTTCATACCGATTGTAATGAAAATTATGCTATTCTCTGCTATGCCAGACGGGAATTCTGCACGTTCTCAAAGAAAAATTGTTTGTGTACAATAGTAGGAGAGTAAATAAGAAACACGTTGCTTAATCTGCTCGAAAAATAAAAGACGGATCTTTGTTTACGTAATGGGATTGAATGTAATCTACGTCGGGATGGAGTCTGATACTTTCTAATTTCATTCATTGGGGAGGCTTGAGAAAGGCGGTTGTAAATTAGAACGGACTCTTTTCTAATTAAAATTGGCCTGTTGTAAAAATGTCACTGAGAAAGAAAGAAAAAATAATTTAAAAGTCGGAACAGTTCAGAAACAAAAGAAACATGACAGTAAACTAAATTTATACCTCCCAACTCAGCTTAGGGCTGACTGTACATAGCCAGCGTAGGTCCTCCTTAGGGACTGTTGGATGTTGCCAACATTAATAATATAATTAAGTTATATTTGTCACCTATTGTAATGGCAACTGTTGCTCTCCCTCTCGACGTTTAATAGAAGAATAAAGACGTGTCATGCAGCAGCCTTGGTATTTATTTTTACTACTATCAGAATCCAGCAATCCAGCAACCTATCAGACGCTGCTGCACTGCAAGGATCCTCTCCAGACTTTGCAGTCTGTAATGCTGACCATCATGAACGCACTAGGTCTGTTAGTAAGAGGACCAATGGAAAATTGAGGAAAGTCGAGCCCAAACTCACTACTCTGGTCCATTAAGGGAATTAGGTAATTCGGATTTATTTCTACCACTGGCTTTGTTTAGCAATATTTTTAAAAGTATTTTAATACTTCTTATTCTAGCTAGGTAGCTAGTTAGTTAGCTAGTTAGCTATTACAATCCTATTGAAGCCTTATCGGCCAGAGGGCCCAGACAAGTGGCATAACGCCAATAACGCTACGCTAGTAGAGTAGAAATGGAATAGTATGATAAATATCTAGGATTAACATAAGTCAATCAAACGTCATTTATACGTATCGTTGGCTTACCTATGTCAATCCCATACTACAATCATTTCAATATATATTAGCGCTATGCCACATGTCTTGGCCCTTTGGTAAGACGAAGGTTAAGCCAGACCAGCTTATAATAAAAATAAAATACACGGTTTAAGCTTGTACTTTTTCCATAATCAAATATTTATTATGGCACATAAATAAAACACCGTCGTTCGTCTCAATGTCTCACTCTGTGGTGTAATATCAAAAATCAAAAGCTTGCTCTTCAAACTTTATTTTATAGTCCTATTTTACGAGCGAAAGACAGAGACTGCAGAGGGCAGGATAAAGTTGCCGGCACTTAGGGTTGTCAACAATGAATTAAAGTAAAAAAAAAAAAATACTACTTTCAGTTTTTAGGTCTCTAATTTAAAAAAAATGTAAATTTAATTAAATGTTATATTTACTTTAGATTTAGTATTTAAACAATTAATAAATTAACAAGCTTTTAATGGGGCACCTATTTCTGCCTTCAAGTAGCAGTGTTCTACACTGTCCAAGTAGTAGTGTCAATCTCACTACGTGACATTATCCATGGAAGGCCTGAGTGTAGCAGTAAGACTTTTAATAGGATGATGATAAGAAAAGCATTAAGGTATAATTATTAAGACAACAGGGTCACAACACAGGCAGCCTCGGTAATACTATAGTATTAAATGCTACAATAGACTCTGTTGTCAGCTATCCATCAATATCGCAGCAGTTTAATAAATAAAAACCGGCCAAGTGCGAATCGGACTCGCGCACGAAGGGTTTCGTACCATTATCTATAAAAATATTTCAAGTTTCTATCTCTTATCGTTATTAAGACTGAGAAAAAAAATTGGAAGACAATCTCGTTTGTTGTATGGGAGCCCCCCTTAAATATTTATTTTATTTTGTTTTTTAGTAGTAAAGGCCGGCAACGCGTCTGTGATTACTTTGGTTTTGTGTCCATGGGCGACGGTGATTACTCTCCATCAAGTGAGCCGCCTGCTCGTTTGACTCCTTCTATTAATAAAAAAAAAATAAAAAATTGCTGTTATAGCGGCAACAAAAATACATCATCTGTAAAATTTCAACTGTCTAACTATCACGGTTCATACAGACAGACATACATACGGACGGATGGCGGAGTCTTAGTAATAGGGTCCCGTTTCACCCTTTGGTTACGGAACCCTAAAAAACAAAAGAACACAACAGTGTTTTGTTTCAATAATCTAAGACGTATAAACCTCTCTAGTTTACAAAACAATTGCCAACCCTGCTTTTCTCCTTCAAGGGGAGTCGTCTTCAGACTATTTACGGTGACGAGCCTGGAGCCTACCCGACACCCGTGACCTTTGACCCGAGAGCCTCTGACCTACATCCAGACAAATCGATACGTACGTTGCGAACATTTGTGTGTACCTTCAGATAAGAGTGATGTTCATTAAAACTTTTGATTTGGCATCTCCATGCGGGTCGCTGATAAACCCGTAATGAAATTGGTGTTGCGCAGGAAATCTCAATCAAAGGTAGCTATATCGGTATCTTTTCGCCAAATTTAACATACAATGGATGGTTATAAATACCTTTAAGCTGTAAGCCCGTGTATTTTAAGTTAAGTTTATTAATATGTAAAGATTTTTCTGTTTTTTTTTGTGGTGAGATAAATTTTGCTGATGATGATGATGAGAAAGATTTTCTAAAGGTTCTAATAGAGAACTAGGTTACGTTGATACCAAGAAAATAATGCTTTAAAAAGGACATACAGTACATAAACAATTGATTATCACATGTGGAAGGTGATCCTCCTTTGTTTCTCTTACAATTTCTTGTTTCATGTCATTGTCTTTTCACACCTACTTCCTTGCATTAAAATGCACTTTAGCACTGTAACAGTGAAGGTGACTGTAAAGATAATTAAAAAGTAAACAATGGTGTACCCTGGATTTTTCTGACACTTTTTAAATTATATTTTTTTCGCAGCGTAAAATATGTCATACTTAAAAAATATACAAAATAAATGGTCTTAGCAAGTAGTAAACTGAGGAGCTCGATGGCGCAGTGGTTAACACGCCCGGTCTACGAGTGCTGAGGATAAGCAACTTTCGCAAAGGCCGGTCATCGGATGGGTGACCAAAAATGTATCATCTCGAGCTCCTCCGTGCTTCGGAAGGCACGTAAAGCCGTTGGTCCCGGCTGCATTAGCAGTCGTTAACAACCACGAATCCGCACTGGACCCGCGTGGTGGTTTAAGGCTCGTTCTCCTTATCCATCCATAGGGAAGGCTCGTGCCCCAGATGTGGGGACATAAATGAGCTGATGATGATGAAGTAGCAAACAACTGACGTCTTCGCCTGCCCCTCTGAGGCATACGTGATGTTGTTAATGTATGTAAACATGGTATATATTTCAAAGATATAGGGATGCAGGCCTGCAAATTGAGGTTGAAGGTTGTTGAAGGTAAAGTTTTGGTGAAGTATGGACTGAACTGGAAGGTTCTTTCTTTACATGATGTCTGTTTATCTCTTCGGATTGCTTTTTCCATAAGAAAAGTTTAAGAAAATTTTAACTAAAAACTAAAACGAATATAATGGAGTAAAATGTAGAAGGAAAAATTGAAGAAGAGGGTCAAGACTAAACGTGACTTCGTAAAGAGTGTTTCTCAAGATGTACTAGTAATACTAATAATACTCCGTAATTATGTTTCATTAAAATTTTTACTGACTTAATTTTTCTTATAGTCTTCAGTTAATATTATAAATCGTTATCTTATGTACCTAAGAGTTAAGATCTTGTTTACAGCAAGACCGTTTATGTGGAAAATCAGATTCAACTGATTCTATAATTTAGGAAACAGGATACAAAACAAATATGTATTTATTATAATTCAACTAAGAAGGAGGTAACATTCGAGTAACAAAGTATCAATTTTAACGTCGCACAAAACGGTCTTCAGCAATTTTTAGTAAGGTACTCCATATTGGGCAGTGAATGACCATAATTAGTCAGCTCTATAAAAAAAACTAAATCAGGGTGGCTAGTGCGAGCTTTATTTGATTCGATCACGTTGACGAAAACGAGAATGCGCATAGCAAGTTTTTTACTTTCTTGATCTCAAAATTAAAAGTGAAATTAAAAATAAAAGAAATATAATTATATTTATAAATTGATTATTAAAATTCTACATACTTATTATCGGTGTCAAAAATAAGTTACCAGTGACTTTGAATATAAGAAAAAGGAGCACTCGTTATTTATATCATAGCGTGAGAATAAGTCACTGGTTTGAAAATCACCTCCCAGGAAGTGCTGCTTCTGTTTAAACATATCCTCGTTTTCGTTAACGTGATCGTATGGCAAATAAAACTCGCACTTGACACTCAGAACTTCCGAATGCTATTCGCATGCCGAAGTAACACCTCACAATGGCATGGCCTGTCTCATCGCATGCCTGGGCCCATAGCCCAGTGATCCCATGGTCCGTCTCCCATGAATCACGTTGAGAGAGACCAGACCAGTTCCATGTTTTCCTTAACACAAATACGATGTTGTCACTTCGAGTTTATTATTCTTTGCAATTTTTAAATTTATACTTTGAATAATCTCCGTACGCTATTGTTTTTATCAAACCCACTGGGCTGTGAAGTGTTTACATTAAAATACAAGGTCCGTTATTATGAAGGAAATAGAAAAGGTATTTTTACGTTTACAGGTTTATAAAATATGTTTTTGAATGAGGTTTAACTTGAACGTTCTATTGTTTTTCTGTATTTATTTAGATGTATAACTCTATCCCTAGCTTTTTTCATATGTTTTTATTGTGATAAAACCTTGATATAACTTATTGAAACCTACACGTAAAGCCGCTCACAAAAGAAACAGTCAGTTAATTTAAAATACTTATAAAACAATAGCCGCACACAAAAAACAAAACTTAAACAGTTGCTCGCGGAAAAACAAATGTAATCCGTAAGTGTCTCGAAATTCGATATAAGGGACACCTTCGCAAGCAGTGCGATGAATGTTTACCTTATCCCGGGCGAACGGGTCGCGTCCCTGCTCTTGAACCGGTTAGCACACTTTCATTTTCTCCGGGAGTCGCCCGGGAAAGCGGAGCCTGACCTACCCGAAGTTAGGGCGGTGGCGTAACTACGTATAGCTATAGTTAGCTAGAGCAAAGGCGTCTGAAAAACTTTCCGGTTTCTACAAAATGGCGAGTGAAGTCGTGTTTTACTTATAACTTTACTGTTTTATTTTAAATAGCATTCACAAGTTCTTATTAAACATAACTATGTATAGCTATCGGAGCTCGATGGCGCAGTGGTTAACGCACCCGGTCTGCGAGTGCTGAGGTTAAGCAACTTTCGCAAAGGACGGTCATCGGATGGGTGACTAAAAATTTATCATCTCGAGCTCCTCCGTGCTTCGGAAGGCACGTAAAGCCGTGGGTCCCGGCCTCATTTGCAGTCGTTAACAACCACCAACCCGCACTGGGCCCACGTGGTGGTTTATGGCCCGTTCTCCCTATCCATCCATAGGGAAGACTCGTGCCCCAGCAGTGGGGACAAAAAAAAATGAGCTGATGATGATGATGATGATGTATAGCTATCTAGAGCAAAGGCGTTTGAAAAACTTTCAGTTTTTACTACAAAATGGCGAGTTTACTCATGTTTTACATTATTTAGTAAAAAGTTGTGGTTTGCTTATAGCTTTACTGTAACGTGCTTTAGACATACCTACTATGTGCTTTATATCGTACTTTTACCTACTATCGTCATATTTTATATTCAACAGCAATGTGCTTCAGACATTAGACATATAGTCTTATTTTTTAAATAATCATAACTACGTCTTGTTAGAGGTTATAAAATGGCGACTTATGTCGTATTTTACATATTGCTTTACTGTACACATAAATATGAAAAGCTAAAGCAAAAGTGTCTGAAACTTACTGGTTACTAGAGAATGATGTCCGTCACGCCCCAAAGCGTAGGATTTGTAATTGTGTTTTTGTTATGTTGAAACATAACAACATAACATAACGTAAGTAGATAAAAAAGTGTTTAATAAAGTATGTACCTAGGTATTACCCGAGTATGGAAAATACAGAAATTATGCAGCATCTACAACATTACATACTAACTGTTAATACTTTTTCGTATACAATTTACTATACTGCAAATTAACGGTATCTTATCTTATCTTAGTGGGGCCTGCTGAGGTTTCCCTCTCGCAGTAACACTTCGACCCTTCGGGATATTTAGTGCAACCCCATCCTTTCACTTTTCCTCTTCTGTAAAGATAGATGCCATAAGTTTGGCAACGTCCTTAAGAGCGAAGAGCCCGAAGCCATCCGATTTCGGATAGGCTGACCCCAGGAGTCCCATTCTTTTCCTAGCCAAAGAGTCGCAGTCACAAAGTAGGTGCTGCATTGACTCCGTTTCCTCTCCACATGCCCTACACAAACTATTTGTTGAAAGGTGCATTCTGTGAAGCATTTATTTTGTGGCATAGTGCCCTGTCAAGGCACTAATGGTTAATCGGGCCTGCCTTCTACTGCCTCCGCATATGAACTTACTCCGTCCTAAGGCGTTTTCGCCTAGGAAGGATTTGGAGTGTTTCTTACCCGGCTGCTCTTTCCATTCGATGTCGTGCCTGTTTTCGATGTAAACTTTTAAGGCCTTGTTAATGGTACTTGGTGCAAGTGCCACGAACGGCTCAGAACCAATGAGCTGGGTCTCTGAGCCCTCCCTGGCAGTTAATGGTAAGTAATTTTAATAATTTTTATTAAGTGGTTTATTTTAAACGTAGATAAGATAGTACATAACTCATGCTGTGTATGCTTTTTATGAATTACTAATTAGATTTAGTTTATTCTTAAATTTAAACGCACTGCGGGTCGATCCTCCATCATTGAAATCAAGTCATCACTACAATTGATGGATACCTAAGGGTTTAATCAAATTCCAATTATGACGAGCTTTCATCATACAAAATTTCATCCCGGAATGGGATACCTGGGGTCGGCATATCTGAAACCAGAGGACTTCAGGCTCTTCGCTCTTAAAGACGTTGCCAAACTTATGACATCTATCTTTACAGAGGAAGAAGAGTGAAAGGATGGGGTTGCACAAAAGATCCCGATGGGCGACCACGAAGTGTTACTGCGAGAGGGAAACCTCAGCAGGCCCCACTAAGATAAGATAAGATAAGATGTGCGTCACAAAATAAGGAGACCCAGAAGGTAAGATTAACGCACATAGACAATCTTACACGGACACGGAATCTCGCAACAGCTCTGCCGCACAATTTATGAACGCAGGAAGTACCACTTACTGTCTTTATGATTGTGATATTTGAGGTGCTGAAATTATGATCTATTTTCTCGAAACTGTTCACATGTTCTTTACTGTGTTCTCAAATTGAGCGGTAGAGCTGCGCTCGAACTTTTCTGAAATCCGTTTCCGTGGAAGGTTCTATGTGTTTGTACGAAGCTTACTTTCTACAGTCTTATTTTGTGTACCCCATCTACAAAACAACACCCGATATTACTCTTTCAGATGTCCTTATAATTGGCACCTTTACGTCATATCATTATCACCGCCGCAGGCTTTGTCGCCTCGTCATCTGCCTTAAAGAGGCTTTCGTGAATTTGTCAATCTTGACAATACACGTGTGATGTACCCTCATAATACATTGGATTCAGGTTTCGCCAAGATGGATGTGTGTGGATTATCTTTGTTATTCGCATATATAAAAATAGCCGTTAGAAAAACGGTTCGTCTGTTGATGATATTGATTATACTAGTTCTAGGGAGAGATTGACCATAATGGTATAAGAAACGGATGTGTATGGGACAATAGGGAGGGGTCGACCTAGGTAATTGTTTCTTGACCGAATCGAGGGCATTTTAACAAAAGGCCAAGTCAAGAGTACCGGCAAGCATGTATAAAAAAAGTAAATGAGATGTTTAAATAATTTTTAACGTAAATTTTGTTGCGAAACAAATTACAAAAACAATACAACTTTGTTTTTAAATTAAAACTAGAGGCACTTATGGCCTTCGTTTTACTGATGGTAAACGATAAAGCCTAACATGGAAGCGCACTTACCCGGTACCCTCTACCACTAAGGATACTAAGAAACTGGCTACCTATCTCTGTCAGAACAAAACAATGCAACAAAAATTTTTGGTATTGTAGTCAGACTTAGATTAAATGGTTACTACCATCGTTTATAATCGTTAGCTAACGAAGCGTTTATAGTTTTATAATCACTTGTGGTCGAAACTCGACCGTTATTCGCAAAAAGTGCAATGTAATGTATAAATAATGCATATTTTTTTCCTTTTTGCACTCTTTCTCTATATGAACTTTAACTATGCCTTATTTAACTTCACACTTTTTACAAAAACACAAATGTTGAAAAAATTTCCACGAGCAGGATTTGAACCTGCACCCTTCTGACATTCCGGGTCAGGTGCTCTTCCATTTGAGTTTGTGTTTTTGTAATTGGTTCGCAACAAAATTTGCGTCAAAAAATTATTTGAACATTCACACTTTTTGTTTTCCTTTTTATTACTCTTTTTATTTATCTAACTTTTTTCTCTTGTTATACTGTCCGCCTTATTTTTTTTTTGTATTGTGTTTTGTTATAAATATTTCTTTATATTTTTCTTTCACACTTCTCCGTGCGCGCAATTTGCTAAAAAAGGGGTACAAAGTTTTTTCTTTACATATCAATAAATATAGATAAATGTACTCGTCATTACGTCTTTAGACTTAATAAACAATACTGGTCAAGAATTTACAAGATTTAACAATAGAATAAAGAAAATATATCTTTTAAAGTCATTGCCCTTCCTGAGGGCTTTTCGTCACTCGCCGGTTCGTTTTTTTTGACGTCCTAAAAGTTATAATTATATTTTGTTTCATCCAACGTCTAATTAAAACGTTTCTACTTAATTAATTAGAATGGGTCCCTCCCGGACGCAAACAATAATAAGTCTCAAAATATTCTTTGAATCCGTTTTGCTTTATTAAATGTAATGTATAAAAGTTTCTATTCGAATTATTTGCGGTTTATGATAATTATTCAGATTATACATTTCTCCAAAATAAATGAACTTTAACGTTGCCAAATCCCACACTCCTCCGCGCGCGATGTACTTCTAAATGGGTAGGTACAAAGCTTTTCCTGCACGTATTTAATTTAGCTAACAAACAATAGATAGAGTTACAGTACCAACATTTTAGGAAGAGCACGTTACCCCTTACCAATTTGTTGTTGAACTTGCAACATCAAAACATTGACCTGTCTATACATTTCGTACAGAGAACTCTTACAGCGCGATTTAGAGTGAAGTCAACGCCATTTCTGATTATGTAGAAGAACTATAGAGTACCAATAATTAAGTAAAAGCCCAAGAAATTTCACTATCACGACCCAGTCAACCTGAGTTGACGCGCCCTTAGGTAGTTCCGCTCTTGATTCGATCCGAACCCCTCGGAGAATTTTGTAGGGAAAGAGGACATACTTGCGTGATGCCATTCCCTTTAGAAACCCTCTGACGGTGTTTCGTTCACACGGCTTGAGGAACCCTTAATTTCAGTTTCTCGCCGCCTCAAAAAGTCCGGTGATGCTGAAAGACCGCCTGAACTTATCACAAAACTCTATTTTGAGTAAACTCGCCGTTAGTGACGACGCCACATTTATTATAATCAATATAGTGCTCCGAGGTGGAATTGTGATAGGTTGCTAACCGATCGCCTGATGTGAGAGCATCTTGGAGCTCTTGTCTCTTAGCAGGTTCTTACGACATGCACGGGAAATTAGTCAGCTAATACATTCTTTTCACACAAACACTCTAAGAACTTTAAGAGTTTTTTGTATATTTCGTACAAAGAACACTTAGAGCGCGATTCAGAGTAAATGCAGCGCCATCTCTGTTTATAAATAAGAACTATGCAGTACCAACACATTAGTAAGAGCACAAAAAATATACCTCGTTACGATTCGCACTCGGCGCCGCACACGCCTCTTGACAAACGCGTCTGCTCGCGCCACGAGGCCGCTAATGCGTCAAACTGATAGCATCGAGGCCTGTAGAGCCTGAATAAATCTCGGCGCGGGACTAATGCACTCGCCGACTACTCCAACGATAACGGTGTTACAAAATAAGAAGAGTGCAGAAAGTAATCTTAATACATACTGCGCTCGAGCACCAGTCCATCCAGTTGGACTTTGGGAGAACTATACTACCAGGAGATGAATAGCAATGGTATGCTCATTTGCCGCCTTTCATCAAAAAAGAACATTTTTTTTATAGATAGCTCGGCAATGACTCCATCCCACCTAATGTTAAGTGGAAATGGAGTCCAGACGCGAAGATAACTGATGCAGCGTGAAAACAAACGTAGCATCAGTTAACCTCACTCTGCCGGCACACAAGGTACTTCTTCACGCCTCTTTTGAAGGACCCCATGTCATAGAAAGGAGGGAAAACGTGTGCTGGTAGACTATTGGACCATCTTTTGGAGGTGCGACAAAGAAACGAGTCACCAAATTTCTTTGTGCGCGATGGAATATTTGAGACAGTGAAGCGGTGACTCCGAAGAGCAGCACGTGTACTATAAAGGAAGGGAGAAGGTGGGATGAGGTCAAAGAGCTCTCCAAAAAAAAACATGGCCAAGAGAGAACATGGCGGAAGTAGACCGCGCCAAACAAAACGAGCGTTTAGCGCGCATTTTGTGCAAGCACATAATTTATGTATCGCCGATCTAAATCTGATAACATTGTTGCGATACGGAAACTAGATTACGATTTTTTATACGAGGAGAGTTGCGCTTGGGCATCGCGTAATCGGCTGATTCCTTTTGATTTTGCAGATCATGAACTTATTACAGCTCTTTTAAACTTTATAGTTTTTTATATCTTAACTAGGAATCGCTTGACCACCATCTTACTTGATGAAGTGTAAATTATGATAAAACTACTACTTCACCCGGAATCTTGAAGCAGTAGCAGTATGTAAGTAAACAAACCATTTTAATCGCCTTACCAGAAAAATAAAATGGTGTTTGATTTAAAATGAAACAACTTTTACGGATCTACTCGCGTTTATTTTACAGATTACTTTTTAATGTTTATCCTGACGTTTCGAACCCTTAGCAGGGTCCGTGCTCACAGGGAGACTGAGGTGTTGGTCGTCTCATAATTAGTTAGTGGCTTGTATACCCTCATTTAAATTTAATCAGGTGCGTTCCGTTTTACGCAGAAAGAGCTTACAGTTTCTTTTGGTGTAGCAGTACGGTGTTGGTGCTGGGATTTAATATTTTGTATGATGGGATGGGTTTCATTTCAATGTGTAGTGTTCGCGTAAACTTTAGTAAACAATAGGTGTTTGATTTACTACGCGATTGAAATAAAGACGTATCACCAACTAAACATAATGTATCCCTATCATTATATCCTCGCTGGGAATCCTAATCAAAATTTCAGCAAGAGATGATCCTGCAAATAAGATTTTCGAGATTCAAAATTCAAGATTTTCGAACTGAAAAATACTGGACCTTTATACCAACTAAGTACAAATTATATTTATGAAAATTGAATACTCGATAAATACAAAATAACAATATGAAAACTACAATGTCTCTTAAACCTTGTAGTACTTTTAATTTATATAAAAATATTCTTAAACAGAGTAAAACCTATACATTCAACTATGATTATTGAATTATATAACAATTCAACAAAGTCGACACAGAACCGATACAAGTTACCAGTAACACCTGGACGTATTTCAAAGTCAAATGCCTCCCAAAGGAACGTATTATGAATTATTTAATCTATCAAAGGTTCTGACGCATTCTGCATAGTATACAGTGATACAGTTCGAGATACTGTTCGATATTTCCATTATTTTGGGATTACAATTGACTGATTAAAGTTTGTGTTAAAGATCAAAACAAGTAACGTTTATAGACTTGATTTGGTTTCCAAATGATGTGCATTACAGCTGTCCCTGCAAGTTGTCCATAAATAGGAAAGGGTTTTATCATTGAACTTGCAGAGAATAAACTGCTTTGAGTGACACCTTTGTATTTAGAGACTGCAGGAAAGGAAACACTTTGGGGACTTGAAAGGCGTATTCAAAATGTGGTCTCAAAAATGTTGAGAATATCTATCTTGTGGCTTTTCAAACCATTTTGTGACGAAACATTATGAAAGTGTTTTAATTGTCTTTACTAGTAGGCCTTATCTATGTAGATTCTCCAGGGTGTTCGAGTCAGGTTTTGCGAGTGGAGAAATAGGGCTAAAGCTCTAAACTGGGTTACATTTCTAATTACTTTTTGATACTGATGACGTAGAAGTCTTAGAAAATCTTGGACCAGTATTAAAAAGTAAAACTCGATTAAACAATGAAGAATGGTTATCAATTATCGTACTAGCACTTTCGTTAGATCTAGTGGTTATGTAGTAGCCGACTTAGCCGGCACTAATGTTAAACACGCTAATGAGGCCTCTTGCGTCTTAAAACCAGTTATGGATTTCTCTGGTTCTAGGCTAGGAATACCACAAGTTAGGTCAAATAATGCAAACAACAAATTTCATTTCGTTTTTAAAGTACTTCAATACCTTTAAATCTAAATACCTTTTGTAAAATATTTAACAAGACGATGTATATCAAAGAGGAGGCATGAGAATATGACCTAAGCGCTTTGTCACATTTCCTAGCAGACCCTAAAAATCAAGATCTTAATATCCCAGTGGTATTCCATTGGAAATGGACAAGTTTTTATCGGAGTTGTCAAAAAGGGCGTCCAATTAATTTAAAAAAAAACCTAATAGTGTCAATAGCTGCCTCTTGACATAAAAGCTGATTATGTTAGCATAGCAAATATATCCGTCAATAAAAAAGAACGTGGCCATTCGATCCGTGCGCAGGCGTCGAGAAACGCACGCATTCCGGTCGGCGGCGGGCGGCGGCGGCGGCGGCGGCGCGTTTTCTCTGCGATCTATGCTTGGCCGCTCAATAATGCAGCTTTGGTATGCAATAAGAGACGGCTTCTGCAGAACTGGCGCCTCGAGTTATCAAGAGCCTATCACGTTTCGCGATATCGTTTTGTCAAAGAAACACATTTATAATTTGACAAGTTAATTAAGAGTATATATTTTTATCTATGATTCCGTTTTCGAATTCTCTAAATGAATTACTGCAGTTTAGGGCTCTGTACTGCTTGCTACAGTAAAATCCCCCCCACCTCAAGCCCCAAATGAAGAAAATGAGGAAAAATAAAAGTAAGTAGTTACCGTGTTATTACGCCCAAACAAATCTTTGGTTGAAATTCCGCTATATTATTCGGAATACTGTGAATTTTCGTCGACTTTCACAAATTTTCTCTGAGGTTTATTTATGGTCTTGCTCTGTGGCTGGCTTGCTAACTCGACGTATTTTATAAAATACTTTATTAACGGTAGGTACCTACTGTTTATTAGATTCAGTAAATAGGGCATCGTGGTTTTATAGGAATAAGTTTATGTAAAAAAGAAAGTTTTCATAAAAATACTCCAATGGTAATAACCAAGATTGAACTTCAAATAACTATTGTACGTATGTGTAATTGATGTCGTGATAGAAACACGCAAATTTTGGTACACACAAGATGAATGGATTGAAACTCACCCGTCCTTCTATTTTTAATGTATCTTCATATTAAATTTACCTTTTTTTTTAACGTACAATATGGCAGTCAGAGAAAACTCATTGACAAACCGTATGAGTATATCACAAGCGTCGAAAAAGCAAGCAAAAGTGGTGAAACATCTGTCGATCGATCGCAAACAAGAGGCTAAGCTACATAAAATAATTACTGGCACACATACATAGCCGCGGAAGTATGTAGGCCGCTGCCGCCGGCCGATAGCTTATCTCACTGGGTTAACAACCTATCGGCAGTGTGCCGATATCGGCGCAATCACGACATTGTTATCGCCGCCCGCTAGCATCTCTCAAGGAGGTTGTGTTGTGTTGCACTGCATTGCATATTGTTCGGAACGCATAAATCTTTAAGTCTCACTTCGACGATTAGAGGTCAAGTTGGTTTAAATGGCCACCATTTACATTTATAGCTAGTCGTTAGCAGATGAGTTGAGCGTTTTCTTTTGTTATTAAATAGTTTTCTTTATTACTTCAAAGAGGTTGTAGTGCCACGGTATATCAGTTTATAAAGTAGGTCATGCAGACGTACACTACTGACGGGGGAGTATTTACCCATACATTAATGTTTTTAAACATTTCTGTTTATGAAATTGTTAAATGTCAATTCACCAGCCTTTTTTCGCCTAGCGTTGTGGGGATTAAACCAAGTAGTAAGTAGTAGGCGTCTGTATATTAATTAAGACTAAAATGAAGCGGGTTTCACAATATTATTAATGGTTTCTACAGTGTAAAAAACGTATTGTGTTTTTGTGTGTGTTGTGTTATTTAACTTGTTTATATAAAAGATGGAAGCGTGGTATAAGCGTTTTAAAATGTTCTCTACAATGACATAAATTATTAACCATAGATTTTTAAAATAATATTCAGCAAAAAGTTTCCATAAGACGTGCTTTGATTATTTCCGACTCAACATCTGAATTATGGGAACTATAGGAACTATATGATAAAACATATATTCTAATTATACATCATGGTGAAATAAAACAAATGCCAAAATGGCGTGCCTCCGGGCGGTTAAGATAGTCGATCTCAGAGCGTAAATAATGAAAAAAATCATTAATTGGACTAGAATATTGATTAATCACCACCGTAGTTAATTAATAGTGCTCCAGCGTGACATTACTGATGTTTTTTTTACGCGAACGATGATATCGTAAATCTCGAAACTGGATAGCAAAACGAATACTTAATCGTTTGCGTGATAATACTGATTTATGATTAATTACGTGTGAATTTTTAGCTGTTTAACAAATTGTCATATTATAACTGGGCATATAAGCGATGGGCATTAAACGTTTTGTAATCAAAATTCACGTTTTGAAAGTATTTTTTTAAATTTACAATTTTCTGTTATAACTTCGTCAACTATTTTCGGAGACTCTAAATCGAGAAGAAGCCGCAAGCAAATCGGCAACAGCTATTTGTTTTTCCGATACTGTGCTTTTGAACTGAGTTACGAATGGATAAATGAATCAAGTTGTAGACCGTTTCTTACATATTTTTTTTACCTTGATGGTAATGGCGACATATTTAGATAAGATGGTGGTAGCTAGCCAGGCGGACAAACAAGCCCTACCACCAACTAAACCGAATCGATCCCGGGACCTCTGGGTCTGATATCGGTAATCTTGACCACTAGACCACAAAGGCGGTTAAAATATACATTAGGTACATTAACGATCCTGAATGTTGTATCAAGTTTAAATGTTAAACAATCCACGATAAGAGAATAGTTTCACAAAGCGATTTAAGTTCTTGCACGGAAACCAAAACATTTCAGTCTGCAATCTAGATACAGTATTGAAATTTACATTACAGCAAATTATTATAATGTAGTCGTTATATATTATATTGGTACGCCTCTACATTATTTTATTTTTTATTTTTTATACATAGCACGGCAAATGACTCCATTTCACCTGATGTTAAGTGAATATGGAACCCAGATGCGACGACAACTGGTGCAGCGTGAAAACAAGTTATTTGGTAAGTACCTAAAAATCTTGTAGTATAAAAAATATTTATCAATTTCTAACTTTTTTTTTTAATTCTTTATACGCAAGTATTTGCCCGCGATCTCGCCTGATGGTGAGTGATGATGCAGCCTAGGATGTAGCATACTTGCCTAGATAATAATAATAACACTTTTTACTTAGAGTACCTAAAAGGTTTCTGAAAAGTGATAAGTAAGTCCTGTGGCTGTACTCAGTTTTTGTTTCGTGTGCAAATTTTAGGATAAGAAATATTATACTAACGATTTTAAAAAGTGCTGCTGTCTTACGCATATTCCGGGGCTATAATGGTATGTGGCTTGGTCAAAGTCAAAGTCAAATATTTTTTATTCAAATAAACTTTAGAAAAAAGTTTTTGAATCGTCCAAACATTTTTTTTACCTACTACCCATTCGGGACGTCTATTTTTTAGTTGTGGAGAAGAATGGGCGCAAGAAACTCCACTACTTTAATATAAGTAACGGCATTTACAAAATTATATTACACTATTTGTGTGTAAAGCAGGGTTTCTTAAACTTTTTACAGTCTTGAAAAATTCCGCGGTCCCCTGTCAAATATTATTTTAGGAAAAGAAAACAAGCCTTATACATATTAAAAAAATCACTTTTTTTGATAGTTTCACAGGATGCTGTGACGTGCGTGACGACTATGATGCGTCATCGCCACTGCGAGTTCGTGGCTTAGCCGAGAAATGCTGAATTTACTGCACAATTTAACCACCAGAGACCAGAGAGCTACTCGGACCCCTGATACACATGCTACGGACCTTAGTTCTTAGGGAACTACACTTTAAGAAACCCTTGACTAAAAGTAAATTATGCCAACTTTCAAGTTTTGGTTGATACGTTCATAGTTACTAAGATTTAGTGATAAATAGATCTGTAGGATTTGGCTTTTATATGTAAAGGTACACATATTGATTCATTTTCGACGTTCAAATAATACACGCTGAGAGTCGTTAACATATACCATTTTTGATAGCACTTTAACAACCTCCTTCTATAAGTAGAACTTCGTTTTTATTATTAAAACATCAAAGTGTATATTTGTATATATCTAATTAAAACCATCGAATCTTAGTAAATAACGTGACTGCAGCTAGAAATTTCCATTCGAAACAAAATGCGTATGGTGTCACTTCCAATTGTTATGGTTTAAAAATGTAAATCATAACATTTTCTTGAAAACTTTGTCGAAAACTTATGAGAGCGAATTTCGAGTGTACCTTTTTGTTTCGAACTCTTTCATACTACCGACAAGATTTTTTTTTAAATTCAAATATTTCTGTAAACACTCCCATAGACATAATATTAAGCAAACATTTTAAATGAATTTGGCCTTAGGCAATGAAACCGGTCATAATAATAAAAACCGAAATAACGTTGAAGCTTCACTAATGGTTATTTATAACGATAACGCTTCGCTTACAATGGACGCGTAGGTGGACATGGCTAGTTATAAATATAAATATTACTTCAACAATAATAAAGTTATGGTGATTAACAAACATTGATAAGAAGCCTGAAGCGTTTTTGGTCTTATTCTTAATTTTTCACATGCTTTTTTGTCGATGGAGAAGGCTGGAATGACTACGCACTCTTAATAAGCAGAAGCGGAGCCCAGAAGCGAGGACAGCAAGTGTAGAAGAATTTTGCCTCACTGCCTAGCCATCCTTGCCTACCACTCCATGTAGTAGAAAGAGAGCAATAGTCAAATTTCAAAGAAATCATCTTGAATTATCGGAAGAGTCGCCCGAACTGCGGATACGTGAAGTAGTCGCATTTTTCAAACGTTATATAAATCGTTATAAATAAAGACTTGTGATTGTAAATGAATGCAATAAAAGTAACAATTCAAATGAATACCTTCAAAGAAACTTAAGTGGGAAAAACAAATTATTTTCTACAACGGAATGCTAGAAAAGCGATGTCCCAATTCCACTATTTAAAGCACAAAAACCTTGACGTGCGAGTTTAACATATGCAACAATTCAATTGAAATAATAATTGTACCCAAGAGACCGAGCGTCTACTAAAAATCTGTCGTTTTCCCAATGACCAGTACTTTTCTTTAGTTCTATATTAAAATGACGCTCACGCTTATTTACGTATGACATCTGCAATGATAAAGCAAATATTGCAAAGCAGTAAGACAGTACTATTGTTCAATCACAAATGAGATTTGGCAATTGGCCAGGATTTATTAACGCCCCAACCCCAACGATGATGAAATGCTAAAATGTGTATTTACTTTTCCAACCAATTGTTCACGTAAAATCTATTGGTGAGATGAACTTTTTAATGTCTGTCTGTTTGCTAAATTAGAGACAAGTAGTTCTTCCAATAACATCGATTTAAAAACATCGATGGCCATTAAACGTAATTCTTAACTTAAAATATAATTTTACGAAAATTTTGTTGCGGTGCGAACAAATTATAATTTAAAATAGTGTTGACCAGAACAGAGCCACGCTAGCATAGTTGGAATTGCGCCTGACCCGAATCCTGCTCGTGGAATATTTTTCAACACCTTTTCAAATTCAAGACTTAAAAATTTAAATTAAATCGTTCATTAATTGGTCGCTTACCACTGGAGGCGTTTTCCGAGGCGAACAGCGGGGCGGCGTTGTAATCTGTAATGAAAACGGGTTCAGTTTATTTCTCGTTTTATCTTGATTTATATGTTACTAATTTATTGTATCTCTTTCTTGTAAATGCGGGGCAGTGCGTGTCGCAATCGCAATATCTAATGATGGCAGCGGAAACAAAGTGGATCGATTAGCTTGTTTTATTTACTGGTGGTATGCATTAATCTTTGTGTTGTAGACTGGTTTGTTTATCTCAATTACTGAGGTATTTAATGATGTATCATAATGCTCAGCCTATAATTCTATTATTGTTGGGCACAAACCTCGAATGGTCAAACGAACATTGACAATTCTGGAAACTGCAATATATATAATTTGTTTTGTTTTTCTAAATTGATTCTGATGAAATTGTTTAAGGTTTAAATAATACTCAAAAGTCAATAATTTATAGCCAGCCATCAGTGTTACAAAAAAGCGTTTTAAAAATAATAAATATCTATGGTCTGGACCCTGTGGAATAGATGAGAAGGACGATTACTGATCCTTATTTTAAAATTAGTTTAGATTTTTGCTAAATAGTCAATGTAAATTTTCTACATAAAGTTAAGCATTTTATAAGAATAAATTTGAATTTTGAACATGTTTACCAAAGAGTTCTAATGTGCATTACATTTATTTATTGAAGCTATGTAAGCTTTGTCAAACAAAAACAAATGCTAGTGAACAGTTTTTTCTACACACACTAGACTTTCAAGTTTCGCGTTCCATTACAAACCAAATATTTAACGGGTATTAAAGCAAATTGCTGAGAATACTCGTAGTTATCTTAGAAACACCGACGTTTCGGCTGAGCTGCACTGGCCGTGGTCACGGGTTGTTAGTAAAGGTATGCCTAGAAATGATCCTAAATACATACTAAGCAGTTTCCGTTAAATATTTTCATAGTATAAGTGATTATATATTTTGTATGTAAGTATATGCGTTTGCCGTTACACATTCAGTGCCTGATAGGGTAAAGCCACCAAAGAGTACAAATCAATTCATACATATGCAACTGACAAGCAAATTTTGTTGATATTATCTCTGTAATAATACGTAAAGAAAAACATTTGTCCCTCTTTTTAAGCACATTGAGCGCACTGTGTTTAAGTTTTAGGAGTGTGGGGTTTAAGTCCATATAGAGAAGGAGTGCAGAAATATAATAAAATAGACAATAAAACATATTATTGTTACATTATTTTTGTATAAACGTTGTACATTTTGTGAGTTACGGTCGTATTCGACCATTGGGTGACTCTTACCTACTCTTTGGTTATGCGTAATGCGCTTTGGTGCCATAACCCTAATATTTATTTCATTTCTGTGGCTATTGTTTGTTTTACGTTTTCGATGAGTCACTGTGGGTTGATGGACTAGATAAACAGGGGCGTAGCTCAGAACCCTCCTAGACGCTGGTTCTACATATTTTTGAATAGAGCACAATGGAACTAAATTTAAAAGCGTTCATTCATTTTTAGCATCCTGCTCTGGCAATACATCTTTATTTTTATATGAGGAAACGCTCACTTCTATTTTAGATTTTTATTAACAAGTGTTTACTGTAAGATTCTACCGATAATCCACAACTAATCGAGAATCATTTTACCTCAGCAACAGATGCAAAAGTAAATAGATCAATTATTTTGGTTTATTACTGCATTTATAATGCATGATTTATATCGACAACAACATAAAATTTAAAAAGAAAATTGTTGCCTCAGTTGGAACGCGAAAAAGCTTTTTCGCAATTCGCGCTACTGCTCTTCTATGTTACATTATTTTAAAGTGTTGTGTCATTTTAAATATACAACTGTTTTTGTTTTGGATTCACGGTATTGCAAAAATATTTAATTTAAAATAAGTACTCTATCATTAAGTTCAGGCAACAACATCATACTTTTTTCATAAATACATGATTTTTTTGTTAGCAAGCCAGTAAGTCATTGTTTCTTTTTCCCCTAAAAATATATAAATGTCTATTATTATGTATTCTCGGTACGTAGTATATTTTACATCATTAATATCATACAGTCAGTTCATCATCAGTTGAAAAATCATGACTTGACACATCACCTTTTACGTATCAACTGCCCATCTACGATTCAGTTCATTATGAAACTACGTTCACTCACACTACAGTGTATTGTCAATATTTACAAACGGTACAAAAATATAAGGATTACTAGCGCGGGTCGTCGCGTGTATCGCTGCTATACGGAGCGTGATAAGGTCGCTATTCACTTTCAACGTTACTGGTTAGTCGACTTTATGTTGTTGTCATAGAGTTTATATTACAATCGCAGTTCATTAAAAGTAGGGCGTTAAGAGTCAGCGTGGCGCGTGAGCGGGAAGCGAGTACGAAGGCCGCGGGGTAAACGACACTGCCGTTTACGCAACCAGCGTCGCTGTGTCAACCGCCAGCTTTACCTGACCTGTCAACGGTTGTTATGTCTACTGGATTAGGTGTCAACCGGCAGCTTCGTTTGCGATGACGCATAAGTTATAGGAAACAAAAATTTTGTATCGTCTTGATAAACTCGTAACCAGATTTGGGTAATAGCTTGGTGTTGTATCAACGACTTTGGCTTCATTTCTTTTAACATCGCAAACGACGATAATGGTTTAAAATTAAGTTAGTTTTATTTTTTTTATCATGTTTTCTCGTGAACAATTTGAGCGTATCAAAAGTGATTCGTCAAACATTTAGTTTTGTAGAAATCGTAATACTGCTTACTTTAATAAACTACTTGGCAGTAATCCAATACTACTAACCTATTTTTTTTTTAATATTTATGCATTTAAAAAAAAGTACCTACATTATAACATTTTGTTACTTGGAATTTAACAGTGATCTAAACTATATCCGTCAGTCGGAATCTTTGAAAGTAATTGTTAATTTATTCGTTTGTGTCTGCAATATTTTAAAATATAAAGTTTTACAAATAAAAAAAATTGGCAACATTTATTTATTATTAGATTTTACTCTTTAATAAAAACAGCGGCACATTTATCTGTGGCATCGTAGGTATAATGTAAAAAAAATTTTTCATAAAAACCTGTAAACAGTAACTGTGAAAGTAACGTTTGATCTATTAGTTTAGTTGTAGTATTTTAGGTGTGCTAAATCTTGTAACATTTAAATTATTCTTAGTTTTTTTTTAAATAAATAAAATATAACCTCATTCATAAATCTTAGAAAAACAAAGTAATAATTTAAACATTTTTTATTTTTAGAATTAGACTCGACTATGTAACAGCGACACATATCCGTGGCACTGTATAAAGGTTAGTGTCTATTTGCGTGCGCGTGCGCGTTGTTGATCGCTACAAATTAGATTGGACGAAGTATTATATACATGACTAGTTATGTTAAAAGACCAATCCAATCACTTACAATAAAATACCGCAAATAAAAGGCGCTTCGCGTTGTTGACGACACGATTCAAAATTAATATTATTATGTAAGTATGTAAAATGGTATATTATTCTAAAACAAATAAATAAAATAATATACACGGTTACGTTGTAAAAAGGTCACATGCCCATTTCAAATAACTTCTTAGAAAACCCCCCAAAAGGGAAACCAAAACTGAAAATCAGTTCAGTCATATCAACGTTCGCAGTTCACACATTTACCCATTGGACTTACATACAGCTCCAATTTACCAATTACCTTTTCAAGGTGAAAAATAATTTTGTTAATTTCCACAAAAACACGCCACTTTTGCCGGGGTCAACGAACTCCGACAACGCAGCAAATGAGAAACTGTCATGTCAATCAGCTGTCAAAGTTCAGACAGAAGAGAATTTTTTATTGCAACGGGTTTTAAAAATAAAGAACAAAATACTTACGAAGGTGTCAACCTTTGGACAGATTCGAGTGACATTTGGCAACGCGCGCAAGAGCATTACTCTCAATGTTACCATTGCCGCAATGAGTGCACTGATTAATGGCCGCTCTGATGCATCTACTAATCATCATCAATACATTTAAAAAAAAGGACCTACCTCACTCACTGACTAAATTATGATCAACGCCCAGTCCAAAATCTTAGACCTAAGAAGCTGATAGAGGTTCCTTAATGATGTCGACGGTGAAAGAATAAGGCTGGATTTTCCTAAATCCCTCAGTAACACGAGTATACGGGTATAGTCAGCTTGTGAACACCCCACTGTTGGGCAGACTTTGTACATGAACATATCGCTCGCGGGGAGATCGCCATAAACCACCACGTAGGCCCAATGCCGGTTGGTGGGTTTTAACGACTGATATCTTACGCCATCTACTAATAGGTATATTAAAATAATACCTACGTAAAGAATTCTTTGACACAACAATTATAGGTATTGAATTTTGTAGTAGATAGTATCTACTGCTTCGTGCAATAAAATAGTTCTTACAAAGTGATAAGTACCAAAGTTCTCCTTTTTTTGGTTGATCGAAACCGTAATATTTGCACACCTGTCTAGACTTTTAATTGAAAAGACGCAGTAATATAATACTGTCCATACTGTCACTCGTCTTGTAAAGTATCAATAGCGACTTTGGTGACAACTAAGGTGACATCTGTTTTGACAGTTGCGAATCAGATTCGATACAACTATGTAGGAACAAATATCAAACACAAAAATATATTATATATTTATTTTACGACTGGGAATCAATTGACTTTTTTTAATTTTATATTAACGGGTAAGCATAGTGCCTTGATCTCACCTGATGTTAAGTGATGATAAGGCCAATCATGGAAGCGCACTTCACCCGGGAACCTCAACTAGTGAGGCACTGGCTATCTTATCTCTGGCTGCCGGAACACAATAATGCTACAAACATTGATGTTATGGCGACATATTTAGATAAGATGGTGGTAGCTAGCCAGGTGGACAAACAAGCCCTACCACCAACCAAACCGAGTACACAAACATGTACTCCCCGCTGGAAATCGAGCCCGGGACCTCTGGGTCTAAACCGGTGGTAGCCACTAGACCACAGAGGCGGCAGAAGATCATCATTCATTGATTCATTGATGATTCATATCGCCAGATGATATCAACAACAACAACAAGCATGGACCAAGCTATCATTAAATATCTCTCTTTATTGTTTTCTAAAGTTAACGCGAGTACCTATGTACTACACATTGAAATGAAACTACTTTTACTTTTAGGAGAGAGGCAGTCACCCTGTGACCACGGACCTTACAACAGGTTTGAAACGTCATCGTCAGGATTAACATTAAATCAAATTAATGTGGAAATAAACGCGAGTAGATCCGTAAAAGTAGTTTCATTTTATTCTCTCTATCTTTGACTCATGAGTCATGAGTCCCGCTCATGCCGATGCAGCCTTTTCCATTCTTTTCTTCCCAAGCTATTGTAAAAGACAGGTCTTTTACAGAAGAACTTACAGAAGACCTGTTTTTTTTTGTCTGTCGTCCTGACGTTCGCTTGCTTTTTAATTTGTTCCTTGTTAGCTCTTCTGGGTCTTCCCCTTTTTCTCTTTCCTTCTATTTTCCCTTCAATTATGTTGTTAATGAAATCGTCGTGTCTCTCATAAAACATATATCTATCAAAAATAACGCTACCATTATTGTTATAACGACAGGTTTAGATAAGCTGAGACTAGTGTGGTCTAACTACTACAGGATGACGGGTAACATTTGTATATCTGAATGTATCATACACCAACGACTTTCATATTTTCCGGGCGTACAATCTACAGCGGGTCCGAATTCAACATATCTACTGCTAAAGTGACATACTGATCGAGTATTCAGTAAATTTAATGGTTCTGCGACGGCCGTGCCGCCAACACGGACGGAATGTAAATACGAACGTGGGCCACACATGCGCATGCGCGTACCGTCTAACACACACACATAAAAACACACACACTTAAAGACGTCTAAGGTTCGCTGTCTATAGTACGGCTATGAGCTATGGGCCTATTCTTAGTTTCGGTGCGGTTTGAGAATGGAGCTATAAAACCGCGGTTTCAATCGTTAAATATTTAACGTGTTTTAGCAATGGAAGTGCTTTGTCTGGTTCTTGTAAATTGAATTAAAGGTTTTTTTAATGAGTGCAAGGATTTTTTTAAATATTACTTCAGATCAATGTTTAGTGTGTTCGTTGCGTAAGTAAGGTTTGAAGAAACTTTACATTTTTATTAATATAAAACCGTGTGCGATAGTCACAAGACAATTTCACCGTAATCATCGATCTATAATTGTCTCACTACTACTAAAGGCTACTACCGGTAAGCAATGTTAAAAGCACTGGGTAGATAAGGCCATAAACCCACCTCGATATAATAAATAAATAATTTTTCTACCACCTATGTCTCTGTGGTCTAGTGGTTAAGACCCAGAGATCCGGGGTTTTTTCCCAGGTATGGTGGGGCTTGTTTGTCCGCCTGGCTAGCTACCACCATCTTATCTAAATATGTCACCATAACAACAATGTTAGTAGCAATGTTGTGTTCCGGAAGCCACAGATAAAGTAGCCAGCCAGTGCCTCAGTATTTGAGGGTTCCGGGTTAAGTGTGCTTCCACCTTCGCCCTTATCATCACCTAACATCAGGTGTGATAAAGGGCAAGTGCTTACCGTAAGATTAAAAACAAATAATCAAAATGAAAGACAAATTAGGTGTGTTAGTAGATAGCATACCCTACCAGCCCCCTGACTATGAGCTCTTATAGCAGTATTATTTCAGTTGTGGAAAAGAGACGCGAGTATATTCGCCGCTACACGCGTCTCGTTTTCACAACTGCAATAATACTTCTATAAGAGCTCGTGGTTACCCCCCTGGCCGTATAATCGACGCACACTTCTATCGCTTTTACCACAAAATAAGGAGACTGCAGAATGTAAGCTTCAAACATACGAGCCGAGCAACGCACACACAGACTCTCTCTCGGACACAGAATCTCGCAACAGCAGCGCTCGGACTGTTGCGAGCAGGGTGCCTAGCCCTTTCAGACCGAGATCACGACGTCCCTCGGACGGAATCTCGACTTAAATAGTTTATAACGAGTCGTCGACTAATATTATGATCATCGTCGATATTTATTTCGTTATTTCTTTGGAACGCTCCCGGCTTCCAGCTGTCGTCGCTGCTGCCGCTGCCGCTTTGTTCGTTTCGATGGCACCGATTACGGTGATAATAATCATGAAGCATTCTGAGTTAGAAAAGCGAATTTTAAAATATCCGGTCTAACACGATCGCCTGAAACAGGCGCTACGATCGGCGTTAAGGGTCAAATTTGACCGTGGTCGAAGCGCACGATTGTATCAGCTCGTTTTGAAAGGGCACTAGCTCTTTCAATTTCACCATAATCATCGACCTCACACTAGTGAGTTTTGTTTTCTATCCGTATTATTTCGATTACGTTTATGAAAACGAATATTAGTATGACATTGAAACAGCGCCTCCTGGCGACAGAGAACATTTTAAATTTTGCCATACAAATTCTCATTTTCGTTAACGTTACCGAATAGCGAACGAGACTCGCAGTACCTATATAGGCACCCTGTTCCAAGATTCCGTGCCGTGAGAGGTCTATGTGGTGGTGTGGTCTAGGTGTGCGTTGCTCGGTCGCGAAGTGCACGAAGCTTACTTTCTGCAATCTCCTTATTTTGTGTCTATACGCTCCTATGCGGTCTTCATACGAATAGTATACCGCCGCTGATGAAAAAACCAACCATTTTTAAGAGTAGCTCGCTCAGTTCGTTGACGTATTCGCTAATTAGTAACAACATACTACTATCTTTATAGCGCACTATCATAGGGGAGAAATCTTTTTGAGGCTCATGAAATTTTAAGTGTTGTTGTCAATGGTCGTTACTCTTGAGATAAACGAACTTAATTACGTGTATGTTATAGTAACTAAATTAAATGGATGTTGTGACCGCATTTTTTCTATTTTAAGAACATAATACTTAATTATAATAATAAAAACTTCATTTAAACTAATAAGATTATTTTAGCACACAGGTGCTACGAATGACAAAAAAACGAGCCTTACAGTAGTCGCATATGATGTGTAACATTTGATATACTTGGATTTTTTTTAAATGATCTGCACTTTATTGAGACATATCATCAGTAAATTTATGTTTATTAATCTATATTACAATATAAAATAAAATATAGAAATTAACAATGACGTATATTTTTTTACAAATCCTAAAGAGAATGCAGTAAATACTCATTAGAAGACATTTGACATCGAAATGATGACACAATATGTCACTTAAAGTAATAGCACAGATTAGGTAATAGTTACTTCGTAACAGATAAATCACTCCCTACAAAAATTCGTATACCTACTGCGTTAATAGCCTACTTCATTTCGTCGCGACGCGTCGGCGACCGCTGCGTGCTAAATTATACCTAATAGGCTCGACTATAGAGTTGTTATCGATTGGCAGCCGCGCGGCCTTGCTGCCATCGTAGTAATGATAGGGCTGTTGCTACGATAAAAATATTGTTCACACACAATAACTTGTACCTAAATTAATCTGTGTCTAAATGGCTTGTTTAAGCTTTGTAATGTAAATTAAAATGAATGATAAATTGAAAAGCTCAATTGTTTATGATCAGTATGAAAACATGGAACTCGGATTATAATGTTACCTATTAAATGAATTACCTACTTAAAGTTATAAATCTTCATCATCATCAGTCCATAATATCCCACTGCTGAAATATAGATTTTCCTTCGTATGAAAGTGTTATGATATGAAATAGAACTAAGTGGGTATAGAGATGGATTATATTCCTTATTTTTTGTAAATAAGGAATATAATCCATAACTCGAGTATGAACATCCATAACTCGAGTATAAAATAGGTAACCACATTCATCATACAAACTTTAATGCAGACATAGTCACAGGTCATTTATATTTGTCTGACGTGTCGTGTCGCGACACGTCAGAACGGAATCGATTTCATACATACATTGTTTCATACATTTTTAGATTTATATTTTTATGTTGTGACTCAAAATCCGCCTTTAGTGTTGAAAGTAAGTAATTAAAACCAACCTATTCTATTCTATAAATTCATCCAAATAAGTACGTATCTATAATGTACCTATACTTAAAATAGTTTCATTAGGTAGATACTTACCTTTCTTCATCAACAGGCAAACTAAAAAATTACAGGTTTTTATTCCTTTTGTTTGATTTACAATTATCAACTTCACAAAAATTGCCAGGTGGCATTGTTTTATATTATTAAAACGCGATTTTTAATCACCAAATTACTATTTACAATAATCTAAAACACACAAATGTCAATCTTATTCACTATTTACAATACTTATTTAATAATAACTATAGAATACAAATGATCGATGTTTTATGAATGACGCAACGTGCACAGCGAACGAGCGTACGATAACGAGCGCTTGCGACAGTCCACTGGCTTTTATATCGCCGGCGGTAAGCCGCTCGGTAGGTATCTAACGCGCGCAAGTAGATGGAGTGACGTAGGCCTGGTAATAGTAAGTCTTGATTTTATTAACGATTTTAAATGCGCGCTTTCAACTTCGTATATTTTTTTTCAAATCATAAAGATAATGCAGTTTTTACTCATTAGAAGACATGTCACACTGACACATCCTATCTGCCGCGCAATTTATTTATGAGTAAAGAACATGTGAACAGTTTCGCGAAAATAGATCGTTATGTCAGCACCTCAAATATCATAATCACAAACACAGTAAGTTGTACTTAATGCGTTCATAAATTGTGCGGCAGTATCACACTGTTCACTTCCACAAATATTACTACCTACAAGTGTCGATCACTGGTGGCTGTTACGAATCACACCGTTACGTACTTCCGTCCCTTTTCAACGAAATCACTCCCACAAATTGTATGTATAGAAGGCGAGCGGAAAGATGTTACACATCAAAAATGTATTTTTTTGTCATTCAAGAATCTAAAGCCTACAGGTTCTTGAAACAAACCTTGTCAATGTCAGCTCTTGTCAAGCATAAATAATTTGTGCAGTGACTTCCTTACAGTGAAGTCGTTAAGTCTCAATCTATATTTACAGTACTTCGGGTTCGACAGACGTGGATGTTAAAGCTTATAATTTACGCGAAAATAAAATTTTTACTGCCTGTAACAACAAAGAGTTATGTAGTTTCAGAATAAACGAGTTTATTCTTTATTTGAAACAACATTAGTTTGAAAACTGCAGTATCTTAGCCTTTTACGGTTCGATCGAAATATTTTTTCTATATACCATGGAAGTTTTGCACATATGCGTCGAAATCAAAGATTTTTGTTTTCAATTAAGTTTTAAAAAAAAATTAAAGTCTAATCTAATGGTTTGTCTTTCAATTTTACGCGCAATACATTTTCTATTGAATAAAAAAGAAAGGTAGCAATGTTAATTACGTTACACACAATAATTAAATTCTTTCGAACGTCATCAACTGGTTTATTTGAACTGCCTTGATCCATGCCACTACGTCTGCGCCACAAATGATCGTTTTGCATTTGTTTTTCTGTACGCTCTTTTGTTTATGATATGTGGCAGGCGCCGGCCAACCTGACCTACGCCACTGAAACACATTTACTCACTGATGTGTGACCAAACGTGCCGCACAAAAGTGTGCATGGTGTATGCATGCGTGCGGCTGCATAAATGTACAATAACTACGCACTGCCTTGCCACGCTCCCCCTATGTACTGCTCCCCTTATATACGTTTTAGTGCTTTCATCCCATTGAAAGCCTGGATACAGAGAGAGATGATTCGCTTTCTGAAAAATTATGGTGTACTTTTTAATTAATGCTGAGCAGGAAGGTGTGTTTAAACAAGGTAAGTTTCGGACGTGACTGTTTAAAATTCCGTCTGGAGTTTCCTGTTTTGTCCTTTCTTTTTATATTTGTAACTGTCGTATAATTTTAAACTCAATTTTTTTTGTGAATTCCCTGGCATTATTTAAAACTTAGTATTTACCCCAGTCAAAATGTTCCCGTATCTTTTACGGGTAATGATGCTAAAGAGCGTAATAATGATGAAATTGCAATTAAATATCAACTTAAAGTAATTACTAAAAGCAAAAACCTATTTAAAGTATCATCGCGAACTATTTGCTGTGACTCTACATTATAGAGATAACAGAAGATATCACTCGTATAATAACGATATAAAGCACTATATAAAACGTCTATACAATATATACTCAACCGTAGTACACTTCACAGTTGAGCCAGCATTCGCAACACGCATACGAAAAGCGTGGCCATCATATCGATTACGGGCCTACCTCAACCCTCCATCGGTACAGGTGCCCTTGAGAGCTAGGTCTCCTGCAGGCTAAGGGGAGGGGGGCAGACCTGACCACGTACAACGCAGGCTCGCTGCACCGCGCCCGGCCTATATTTAGAGATGCATTTAAAAGGGTTACTACGTACAACGCTTTGGTTGATGAACGGGCGCTTTTCAATTTTGCTGGATTGTTCTGTTGTTGATTCTGATTGGAGTGTTAAGTTGATTGGGAGTTGCGCAAACGTTTTATAAGTGTTACGTTTGTTTTGAATATTTTTTGGATAAAATTTTGTATTTTTTACAGAGTAGAGGTTATAGGGAGATGTCTTTGTATGTAGATTTAAACCAGTATTAGGCAAGTGTTTTGTTTCGATTTGATTGGACTGTTCATATTCTGTATTGGATAGGTTTATCACGCATGCTGTGTTTACCTTTAAGTAAATATTGCATAGTGTAAAAAGCTCCGGTATTTATTATAAGTGTTATAATTGTTGCTAAGCATGTTTAATTTTTTTTAATTTTAGTATTCGAACATGGAATATAGATTCAAATTGTTGCTTTTCGAAACGTACCAAAAATATACTAAAACCAGATTTTTTTAATCAATCAATCAACCTAAGTTTAGCCAAGTAAAAACCAGAAAAAACAAAATTAAAAAACCTTCTTCGAAACCAGGCACTTATTCTAATAGCCTGATATTGGCCACCGTAAATATTTCAATACAATGCAATGTCCATTTCCCGCTCTAGCAATTTTAATTGTGACATTTATTACATGTATCAGGCAGGATACTTTAATTGTTGAAAGGGGGAATGAAAGTGTTGGAGTTTGCTATTTAAATGCTCTTAAATTGACTTTAAAACGCTGTAACATTTTCCTATGTTTATTTTTATAGTGGGTACAGGCGATCGCACATCAAGTGTAACAGTAGCATCGCAATACTTCCGTGGTTCGTGAAGGCAATGAGTATCAGTACTTTGTATAAAACTAATTATTATTTTTAACTATTATAACCGTACAACCTATTACATAAAGAACAAACATGACTGGTAACCACTTTACATGTCATATTAGGAAATAAATAACTTTTATATGACGCTTATAAGACTATTAAAAATACTGAAGTATTTTAACAGACTTTCTCGGATTAAATCTGTTTTGCGAGTGTCTCTAAACGTTTAGCTACATTGTTACTTTCAACCACTATGACTTTACGCTGTGAGAACTACGCGCCCGCCCATTTCCTTCGAGAAATAACTCGAACTCATATGATTATGTTTCTGAGAACATTCGAGGGGTTAAGTCGTGACACGCTGGTCATATAAGACCATTAAGTAAAAGCCTTTATAAGAATGTGCTTTTCTACTATCCTCGGGATAGTTAAGTTGGTATATACGCGAAATGGGCATGGGAATGAATATCTTTTAATTAGGTAAACGTTTGTGTGGAACTCATGGTTTTTGATATAATTATTTATTATGAAATAATTGTCTATCAAGACATTTAAATTATGATATATGGACTCCCTATCACTAGAAGTTTTCTCATAACTCCGTTCAGCACAGTATTTATATTGAAGCGCGAAAACGTTTCTTTTAGATTCAAAGATTTGTTTTTTTTTTGTATTTTAACTTGACGTAGGACGGAGTTACTGCGAGTCGGTACATTTCTGTCACTAAGCGGAACTGTCTTTCAGTTCTGTGTTATAGTTTTAAATCTACAACTACACACTATCCTCTATGACATAAAGATCATTAAAATTCTAGCAAAGAGACATAATAACATAACTTAAGTTTATGATAGGGCTACGTTGACATTTTCCATCAGCTACGAGGATATAAACTGTTCATAAATTAAACCTTTTATGTCTTAAGTTTTCATACTGTTAAAGCACATTTTCTTAAGTTTTCATTAAGAACACATACAATGTTAGTGGTCAGTGACCATACGAGGTAGGGGCTTAACCTATCCCGCTTACTTGCACTTTGACCTCTATTGGTTGATTCCTATAGAGCCTCCCAAGAAGCTCGCCGGCTGTCTTAATTTAAGTCACGACTAGATTCTACTATACAGGTATGAGTTATATAGTATTTTATAACTAACTTATATGGCCTTACAAAAAGTTACATAGTAAAATAAAATGAGAATGAGATTTGCTTATTTAAAATACTTAATGATATGTGAAATTAAGCTATTAGTTTTCTATTTTGTTTGAAACTAAATCTTTTTAGTAATAACATCGATCTTCTTTTGAAGCTATGATAAGAAAGCTTTTCGTTTAAAAGAGTTAGACGCTATGTAAAGTTAAACATTACAATCATAACTCAAGTCTACGATGAATGGGAAAAGGCCAAAAATTTTCATAGCTAAGATTCACAGCTTAGATGTGAAACTTACAAGTCACTTAAAACTTTTCGTGACTGATCATTAGTCATTAAGTTCCATAACTTCAATTAAACTTGGAGATGGCAACGTGCTTTACTCGATTCTAAATTGCTATCTGAAGTCTGCACATTCTCGGTTCCCGCGATAAAAAGCAGCGAACGGTAATGGCTTAATAAGATAAGTGGAACAATATAGTGAAAGCACATTTTCCAACAAGTTTCACTCGCGCCTTCTGAGAAGGAGAAACCGAGCGGCGTGGAAACGAGAAAAAGTTTCATATGAAAAAAGGCATGTAAAGATCCGGCGGCGCATTGCGCTCAACACAATAACATAAATCGATAGTAGGAAGCCCTCCGACTAGTTCAGCAGTGCGTGAGGGCGACCTAATACACCCACAACCAAGACCGCATGCGATGCGGGCTAAATATACGGCCCTGCTGCGTTCCACCGCTGCACCGCGCCGAACGGAACTTATGTCGCAACGACAACGTCCACTATTGCTTGTCCGGAGAAAATAACCGGTTTCGCTAACAGCCCGGTCGATTAACGACTTAAATGCATAGGGAAAGATGCGGGTTTCGCGTGCCGCGTCGCCGGAGGAAGGCCGTTTCACAAGCGGCGGCGCGGCGGCGGTAATAACACAGCTAGGTGCATTTTCGCTGCAATTTCGCTCTCGGTCGGGCTGTGTGTTTGTGGCGCGTTGAAGATCAGGGCTAACGATCGGCGCGCGTCGTGTGTCCCTCTCGCACGCGGTCGTCTCGCAAAAGAAACGCTTACAACTCTATCTGACAGCGGCGCGACACCCGAGAGGCTTTTGTGCGTTTTCCATGTTATACTTATAGGAGCGCACGTACAAGGGGGTGCTTTGAACGCCGGTTGCAGCGGAGTTATAAATTCCGCGACGTTTTTGTTTTCATTCGCGAAGCCTATGTTTGCGTTTTGCTGCGCTCTGGTAGGACGTGTTGCCGTGTGCGATAACCTAGAGTTTTATTACATTGAACTTTACTAATGATCATAAGTGTAAAGTATTTTTGCTGTGGAGCAAGGGATCTCAATATAATTTTTACCACAGAGATAGTTGGAAAGCCAGGAAATGTACATAAGTCAAAAGCTTATTTTTATTATTTTAGTATGTAAGTATAGGTATCGTTGTCGTAAAGTTCATACCTACTTATGTAACTTTTTAAACGTTTATGTACATTTTCTAACAGGTTTAGGTACTATTAGATAGTTGAAGTGAAGCTTTCTTAATAAGTCTAGAGAGCTTTCGTAAAAGAAGTTAAGTGAGGTGTAAAAATCAGTCTTGAAAAAGTATTTACTCAAAAGTCCTGCCTACGAATTAAAACCCTAGAGAGATGGAAAATGATAAAAAGATTCCATTTTATACTTTAGTTGTTTTTTTTGCAGGTATTAGATATTATATTTAATTCCTTCGGGCTTAACGACCTAAGATCCATAAAAGCGTTTTTGCGTCGACAGATATTCTGATTCCTAGTATTCATCTGTAAGATACCTACCTATATTTATTAGCGTAGATTTTTCTTAACTTTCAGGTATTTGAACTCCATCCGAAAATAGAAGAGAAAGGCTGTTTCTTTTTATTTATCTAGCAAACAAACACATGAAGAAAACTTTAATTAAGTACTACATAGGAAAAATAATAAATAAAAAAAAATATTTCACCAAAAAGGTTTGGTTTACAGTAATTGTGGTCGGAATCTCCTGTTAGGTATTAGGACAATCATACTAATATTATAAAGCTGAAGAGTTTGTTGGTTTGTTTGTTTGGTCGAACGCGCTAATCTCAGGAACTACTGGTTCGAATTGAAATTTTTTTTTGTGTTGAATAGTCCAATTATCGAGGAAGGCTATAGGCTACCTATATTTAAAAAAAATGTACACGTGCGAAGCCGGGCCGCTAGTTAAATATAATACTGAAATATTAGTACAACTGCACTATTCGTCTACGCATGCAGGAAGTTGATAATATATAGTACTGTCATATTCTAAAGGGTTTCGGACCGCGCTTTGATTTATTCACAGCTGTAGTCTATATAGTTACAACATTGGGAAGATACAGATCGTTCATGCTTAAACACTTTTTTTCTTTTACGATAATACTGTAGTGGTACTGTATGACATTGTGGAAATTGCAACTTTTACCTGATGCAAATTTGTTAACGTATATTTTTTATTTTGTGTTTTTTTTACATGTTGTGGTTGTCTTCTATATTTTTTGTGTTTATTGTAATGGAAAGTGTCCTGCTATGATAGGGCATTTTCCAATATTTTTGACGCTGTAAGGGAGAAAAGAGCTGGACACTTGCTGAGTTTCTTGTCGGTTCTTCTCAGTACAAGATCTCCCGCCCAGAGTAGACTTACGAACCGATGGCATAGTGACATTCATAAGAGCTACATGTAGCCTAAACTGAATAAATGATTTTGAATTTTGAATTTTGAATGATAAATATTTATGAAATACATTGAAAAAATTGAATGCCTACCCGACGCAGCCAGGAATCGAACCTGGATCTTCCACAATCCGGGCGGCTGCACTGACCATTATGCTACCGGGAAGGCTGACGTACCGACGTTAATTTTTTCACTGTATTTTATAAATATTTTATTCAGCTTCAGTGCAGCAATTAGCACTTAAAAAAAAGAAGTTCACGATAGTAGGTAACTATTTAAATTAATAATCATTATCTTCATTTGCAACTTTATTTTAGTTGTAATATAAAATAACACAATTTTAGTTTACATTGCCGGCATTTAACATTGAAGACGTACTTACTGATTTCGTGAGTTATAGATTTTCGTGGCGTGCTGTAAGGACGCACACTTTATCCAAAGCCTTATTTATACTACCAAACACAAAATGTGTAGACAAACAAAAGAATCAAACGAAAAACAAAAGAAAATCTACAATTATTCCGATCAGCGAATCTATACTAATATTATAAAGAGGAAACCCTTGTATTTTTGTATGTATGTATGTTTGCAACGAATAAACTCAAAAACTACTGTACCGATTTAAAACATTCTTTCACTATTAGAATGCTACTTTAGCGCTGAATAACATAGGCTATATTAAAAGAAATAATAATATGTAAAATACGAAAAAAGACAATACAATTTTCCAATACAAAATGATTTGTTTGTTTTGTTGTCATGGAAACCATTATATTTAACTCAATGATGGAAACTGTCAAAGCGGTACGAAGTCCGCCGGATCATTTAGTTTAAAATAAAACAAATTACATACGAGTATGGACAAGGCAGCAAGAGATGCGATCCAGAAGAAAATATAAAAGAACTTCTGGGTGGGAAAGTGAAAAATCACGATTGCAGTGTTGTTTTATTTTCTAAAATTAGTGTTGTTCCAATATGAATATGAAATATTTGGTAGATTATTTACTGTTATGTGTTGGCGAACATGTAGGTATAAAGTTAGTATGTATGTTGGCAAATTGAAACAAAACAGTGCAACGTCCCTTTTTTGGTTCTCTCAAGAATACCGCATAGCAGTCCCACATCGTTACTGCTACTCAAATGGTTTGTGTGGAAGAACATTTATCATTAAACATTTCTTTTTATCAACTGTTTAACATTTTTTTTAAAGTTTTTTGTTTAAGAATCGCACCAAGTCAATAATTTTTAGAAGAAGAGACAAAAATAGTTGCCATAAATTAATTAAAAATGAGTTTTTGCAGTATCTGAAAGTTGTGATTAGGAGCTCGCGGTAAGTGGGTAAGCACGATAAAGGTTGCGGCGTACTTTTATCCTTCAAAAATATATCACTGTAGGCCTGCGCAGACGAGGGACAACCTGTGGCGTACGTTTTGTCCGTCATAAATTATGTCACTTAGTATTAGAAACCTATTTTTTTTTGTTACAGTCTGCAAACGAGGAGGAGGAGCGCCGACATACAAACTTTGAATCTCCATAATGCTTAAGGAAAGCTTAAACGTAACGAATTTTTCCATAATAGACTTGAAATCCCATGAATTCATTCGAATAAACGTCTTTTTAAAATGTTTTATTAGTTGGTTTAAAAATAAAATGTTTTTTCGAATTTTGTATGAAACATCAAATTATACGAGTATAGTAAAACGACACATTTAAGTAATTTTTTTTTTTGTTTTTTTTTTTTAACTGTAAGGTGGATTCATATGGTCAAAAATAGGCTTAGGGTTACTCCAAGAGTGTTAAATAGAAACCGACCCGAGACATTGCTACAAATACACTAACTTATTTCTATAAATAACCTATTGTTCAATGAAAAAATGTAAAGTAATTAGTACGCAAACACATCTAGGACAAAGTAATAACTTAAAATTGTTATAATAAAAATAAAAATATTTCTGTACGTGGGCTCCTACATAAGTGATATAGGGTATTGTCAATAGTGTTCTACAGGACCCAGTGATCGATTTTTTTTTCTTTAATCATTAAAAATAACTTTAGCAACATTTAATACTGACCACCTGCATTCTACCTGTCATCCATAAAATTTCAATGAAAATCTGTTGTTTTTTTCGATGTATACTGTGTCAAACACTGTGCTTAAAGTATTAGTTTTATTAAAAAAAACACAAAATTATTTATATTTTTATTTATTTAATTATTTGAACATTTATAAATAGCTTGCTTACTTCTTAACTGATCTTTAATATTTGTAAAAATATTATGATCGGATGTTAGTGACGGTAGTTGTTGACATTGAATGGGCGCCTTTGGCTTTCAAAGTAAAAAGTGTTGAATAATTTCGGCGGGCTGGTTAGAACCACGATAGCTCAATTGGAAGAGCACCTGACCCGGAATGTCAGAAGGGTGCAGGTTCGAGCACGAGCAGGCTCGTGGAAATTTTTTCAACATTTGTGTTTTTGTAATTTGTTCGCAACAAAATTTGCGTTAAAAATTATTTGAACATTAGTTTTATTGTTAAAACTAAGCCTGCTACGCCGAATAAATATTTTGCATTGAATTGTATTGAATTGAATTTCTGCCTGTCTGTCTTGAATTACTCTTTTGTCCGTACAAATAAAAGCACGCCGCAGACTGTCCCTCGTCTGCGCAGGCCCCAACAGACCGGCAGCGTAACTGTAAGAGTACTATATTTACTTTGGGCACGTGTTTCCGCACTGAATGGGCGCGATCGCGACCTTGAACCCTCACGCAACCGCCCAAACGGCCCGCCCTACCCCTGATCAATAGCCCGCTTTTCACTTGTACGCAAAGTCTTACACGTGTCTATTCCTATGAAAAATATTAGCAATTTCACTGATTGGACAATTGTTGTTTTGTTAGTTACCGATATTGGTATTGGAGTTTCTGGCTAATCATGTATTACAAAGCACAACTTTTACCATTCATTTCATCTACTAAGCTAATTTTCATATTCATTATGTAGAAATGTAATTATATTTTTAGAAAATAAAAATAATGTATATTTCAAGCCATCTAATTTATTGATAGTAAATCAATTGACTACAGTTCAATATTATTAATTACGTAACGTCAAATAACAGATGCTTAAAAGAATTTTTCCCTTTTGTGTATTTACGGAAATTTAAATTTATATTTTCTACTTACGTTATTTATTAATCACACATAATACTAGATCGTTAATTTGGAAGAAAACTAACTTCATAGCCTTTTTTGTTTTTGCGTACATTTTTTCTTTATTGGGGGCTAAAGATTGATAAAACTAGTAAATTTTAAAAGGTAAATAATTTTCGTAATTTTATTTATTTAGTTTTTATTTTTGCAAGGTTTTTTTTTAAATTACTTTAGCAACATTACAAATAATTACCTACAGTTAAATAAAAAAGGGTCACCAACGATTAGTGTTTGCTGCAGTTTCCAACTTAATACCTTAATAACTTTTTTTTACATTAGGAAAACTTGTAATTGGCTTTAATTTAAGTTTGTAATATTTAAGATTCACTATTTGTTATTAGATTCACTGTTGGTTTTCTGAAATAAAATAAAAATAAAATAAAGCTAAGCTCACTTAATTTGTGCTCTGCAAAAACCAAACATACCATTTAAATTATACCATACACGACAGCACTTACAAAAATTATGATATTTTGTTGAATTTAAAGTACCCAGATATATCTCTTTAGTATTTTCGTGTTATTCTAGTGGCCAAACCTCCTATACCAACAAGAGTAGTACCTACAGCTAAACTGAAACGTTCATTTCCGCTGTTGGATGGAACGAGTAAAATATGTGGTCACGCGACGTTGACGTGATGCCTGTGTTCAGTGTTTGTGGTGGTGGTAGTGGCGCGCGGATCAATAGTACACCATGCTGGTTGACTTTTAACATATTATTTCATTTAGTTTATCTGAGACGACCCGATATAATGCGAAAAGGCGACTAGGTAGACATAGAGAAAGATGGCGGGACGAATTTGATAGGTACGTGAGAAACTGGCATATGTTGTAGTCGGATACCTCGGTGGCTGAGTGTTACAGCGCTCGACTCGTTCCAGAGGTTCTGGATTGAATAGGTGATAACAAAATGCATGGGGTTTTGATCACTAATTCGCATTTAGCAAGCGTGGTGATGAAGTCAATAACTATGGAGGACATTGCCCAGGAATGGGACAGTTTAAATGCTATTTACTTTATTTAGTTGAGGCAGTGACTTCAGTACGAGTACATTCGTGATCACGGCGCATACAATTCTGCCCAAATATCAGATATTTAGACAATAAAAAATATGGAATGAAATTCGTTCATAATTTCTCTAATGAGGTCAGAACATACGTCATGCTCGTAAAAGCTGCCCCTTACGACTCATTTAATTTAGTTAATGTCAGTTGAAACAAATTAACAGCAAGTGTTTAGTAATCACAACAATAGGAAATAACAATAGCAGCTAACAAAGAAAACTTTGATGAAATGTCTGTGAAGAACAAAGAGTGTAGTCACACTGGTGAATAATGACTAGGTATAATAGCTTAGTAAAATCTTGGATTAACATAGAAAATTCTAGGGTGCAAATTTTTATTACTTGTTCTTTGATCACTGATAATTTGATTATTTAGGTTATTGCCGTTCAAGAATTATCATTGTCATAGTCATAGATTTTTATTGCATCACGTTGTACAAAGATCTTACATAAACAGTATTAAGTCCCAAACATGGCCCTGCAAGGGCATTGCAACAATAAAACTAATTCAGTAAATTTAAACTAAATTTAAAATTAAACAAATATTAGAGATCTGCTTTTTAACTTATACATAATATACTTAACTAACTTAACTATTAAAAAACGCTAATAAACTATAAAAACAATTCTCTGCTAAATATTTTCTTAACATGACATAAAATTCTCTTTCTTTCGAAATGTCAACAGTTGAAAACCACACTCCAGGCCGGTGTTAAGTTTCTATTAAATCTGCCTTCCAATAAGCGATAGGCTGGTAAATAACCTATCAAATGTCGTTATCATAACAGTTACGAAAGACGTAAAGCTGTTCAGATTACCGGCTAAAGTTTATCGATTCAATTTGAATCTTGCTAATTTAATTTTGTTTTACAGTCGTAGGTAAAATAATTCATTTATCTCACCACCAGACGGACTCAGAGAAAGGAACGTAACGTCCTGTATATTATTCTGTGACGTAACATCAAACCAAAACAAAACGTAGAAGAATAACAGCGAATGAGAACCGTGTAAAGCGTTTCGTTTCAAAGTAATTTATATTTAGAACTCCTAAGAAAATAGATTTGTTTTACGAGTCGGCCACACCCTGGCCGTTTTCGTTACAAAGTTGCTTAACTTAGTCTTAAAGGTCTTAAATAGTTAGTCTTTTTGTAGGTACATTGTGCGGGCTCGTACCTACGAGCATAGGACATCGGGAAGTTTTTATTTCAGAATCGACCATACCACTGAGAGTGTCCCGAAGAACTTTTTTCCTTCCTTCTCCCTTCCTTCATAGGACGCGTGGTGCGCGGTGTCATCGATTTACTCTGGTCACTATTCTGTAGCGAACGATACGATTTAAAACTTATTCCTTAGTCACATCACTAAAAATTGGTAAGGAGACCAAACACATATTCCCTCTTAGCTACAACATGCGATGTCTTCGCATCTAGAATCTATTTAGTTTATTTTCATAGTTCCGGTTGCAATAATATCATATCTAAAAACTATATAAAAACTGCTGCATTTCCTTGCATGTTGCTGCATATAGCAACTAACAGTAATTTGAACATGTAGGTATATGAAATTCCTTAACTCTGAGCTTTCATCGTTTAACAGAACGTCTGAAATATCCAGATTTTTTATGTTCTATGCCGTTACCTAACATCACCTTGGCCGGTTTTCACATCTGTTCGTTGCCGGTCCGGTAGGCAAGCGGCCTACCGCCCATTGTCAATCGAGTTGCGCAGGCGCAGAGCATGCATCTCCGCGGCGGCATTGCGGTTAACACTGTTGCATTTTATTGCTTACATAATTATTATAATTTTAAGTACGTACTGCCACTTGTGCTGGTGAAACTTATAGAAATAATTTGGAAAAGAGTTAATGCTAATTTTGAAGCTATTTGGATTTATCACAGCGACTTGAGTAGAAATAAAAAAATTACAAATGTAGAGTGAATTAGAGGGTTATTTAAATTTTTATGTAAAAGTTTTTAGGCAAACAACTTGACACATCATTATGAAATACTAAAAATATTACTCTATGTGCATGCCACAAATCTCAACTCTTTATTAATGTGTTGGTTGAAAAACGCAAGACACGGAAATATTTGAAGGAGCCTTTAATATTTCTAATAAAACTTATTCTTCTTTTCATAAGCTATCACTCTTACATAATTCAACATGGTTCTATTCAGCTCTGATTCCAAATTCAATCTCGCGTCGAAACGAAACACGTTGGCCTTCATCCAACATACACCGAGCCCCTATTACAATTATTACACTTAGTACTTGTATTATAAAAGATGAACGATCCCATTCGCGTCCATTAAACTCGAAGCGTAAATAAGCTATTACGATTTTCGTACGACTATGAATCACGTTCTAGTTCCCAATTCCTGAGCCGGCTGCCTCCTCTTGTGTTTATTTTTTATTTCGGTCAATGTTCGTGCGCGGCTGTGTTGTTCGTTCCATTGACATCGATCTAGGTCCTTCGGCAGTACTCCAAAGATTTCAATAAAAAGCCACACTTCTAAAGCGCAAATGGCTCATTATGTTAATGTTTGCACGTGCGAATCCAGAATGGGCCTAAAATAGTTGCAAAGAGCATTGAATAATTCTGCTAACCAGTTTGCCGTCAATAGCGACGGAAGCGATAGATCATTTGCTATGAAACTTATTGTTATTTAAACGGAAAATGCAAATTTTTATAAGAGCGTGCAGATATTCAAGCCTACCTACGCTCGACGTTTCGTTTTTTTTTCTCTCCAGACTTTTTTGCGAGCATCGGAGCTGCGCGTTTGATCAGATAAGTTTCAGCTGCTGATCAGTAAAAAATAATTACGTAGGCATGTGATGAGAATTTTAACCTATGTAGTTGATACGGTTAATAATTGATTCCTTTTATACACCAATGAGTGGTTTCTATAGTATTCAAAAAAGATTATATGCTATAGAAAATTGATGCATAGGATTTCGGCCGTTTTATTCCTAACAGAGAAATACAAGTTAAAATTGTTTCTGTGCAACCGGCGATAAGTATTGAAAATTATAACTACACACTGAAGAAGATATTTCTCCTTATTGTAGACAATTGTTTCGTGGAAAATGGTAATGAAAATTGATGTCGATTACGAGATCTAAGCATTCATCATTTCTTCTTTCTCTGAAGACTAATTTTGTTGTATCCAGACGTAATGACGAGAAATTGCTTTAGCAGGTACGCACATTCAGTGGAAACAGAAAAAGAACAACTATCTTAATTCGGATAGCAACCAGCTATTTATTTAAAAACCAAATCTTTTGAACATAGACAGACGAGGTCGCATATTTATATATTTTTACCAACGTGAAAGCATGTAACACGGGTTGGATCACCTTGTGTCTATTTTCTAAAACAATGAGTGAGGTTGCTACCAAAATTTAGAGTATGCAAATATATTTTGTAGTTAGGTCACGCTGCAATGTTTTGTCTAGGCATTCGATCGAATCCAGCGTGTGTTGACCGGGCGCTTCACCTTGAGACCGCACCTTGCTTCGTATAGTCCGACAGAAGAGAAATGCTATTAACCGGTTCTAGCTGATAACCGGACTGAACGCTTTGCAAGTTGGCCGTGTAGTATCGTTTGGTACAATGCTCGAGGACCGGTCCGCTGTGGGTGAGCGAGTTGTGGAATGCATGGGACGGACTGAGACGGCGTGATTTGAAAGTGTACGAGTGCGGTTATCGACTTACGAACTTATTTTCGATATCGATTTGATTGCCGTTCTCCGATTTTTTTGACGGAAACAATTGACTCTACCTCTAACATTAAAGATAATATTCTCATCGCGGATTTCATAGTGTGGGACGACTTTTTTACCGATTCAATTTCCATCTAACAATTGTTTGGCAATCTCAAATGGCCTATAATCATACGCTGTAATCTTGTAGGTCGGTTTCATATCATTTTTGTTAGTAGGTAATCAAATTATCATATTTAATGCATAAACACTCTTTCGGCGTTATTATAACTAAAAAATGTGGTGTAATTCAGCAACAAAAAATTGAATTCGCAAAATAGGTTGATCGTTAACAAACTCTTAAGTGGTTTCAAATGTTAATTGTTACATTACAGATTTAGAACAAATTACTTTTTCAGCGTAAAACATGATAATGTTGGATTTTACTAATTACTTTGATAAAAATTAAAAGTAAGTAGTAAGAAAAATTTTAAAAGCTAATTTTATAAAATTTTAATATTAAATCAGTTTCTAAATGCATTTAAAATTATTTTTGGAAACGTGCAAACGTGTTCACAAAAATATGTTGTAATGGAACAATATTGAGTATAATAATAACTTTCTTATGAAAAAAAAACACAAATGCTGAAAAAATTTCCACGAGCAAGATTTTTTTTAGCATTTGTGTTTTTGTAATTTGTTCGCAACAAAATTTGCGTAAAAAAATTATTTGAACTACTTTCTTATGTCTAACGAGATTTCTTGGTATATCTAATTTGTTGTATCGCAGTAACAATGTAATTGTTTACGTTGCGAAGTTAGCTAGTCATCCTATTATATCTCTAGCTCTTGGTAAGCTCGTTGAACCCTATGGTTTACACAAAAAAATTACATAATCATTATCTAATTGACAAGAACTGCCAATTTACATCGCACACGTCAGTTTGCAGCTCTTTTTCATCTACTAGTTTTTGTTTCTTTGACTGTGGGTTACCAACACTAGTTAATTATCATCGTCTTGGAAAACTGTTTTTTTATTTTATCCACTTAGTTTTTAAAAATGGTTGATCGCAGTTTTTTTTATTGAAAGTAAGGCAAATGTCTCTGCACTATTTTCTCACCTTGCCGACCCTTAAGTTGCTTCTTCACACCTCGTCTTAGGGAACCCAATTTGTAAGAAGGAGGAAATACGTGTGCTGGGAGGGAATCCCTGATTTAGTTTGCTGTGATAGATTCTGTTCATACTCAATTTCTTGTAGCAACAAAAGTTTCTGTGCTGCAGAAGCTTAGCTTCAAAAGGAGGCTTTAGGAGGTATCGAGCAAACAACACATTTAAAAAAAATAGAAAAAAGAGATCATTATCGAATCCTCGGTCTACGATTGCATTTCGAGGCATTTTATCAACGTCGGGCGTGGTCAAGTTAGTTGTGCCACTCCGCCCACTTCACAGAGTCTACTATCGGCTACCTCATCCGGACGCCCACTCAGGTGGTGTATAACAAACTATTTGTTTTCATCGTCCCCGCGACTGGCTCGGAAACCCCGATGTTTAACGGGCCGTCCCAATTCAAGCCCCGAAATAACCCGCGCACTGTCCCAGTTTCGTCTCGTCTCCCCCCCCCCCCCCCCCCCCCCACCCCTCCCGATGCCGCGATACGCCTGGTATGCGCTGTCAAAATGTTACTGCCGATGACTGTTACGTCTCGGGTCGCGGGTCTAATTGATTAGGGAACAAGAAATAGCGTCGCTTCTTTCTCTTTACTGCGCTTGTATAACCGCAGAGTTTAAGTGGAATTCTAAATGACTGACTATATTTTAATGTCCGGTGGCCTCAGTTGTTTATTTCTGAATTATAAAGCAATGGTTGTGTGATAAGAATCGGCGAAACAAATTGTCGTGATCAACGAGACCCGTTTTCTGTTTTGTCAAAGTTAAGAACATGATACTAGATCGACGCTATTAGATACATTAGACAGTGCGCTGTGTACCTACAAAAATACAACAGCAATTTGTTAATAGCTTTCTAAACACAGAGATACTTGGTCTGCTTATATTTCTGTTGAATATTCTTAACGTGTTTGGTTCGCTGTTATGTTTCCAAATGTCTAATTAAGGAGCAGCAACATTGATCATTTCATACGCTTATGTTCGTTTCTCATTGTTATTAATGATCGTAACTGTTTAGATTCTTGTTCTTAAACACCTAATATGTTTGATATTAAAATGCGTCATATCAATACGATTTAACATGAACGCACAGAGGGGATACATCGTCACGAAAAAACCATAGGAGTTATATAATTTTTGTAAATATGATTTTTTAATTACTGTTCCCTTCATAGCCCGAATACCCGAGGTGTGTGTGCGTACGTCGTCTGTCCGTCTGACGGCCCGTTATCGTGGTCGTAGTGGTGGTACCCAAATATCGTTAGTGTTGGGGTGAACGACCGCACCTGCAATCGTACGTGTTGACACAAGTATCACGTACTCGAGTGATAATGAGCGACAGTGCAACCAAATACAGATTCCACGAGGATTCCTGAAATGTCTCTAATAATAAAGCTTTGGATTTTATTTATCAAACAATTCGATATATTTAAAATCAAAGCTATAGTGTGTTTTTTTCCTTATCCATGTCGCTGTGACTGACTTAATATTGGATAGTATCCTTGAAGTGATAATATCTATAAGATATTTTTTTTTATTGTTATAGACAATATTAAATTTATCATCGATGCACTACATCTTACTTGATTCATTTTGAAAAAGGCTTCTATGGCAATAGCTTCAAACTTCAATAGTAACTTTATATAAAATATTTTATATATCTCTTCACTACTAATCAAACAGTTAGGAGGTATTGTCACATCAACGACGTACGTTTTAACTACCTTCCGTGTAGAAATAGAAGATCTAAAAAGACATTTTACCGAATGACTGGGAACCGGTAGACGACAGTTACATGAGCAGGGTTGATTGCTTTAGTTCAATTTGTGACCGAAATAAATTATGTTTATTGTGACAATATAACACGTTACTATATAAAACCTTTCTTCAAGTAAGTATAGTTATTATCAGTAAAGTGTCAAGCTGTGAAACGAAACCTACTAGATAAACAATAACCCATTTACCATAGCAGATACCGATTCAAAGAACTTGCATATCTCTTCTATTAGTAAACTGTGTTTAAAATTTGTGTACAACGATAACACTAGCAAAGGTGAAAAACTTGAGTTTTAGTGGTTAAGTTAACTTAATTCTAAAAAAAGTGATAAGTAAATTATACGACTTCAAAATTTTTAATGAAATTAAAAAAATAATTTCCTCATATTTTAAACAAGCAACGCAGGACGCCTTAACTTCTGGCGTCGTTTATCAACAATGTCTGTTGAGACGTTTTGTAATTTTACTCTTTCAAGATCACTGATCTTTACAAGACTTTTTGTAGATATAACATTTTCGTTGTTCAAGACACCAGCACCGGCGACTTCCAAATGTAAAATATTAAGTTACAACGAAAAACGTTCTACCGGGATTTCATTATGAAAACCTAACGCGGCCTTGTCCTGATTCTGGAGATTGGCATTTTTTATCTGCTAGCTGCATGATGCATGGCCTGACTAGTCGAACGCTGTGATTGATGGGGACTGTCATCTGAATTAGACCGGAAAACGAGACAATCGGAAAGCTGTAATTGGAATCCTTCAAAGAAATTAGATGAATAACATCCGGTGAATTCCTCAGATATCTAATTAGAATCTCAGATATCTAATTAGAATCAAATGCAATTCCCTCATCTAAAAAATGCTAGTTTAAAAAGAAATGGAAGTTCCTTATTATTGTACTTGAGCTCAAATACGATCTTTATGGAAAGCCTGGTGAAAATTGCTTCATCTTATTATTAAGTATATATTGGAATCAGGACTTCTGGTATGAAAATTGCATTAGGTGCTATAAATTTTTCCGAAAATTCTAAATGTTTTTATTTTCTATTACGATTACCTAATCTTGTAATGATTTAGTACTTGCACCAAAGATCCCAATGGGTCGAATATCTACTGTGACAAGCAAATCTCGGCAGACACTACTAAGATCATTTAGTAGGTACAGTGAGTAGTTTATCATTTGTTCACTATCACCTTTCTTAAACACCTTTGAAAAGCATAACTAACACTAGCCCTCAAGCGTGACCTGTAGAAGTATAATTCTACCATTAACATCGACATTACCTTCATCGCATTGCACTGTAAATGAGGAAAGGCCTCTTGTAAATCTCTGAATTGGATGGTACGCTATTAGCACCTCGATTCGCACTTCATACGATAGGTCAATAGCCTGAACACCGGCTCGTTTTGAGTAAGATAGTTGATATTATAATTACAGTGTTTAAAATAAATCGCTGGTCAGGGAAATGACCGTATGTTACACAATGTACCTATTGTTGTCTATATTATGTATGTGTAGTGTAGTATGTATTGTGTATCAGTATTTCACTTTGATGAATTTTCGGCTAGCAAAAATGTTTTACGAATTGATACTACTACTTTTCATAAAGTCAAAGAAAAATTAGGTGTTTCAGATTTATTAGATGTATTACAGTATTACGAATGAATGCTTCAACCATATTACGTTCAGTAATTTTTAATCTCAATGTGTATAAAAATCACGCGAATTCTTTGATTTGATGAAAACTTTATGTCTTTGCAAAATCAATTACGGATAAAGTGTTGCTTGCAAATCTGGCTGGTTGAGTGCATTCTTGCTGTAGTAATGCGTGTCAAATTATAATGGGTTTTTATCTATTGACATAGGTACCTAAGAGGAAAATTGTTATGTGGAAAATGTTAGTCTTCAAATCTTTTGACACTAACAGGTTTTATTTCCTACAAATAGGAACTGGACAATATGGTCAGAAACACGCCTTTAAACAGGTGTGTAGAGGCACATTTCAAACCACTACATAACTTTACCTTAAAAAATGTTTTCCTTAAGTATACAAGTAAGTACTTCAGCTTAATTCAATTTGCTTAAAAAGAGTGCGGACCATAATGTAGAAATTGCATGTTGTTGACCTAAGATCTATCTAGGATAACCCTTTTTTATTGGCCGTAAATTAAATCTTTCAAAGTACAAAAAATCAGTGAACCGGTTTAATGATAACAAAAAAACCTATTCAGACGTTGGCTAAGATCGTAGACCTTTGGCAACAGTGAACATGAATGTGAATTAGCATAAAAACAATATAAAAAATATCGACTTTGACTTGTTCGTATCACATGTTGTTGCTAAGCTCCTCAGTCAATTAATTAGCCCATATTACGAAACGGATTGCAGCGGGGCATAAATATCAACAAATGAATGACCGCAATAAGCTCAATCACATCAAGATATGCTTTAGTGACACATCGATCAGCTGTGGAGGAGACGCGCTCGAGTGTGCTGGCCGTGCCAGTGTGCTACTGGCTGCTGACAAGCGACACTTTCCAACTTGCACGCTATAAATATTCAACGGCCCTATTGCCAAGCGCTCTCACCGGCCATAGCGAACCACGACGATACCCACCTAGATACAGTTTGGACTCAATTTTGACGGTCCACTCTCGCACTCCCACAAAAAACTGTCGACACCGTGGTCTGCGGACACTAGCCCCTCTGTCTACTTATCCATCACTGCACATCCGCACAATATTGAGGCTCACGATTTCACTGTCACAGCACGCGACGGCCGGCCGGCCAGCAAGTCACACTGAACTATCGCAGCGGTGCAACCTCGTCGTCGGGAGGTGAAACGGCCGAAACTGCAGCGCGAGGTCGCCGCGACCTCCACGCTCGAGAGCGTGAGAGCCGCCGAAGCCTGGTCGGTGGCAGGTAGGCTGCGTGGAGTGCAGCGCGGCGGAGAGGTGTACAGACGACGCGCGTGACTCGCCGCCGACTGACGGGGCGCGCCGCGACGAGCCGCTCACCACCACACGCGCACTCGCGCACACTCGCCCGCGCCGCGCCTCGCGCCCCACACCGACACGACGGCGACGCCACACCGACACTCCGCGCCTCGCCGGACGCGGAGATCCGCCGATATTTTAAAGTTTCATATCCAATTTGACTTTAAAATCTCATCGAGCCCGTCGACGCGACACACAAGCCAGTCGGACAGGCTGAATATTTACCTAAATAACATGAGTGTGGTGTCTCACTGGTTACATTCGTTGCGCAGTGAATGGATAGCGCGTGTAGAAATACTGAGAGCGCATGCGCCACGCACACTCCCTCGAGGTGCCTCAAGTTTGACATAAACGCGTGGCTGTCTGTAGTAAGGCCTTACAAAATCAGACGTACAAATTGAAAAATAAGCCTTTAATCTTGCAAAAACGTTAGTTTGAATGTAGGAAGGCTCGCAAGTCGCAAGCTTCTGAAATTGATTTGAATGTGTTTGGAAGTGAAGGTTTAAGTATTCTAAAAAAAATGTTTCCTCGAGAAGTTGGCGCGAATAGCGAAGTTGGAAATAGTATCAACGTTTGCATTTGTGTAAGTTAGCGCAGCGCGGAGGTAGAAGGTCATCGTAATGATTTAGCTGCGATGCTATAAATTGCGCAAATAGATGTTCCAATGAACTCGTTTAATAATAGCAGGCGTCGTGAGGGCGTCACAGAAGAGAATAGCATTCGCTTTGTCGACTTTGTCGCTATTCGACACTAGTCCGAATCGTTTTCAAGGTTGGTACACGCGGAGAGCGTCGCTTGTGGCTATACAACTGAATACTTATTTAAATAAGCACTTGCTTATACTTACCAGAAAATTCTACATTGGGTGCTTGAATGGAGAATGAAAGAAATTTAAATGAGAGTATGGTCAAACTTATTTTTTTACAAAGTTATTAAACCTTTTCTTGGGGGACTACAGATTCAGTGTCAGTATTATTTTTAACGATCACTTATTTGAATTTTGATTAAAACCAATGAGAAGCAACTAACATGGAATGTTAATTATGTTTATGGTAAAGACTCATTTTTTATGGGTAACCTTTTCTTTTTGTTTTAAAATGTAATTATAAGTAACATTGAAGAATAATCTGGAACAAAGTACCGGCTGGTAGGTGCGCCCGTGTCACGGTTCATCAACATTCAGATACAAAGCGTTCCTTGAGTTCTGTGATTGAATTTCTGTAGCCGCCTTGCTCAAAAACTCTAACATCTTAAGTCTTTACAATAGATTTTTAAACTCTAGCGATCCATTAGAAGGTGAATGATATAATCAACCATTACTTTCCTTCTGCAGGGAAAAGGCCTCCTCGCCCTCCACTTATCTCTATTTTGAGCTAGTCAAAGAGTTTTGTTACATACTTGCAAAAGTGTTCTTTCGTCTGTGAGGGTAGTAACTTCAGGGTGACGTAATACCTCTGGCTTGCAGAGTAAATCACAAACTACTAGAAAAATTCCGCGAGTAGTCTGGGCCCTCGGTCGCTCAGCGGTCAGAGCATTAGACCGGTTATCCAAAGTTATCCATTTAGACGCTCACCAGAAATATTTTTTAGACCCTAAGCCTAAGTACCAAATAAATTAAATGACTGTACAAATATTATTTTTGTTTCCCAAAACGGATAAAGCTCGATGGCGCAGTGGTTAAAGCGCCTGGTCTGCGAGTGCTGAGGTTAAGCAACTTTCGCAAAGGCCGGTCATCGGATGGGTAACCAAAATGTATCATCTCGAGCTCCTCCGTGCTTCGGAAGGCACGTAAAGCCGTGGGTCCCGGCCGCATTAGCAGTCGTTAACAACCACCAACCCGCACTGGGCCCGCGTGGTGGTTTATTGCCCGTTCTCCCTATCCATCCATAGGGAAGGCTCGTGCCCCAGCAGTGGGGATAAAAATCAGCTGATGATGATGATGAAAACGGATAAATGCTCACCAAATTTTTACACTATTATTTAAATTATTGAGGATACTAGCTGCCCTACTCCTGTGGGTCAATTATTCAAATGATTGAGGATACTAGCTGCCCTACTCCTGTAGGTCAATTATTCAAATGATTGAGGATACTAGCTGCCCTACTCCTGTGGGTCAATTATTCAAATGATTGAGGATACTAGCTGCCCTACTCCTGTGGGTCAATTATTCAAATGATTGAGGATACTAGCTGCCCTACTCCTGTAGGTCACGTGATAGGTTTGAATTTCGAGGTTATTTTTTTTTTATTAGACAACAGAAAGCAAAAATTATCAATTTGAAACTCGAGGAATAAAATATTGGTGTTATCTATTTGGTGACAAAATAACATATTTGGTCTGAAATGCAGTTAAAAGGTATTCATATATTTATATTGCATTTAATAAAAATATAAATTGTATCCTTTTTATAATTATTTAGGAAACACGATTTGGTGAGCACTTATCCGTTTTGGTAAGCGTTTCGAATTTTATTGGTAGTAGAATTGATACATTTTTGGTAGGCGTTTAAACACAAACCTTATCCAAAGGTCATTGGTTCGATTCCCACTCGATATTCCTGAGGCTGGTAGATTTTTTTTTTGTAAAATTTTATCTTGTATTTATAGAGAATTCTTTAAGTGGGAGTCCCGCTTATCCTGCTATCTCCGTCTAGGCCTTCCACGTTGTCATCGTTTGTTATAATAAGCAAAGAATTTGTAACTAATTATTTTGCTTCATTTACTATTATTGATCGTGAAATCTGAGCTTCGAGAGAATTGGATGGTTTTGGGTGAGGCCTTTGATCAACAGTCTCACGAAGTGCTGAATGAAAAAACAGTTTCAAATTTAAAAATGTCGAAATAGGCAAAACAAAATAAACGGATCGAACACTCGCAGTTTTTAAAATTCAAATTTAACTTCTAGTATCCAGAAGAGGATGGGGGACACGAATGTGACAATCGTTCTAGTCCGGCAGGAAATTTAGGCACAGTCTTCCGTTTTGCCATTAAACGTTTAGTTAGTGATAGGCTTTTTTTGAAACTAATTAGCAACCACCATCTTATCTGAATTTGTCACAATAACCACAAAATAAGGAGACTGGCGAAGTTAAGCTTTATACATACCACACTCGAACAGCGCATACATAGGGTTGCCAACGGACACGAAATCTCGCAACAGCTGCTTTCTGACTGTTTAAATGTCATAGAGTTTTACAAATAAAAAAAGAATAAGGTTCAAAAAGTTATTCCGTGTTTTGTTTCTTTCATTCTATAATTTGAAATGACGTTAAGATGACAGGAACAAAACACGGAATACTATTTGGACCTTATACTTTGTTTATTTGTAAAACCCTATGATATTATTAAACAGTCAACAGAGTGTTGGATTCGTTTATTTTGTTTTGCCTATTTCGACATTTTTAATTTTGAAACTGTTTTTTCATTCAGCATTTCTTACCTTTTGCAGATTGACACTGTTGTGTTCCGAAAATTTAAGATAGCTAGTGCCTCAGTAGTTTTACCAAGCACTATTATTGTTATTAAATAGCGGAGGTAAACTAATAGTAATGAATCTATGTATACTCTATCTCTTCACATTCTTTCGTCTGAATTGAGAACAAACATATTAAACGTTTTAAAAGCCGCGTTTATTCGAGTTTTCGTTCCTATAAGTAACATAAGCGTTCACTTAATTCTTAAGTAACAATTTTTAATTAAACGCCACTAATAAAACCAAACTCATTAGGTAAGGCTGTCAAGAAATTAATTCGTTAAAATTTGTACGATAAAACTACGTCTTTAACTTTACTATAAATCACGAAGTCTCTAGAAACTAGTGTATACCCACTTATATAACGAACACACCTAATAATAAGTTTCTGTTATTAGCATAATAAAACAATAATTATGGCCATTATACGGCTGTAGCAAATTAAGGTAATTATAAGCTTGGTCGAAACAAGTGTAATACAACACATGAAGGCGAGTCGTATTCGTGGATTTTGAAAATCGATTCTGATAAATTATAAAAAAGTAGCTTTTTTATCTTCCGGGTAAGCACTGTCTTCATTCAACCTGATGTTAAGTGATAATAAGGCCAATGGTGGAAGCGCACTCACTCGAGATCCTCAACTACTGAGGTCTTGGCTAGCTCTAGCTGCTGGAACACAACAATACTACAAACATTGATGTTATGGTGACATATTTAAATAAGATGGTGGCCAGGCCAGGCGGACAAACATGCCCAAACACCAACCAAACCGAGTACACAAACATGTACCCCCCACTGAAAATTGAAGCAGGGACCTCTAGATCTGAGACCGATGGTCTTAACCACTAGACTACAAAGGCGGTTATTAGTTATGCTTGCGATATAAGTAGTAAATTTCATAAAAAAAATAGTCTTTAACTCACAACTTTATATTTGAAACAGTAGTAGTATTGATTATACAATATTATTTTCTGGCAGATTATCAAATTTTAAAATTTGATATGAAATGAAAGTTTATTTCAAATTGTAAATTTTCATTAATTTCTCAAAAATACCTACAAAAAGTGTGTCATACATTTTCACATCAATGACTCGAAACAATGACGAAGTTCTCTGACAGAGTTCTCCAATTTCCTAATTGTAAGCTCGAATCGAAATTTTGTTAACGTCTGTCGCGTAACTTCCGCTTTCGTTACGAACAACTTCATTGTTTCATCATTGTACCAAGACATTGTACTTTCATGAGTTAAAAGGGTGCCTAGTCAGAGTTTTGTATGACATACGATCACGTTAACGAAAACGAGAATTTGTTTTTTTTGGAGTCTACAAACTCTTGAATAATCTAATAGTAGTAGGGAAAGGGGACACGATTGCGTGATGCCATTCTCTCAAGAATACCTCTGATGCGATCACACCGCTTGAGGAACCCATTAGGTTTCTTGCCGCCCCCAAAACAGTGTGGTGACGCTGAAAAGACTATGAAGGGATTCGCAAACTCTCCAAAAAAAGACAAAAAAACTCTGACTAGGCATGAGTAAGCTCACGCCTTTGCCAAATGAGGACAGACAGGGATCACATATTATTATAAGCAAATGTATTAATAATAACCGCAAAACAGCAACGTTTATATAGATATAACAAGGATGGCACTGTTCAGAGGTGGTCGCCCCGCCGCCCATCGAAGCTTCCGCCGGCGCCGGCGCCCGGATCTCTGCCAGAAACACTTAGAAAAACTGAACCTTTCACGATGGACACTTGGCTACATCATTATCTTTTATAATTTACGCCCTTTTGCCGCTCAGTGTATTTTATTTTAATATAATGATGACCATTGTAGAATTTTTGTAAAGCCAAAAATGAGATAGTGCGAAATTATTATGCAAACACCCGAAATAACAGTCGAATACAAAATGGCACGTGAAAATTCCAGGGGAAGGATGCGCGGACGCATGTGTTCAAATTCCAAGTCACTTGTTAATCTTGAGTGGCATTATGAGCAGATGCGAAATTTCTTTTTTAAGCGCTAAATTGAGAAGATGTCAAATGGTTTCGGGTAAAAATTTTAGTCAAAGTTTGAGCTTTTCTGTCTATAAAGAATTGAGTAGGGAAATTGCGCAAACTTTAGTTTTTTTCCTAATATTAACATGAAGTAATGTTTGTTTTGTTATGCGTTAGTTGCTCGTGCATGCATGAGCATTGGTAAATGTAACAAAACAGTGCAACGTCATTTATCCAATTCTCTCTAGAGGACCGCGTGATATCTCACATGTTACTGTAACTCAAGAGATTTTGGGTATGTTCCGATATGCACTGCGAGCACTGTAAGGTGTGACGTCAATTTAATATACTGCGAAGCCGTTCCTTTATAGTTAGCCATACTAGTTACTGTTTAAACGGAACGCAGTCCAGTCATCATCCATGTCATCATTTCTGGACGCTGTTGATCACGTGATCAAAGCACTGAGAGCACCTTACCTCGAAAATGCCAGTGCTTACAGTACAAAAATGGCGACGATTTATGACGTCATATATTTCCCTAAGATACTTCGGCAGTATACTGTCAGTCCATAACGGAACAAATTTCTCACCAGTAAGAGCACTGGACAGTGCTCGCAGTGTATATCGGAACATACCCTTAATCGTTAGAAAAAACACTGAATGACGGAGATGTCAAATATTTTACACTAAAAACTATTTCTGTCGTAATTAAAGCTTTTACGACTAAAAAGATTTACAACTTTAATAAGCTAAGCTAATACGATTGCGAGCAACATAATAAAATACACGTCACGCTAACGCATCGTTGTCGTTACGCCTCGAGAAATTCCAATATCCACGCACAAGACAAACTCCGTGTGGTCTACGCATAGAAATGTAACGATGCTGGATCGCATCGTCTATGGTACCACATTGGCTGTTTATAGAACTGTGGCCCTTTGTGCGAAACGCCGACGCTCGCAGCTCCTGATTGGCCCGCACGAATCGGACAATGGAACATAAAAGTTTACATATTTCTACTCGGTATGAGAAAACATTTTCACGAGCGTAAACGGCGACAACAAACAGTCATAAGGAATAAACTGTGGCCGGGCAGCGCTTCGCTGGCGTTCGGTAAAGGAACGCTTGACACGAGCTTAAAGCTGCTTTTATACCAGAGTTGTGTGAGGTAGCTAAGTGATGGGCGAAGAAAAATTCCACCAATATGATCACTTTATTTTACAACGCGGGGAAAGGAAAATGAATTAATCCTATTGGCGGATCTTTTTCTAGCGCAACGCTTACTTCGCACACGTCTGGTGGAAAGTCACCCTAAGGCGAAGGGTAAGACACACTAGCGCCACCAATTGATAATTTGACAATTACTAACGGACCGGATCTTTTTTAAACATTGCGTACCGTCCGACAACAGAAAAGCATCCACAGTATTTATTTAATAATTGTGCACTACTTTTTGTTTCGTGTTCACAAAACGGGCTATCGCATTTATTCACAAACAATGGCTACTGTTGGTGTTAGCGAATGAATACAAAAACAAACCTAAAAGTAGTGCACAATTATTAAATAATAGATGTTGGCCTAGTGTCGGAGGGTCCGCAATTTTTGAAAAAAAATCCAGTTTAGCAGTTATCAAATTAAATCCATTAGCGGCGCTAGTGCGCCTTACCTTTCGCCTTAAAGCTGCGATGCGACGTATAGCTTAAATGTGCCCTTTCTTGTTATATTGCTAACGACTTCGCCTTTTAAAGGTCGGTTTACAGGCACACGTATACCTAAAGAATAAAGTGTTGTGTTGTGTCAATATGAATTGAAACAAATTTTTATTCAAGTTATCTTACTAAATAATCACTTTTTTATCGTTACAATATTTTTGCTTAATACTAATCGTTTTTTAGTTGTAAAGAAAAACGGGAGCAAAAAACTGCACACCTCTATAAAGTAGTTACAATTTCATAATTCTGTGGAACAATCTTGAAATACAAATATATAAAAGACGAACTACCTACCGGACTTGACTCGACTGAAATATACTTAACGATTCTTTTTTAATGATGTACCTAATAAAAAAATCGTGTAACATTGTCGCTGGTACAATATTTATGGGTGTATTTTTTTCTGTTACTTAGCTACTCATTCGATATTCAAATATCATAAGTATTGTCTTGTCTTATCAGTGGCTCAAAAGTAAATAAGGCACTAGGTATTTGTTTGTACCCACGATTTAATAAACATTACTATATTATAGATATGACTGTTTGTTGCATTGAATTAAAAAAAAAACAACAAACAACAACAATTAAATTGGTCGTAAGTTGTTAACAGTATATGATTCTCCGATACATTAAGTTTCTTAACTTAATGTATCGGAGTATCATATACCGGACTCTTGTCCAGTCAGTCGATTTGTAAAATTATGAGTTCTCAACCAATTTCGGAGGCTCGGGTTGTCGATTCGACTTAAAAATCATTGGTCAACGACCGTCGGAGGTAGTCGTATAATTTTGACATTTCAAAAACGGACTCATTCGTTACTTTTGGGTCGGACCCGAAGGCTTGACTCATTTCTGATACGAACAGGCTTGCTAAGTGCTATAACGATATAATTAATACGAACATGTTTCTGGGCACCTACAACACTTAATTATTTATTTTGCGAATATGAGAATCGGGTACCTACTTATATACGTTGTGAAAAACATTATAATTGGAAGGAAATAAATAATAACATAATTATGCTCGTAAAATCAGAGGCTTTACGATGTTTTGTTTGATAATTGGACAATAATAAAACCATGAAAAGTTGATGATATTACCATAGTCTAATTATTATTAACGGGATTATTACCATATTTTTTTTTGTGTGTGAGTATCCGATATTTACTTTAGTCACACACAACAAAAAACATGGTAGTAATCCCGTTAATAATTGTTATTCTAATGTATGTGACCATGATCACGTAGTGTAGGACGCCTTCCGATTAGAACACTGAAACATCCCAACTTTACAAAATTAAGAACTAGATCTGTATTCGCGTATACTTTAGAAAACAAAGTCTTAACTTAATTATAAATTTTTAATTGTTCGTGAAGGAAAGTTTCACGTAAAAACTGAGCAGCAGATTGACGTGTTGTTTTATACAAGTACTAGTTGTCGCCCGTGACTTCGCTCGCGATGACTACACTATCCCACAGGAACCTGTTACCGGTATAAAAAGTATCCTATATCCTAGTCCCGGTCATTGTCTGTCTATGTGCATATTTCATCCAAACCTAAGGAGTTACATTTTTTGCACATATTTTTGTGACTACCTGAATTTAACGCGGACTAAGTCGCATGCGAAAGCTATTAAAATTATTCACTGGGATAGCCTAAGCTCAGCAGTGGGACGAGTGTATGGTGAATCTCGTAACGATATCTATTTATTTATTTATATATTTATCTATATATATCCAACGAGTCTCCTGGAGCCTCGGTAGCTCAGCGGTCAGACGGTCATTGGACCGGCTATCCAAAGGCTGGTTGATTTTTCTAGTAAAATTTCATCTTGTAACTAAATGTATTGTGTGTAACATAAATAATATTGTGAATCATCATCATCATCATCACCAGCTCATTTTATGTCTCCACTGCTGGGGCACGAGCCTTCCCTATGGATGGATAGGGAGAACAGGCCATAAACCACCACGCGAGCCCAGTGCGGATTGGTGGTTCTTAACGACTGCATGCTAATGCAGCCGGGACCAACGGCTTTACGTGCCTTCCGAAATACGGAGGAGCTCGAGATGAAATTTTTTTGATCACCCATCCGATGACCGGCCTTTGCGAAAGTTGCTTAACCTCAGCACTCGCAGACCGGGCGCGTTAACCACTGCGCCATCGAGCTCCTTTGTTTTGAGCTTTGTTTGTGAGCTCCATTGTGAATGCTAAATTAAAAATATAAAAATAATTCTATATATTTTGTGAATAACGGTCTAATTTTGACTAGTAGGCTAACACTAGTCATTATTAAATTACAACTATGATTTCCTAAAGCAATAAGACAATGATGACTTTGAATTTTTGGCTGCTCACATTGCGTAAGCCCGGTAGGTCGCGGTCAAGATTTACAAATTATCACCTTTAGAGGTCAGGGGCTGATGAGGCATCCTTCGGCGCTTGCGCACCCACGCGACGCCCGGATAAGCGTGCATCCAATTACAATCGTGCAATATAATACCTACTCAAATACATAATCATCTGGCTGAACTGAATCCTTAAAGGCGCACTTTTTATTACTAACGTGTTTTTGCAATCCTCCAGTAAAGTTTACACAGATCGGTATCCACAGAAAAGTTGACATTTTTAGATTCTCCTTTTTGATATATTTTGTGTTTTCAATTTGTATGTATGTTGACCCATAATATATTATGTACTTTATGAAGTCCAAATTGAAGCATAACAAGTTTTTTTCTGTTCTGCTGTACAAAAAGTTAAGTTTTATTAGGATCACAAAAATATTAAAATTATTTAAACAATTCCTAAAAAGATAACGGATGCCTTGTTGTTGCTTAAGAGACGACATTAGTTTAAATAACCCTTGATTGCTATTAAACCAAAAATATAAATAGCTTAGCCGTTTGGAGCGTCACTCAGTAACAAAATGGAAATAAATGTACGGTAATAACGTACAAAGATGTAATTGTAAATAAATAAATAAATAAACTTGTACTTTATTCAGAACACCGGAATTGTGTTCTGCAGACAAACGCCAAGGTTTAAGTAATAACCGAAACGTTTTTTTCCTTTACACAATAAAGGACTAATTAAGGTGGAAGCGTAATAATAATGTATTCTTCCCACTACACAGCGTTCTGGTCAAGCTGCAGTAACCTTTTTTAATTATATATTTACATAAGCCATTTATCTTTTTTAATGATTGCTTTTATATAAAAAGTCGTCTCTGGTGGGATTGTTAACTATCTTATCTTTAGACGGTAGTTCATAATCTGTTCAACTGTTGATATTCCACAGAATACGTATGAAAATGTACTGACAATGACATGAACACACGCTCAATATTTTTGGTTGGTGGTAGAGCTTGTTTGTTGGTTTGGGTTACCAATGTTGTAGCATTGTTGTGTTCCGGCAGCTAGAATTAAGATAGTCAGTGCCTCAGTAGTTAAGGATTCTGGGTGAAGTGCGCTTCCACCTTCGGCTTTATCATCACTTGACATCAGGTGAGATGAAGGCAAGTGCTTACTTGTAAGAAATTTAAAAAGAATTTAAGTTTTCGCTTCACGTATTAATATAATCATAAATATTTCTAAATATTACTTATTTAATATCTTTGATGAAAGCTTAAACCAATTCTATTATGAGTTTTCACTATAAAATTAGCTAAATAATTTAGATATTTAGAATAGTATTTTTTTCTTTTTCTATAATTATGTTGTATTTATTTATAATAGCTTTCAATCTGACACTGATATCTATGTGAAACTTTTCTAATATGTATTGATATTTCGTAAGCTGCTTTCATACTACAAAGTAGTTAAATAAATAAAAAACGTATTGGAGGTCAACGACCCCTTATCTAACAGCTTCGAAAACTAGAACAAACGATTTTCGTGGGTCATGGTTGCTTGACGAGTAGCGTCGACCCTCGGCCCATTCCCGTTACGTGGCAGAGTTACCAAGCGTTTAGTTTTTTTTGGAACGGTCCTTAACTTTTTAAGTAAGATTTCTAGAATGTTCTTGTTTAATTTATTTCAAATAAAAAAAGTTTGGCCTCGATTCTGTTATTTTATTTGGTGATTCAATAACGTCTCAATAGTTAGTTAGTTTCAATTAGACCTAATTTTGACATTTATCTAAAATGTGATTGCTATGCGTTTTTTTTTCAAATTCAATATCAAATTCAGGGTCACCAACACACACAGTTGCGAATATTAAAAAATTGCAGAATCGAGGCCTTGAGTTGTGAACTTCATAACTACCAACTGTATGTTTTTTAAATAAATTTAAAACAACAATGAGACTCTGTAAACATCGTGTAGAACCCACATGCAAATAATTTCGAATAATAAATAAGTACTTTCGCATTATTAAAACTTTTTGCATATGCGAACTTAAACTTTTTCCATATGGGTATGTATGGATGAATGAGTAGATGAATAGATCATGCTATTAATGACTTTTATTTAATTTACAACTTTTAAAGTTAATTATAAATAAAAATAATAGCAAATGCAAATCACTTTCATTTTTAAAGGCATATCCAAAAACCAAATGAAAGTGCCAACTATTCGAAAAAAAGAAAATTAATGTTCCACTTTGTTAAAATTCAAAATGGCCACCATACGCGGGAAAGCGAACGAAAGCCCAAAAACAGCATTCCATAGTATCTCATCTATGATGTTACGTCGAGCGGCCGTTAGCCCTGCTCGTTTTTACGGCGAATCAGGTCAAAAATTTGGGTTGAACTCATATATCGGACGTTTGTTCACCTCTCTAGGTCATGCGCGTTCGAATTTACGTTCTCCTACTCGTTCTTAGTAGGACCGATTGAGATAGCACTGTGAAATTAGCATACGTTACTTACCGGTCTGATACTATGCAACTATGCATGTCGTTGTAGGGTAAAGTCACCAAAGAGTGCGCACTACCAAATAGTATGTATTCATATAAGCATTTCTATTTTTCCTATTGGCAAACCCAAATTCATGGGATTAATAAATACTACATACTATATTGACTCCATGCACACGTTATGTCACAGGCAAGTAGTTGCTAGCTGATTTAAAGCACTGCGGTACTCTTTGGTATTGCGTGCTCTTTGCTGGCTTTACTCTAATGTCTCACTGCTTGGGTAAGGTAACTGTATTGATAGAGGAGCTCGATGGCGCAGTGGTTAACGCGCCCGGTCTGCGAGTGTTGAGGTTAAGCTACTTTCGCAAAGGCCGGTCATCGGATGGGTGACCAAAAAAATTTCATCTCGAGCTTCTCCGTGCTTCGGAAGGCACGTAAGGTCCCAGCTGCATTAGCAGTCGTTAACAACCACCAATCCGCACTGGGCCCTCGTGGTGGTTTATGACCCGTTCTCCCTATCCATCCATAGGGAAGCCTCGTGCCCCAGCAGTGACATAAAATGAGCTGATGATGGTGATGATGATGAACTGTATTGATGGTTATTCCCAAAAACCAGAGAGTAATAAATGGCTAAACACGTATATTAAAAACTTTATTATTTTTATAAATTCAAGCTTAGATTATCTCAAAAAACAAATTTAAATGCTTAAATATTTCCATCACAATAAAAAAATATAATTTAAGGCGTCCACTTTAATAGTTATTTGTAATTATTACGAGCACAACAAGAGCGAGACCCGATTAATGACGTCATCGTTTATTTTTCCTAATCACTATAAAAAAACTAAATTAGCTAAGCAAACTAGTCTGTGACTCACCATTTTATATCTTACCGAACAAAACAACTTCGAGCGTAAATCTCGGAGGACTTTACAGTCCCCGTCGTTTGGAACTAATGCGTCCCCGCGATGGCAGTTAATTATTCCTCGGTTATTGGGAAAAACTTAGGTGGGGAAACTTAAAGACAGCTTAGCTGTATTTATAGCAGAAGTAAATTTTTGAAAACACTAAGTGCCTTACAAATAAACAAAGAATAAGGTCCAAATAGTTATTACGTGTTTTGTCTCTTTTACTCTAATTTGAAACGATGTTTACATGACAGGAACAAAACACGGAATAACTATTTGGACCTTATTTTTAACATTGAAAATGGTTATCAGATGCAAATGACCTGAGATGTGTTCAAATAATTTTTAACGCAAATTTAGTTGCGAACAAATTACAAAAACACAAATGTTGAAAAAATTTCCACTATAGCACACACAAAATAGCTCAATTGGAAGAGCACCTGACCCGGAATATCAGAAGGGTGCAGGTTCAAATCCTGCTCGTGGAAATTTTTTCAACATTTGTGTTTTTGTAATTTGTTCGCAACTAAATTTGCGTTAAAAATTATTTGAACATTTTATAAATAGCTTGCTTACTTCTTAATTGATCTTTAATATTTGTAAAAATATTATGATCGGATGTTAATGACGGTAGTTGTTGACATTGAATAGGCGCCTTTGGCTTACAAAGTAAAAAGTGTTGAAAAGTTTCGGTGGGCTGGTTAGAACCACGATAGCTCAATTGGAAGAGCACCTGACCCGGAATGTCAGAAGGGTGCAGGTTCAAATCCTGCTCGTGGAAATTTTTTCAACATTTGTGTTTTTGTGATCTGAGATGTATTTTTGGCCATAGCTCCGAGGATTTTGAGAGAATCGAGATGAAAATAGTACCAAGAGTTGAGGAATTTATCGAGACACGTATGAACGTTTGAATTTTGAAAATCGGCTGGAAACTTTTTTTGGAATTTAGAAAAATATAAAAAGATCGGGTTTTAGGGGGGTGTTTGTATACTAAATTGTAAATATTTCAAAATAAAAAGCGACTTAGGAAAAAATAAAAAAGGGTATTAGTTTAGTTAAAAAATGGCGAAATTTTTTTGAAAATCAATTAATAATTGTGACCTGTGTCCCTTTAGATTTGGTATTGTAGAAAAACGGGTATTTCTGTATATAAGATGCGGATGCAGGCGAGAAGTGCATTCAAGTTAGAATTTTGAAAATCGGTTAATAAATAAAATAAAAAAACTATATTATTAACTTGTAATGTGATATTTAAAATAAAATGTTTTTCGTAAATTGTTGTATTCATTTTCAATGCTTCGATTCTTGTGAATTTTTGTTTATCTGTAAGGCACAGTATTTATTTTTACAGCATTGTCGGTGCGCTTGCTTCATCATTGTGAAAAAATAATTCACCACCTTAAATTTTGTCTTAGTAAAACCCTAACTGACATAGATAAAAAGGTTTTATTGTAAAGAAAAAAACACTACTTTAGTAAGCAAACTAACACAAACTTTTACACAGTCATATATATCCGAATCAATTCATCGGAAATGTTAATAAAAAATCTATTCCAGTTGCTAGTTAATAGAAAACGCAACATTGAAAGCAAAATGCAATCCATATAGTCTAGCCAGGATGGTATCGCATCTCTCCAATCGTGGCTCGCACACTGACCCAATGATGAACGAGTGGTCTAAAAAGGAAATCCTACTTGCGCCCGCGCCGATAGATACGCGACTCTACCGCTAACAAACGCCATTTGCTTTTAAATATAGTTGCATTCCTAAATAAAACATGAATTAAATGGGTACTTACTTTAATTGTTTCACTAACAATGCTACCTACAAAATATTTTTTGATATCAATCAACAAAACATTGATGGCCGTCAACCGTCATAAGTTATCACTATACTTATATAAAATACAGTAAAAAAATTAAACGCCCACCCGACCCAGCCAGGAATCGAACCTGGGTTTTCCGCAATCCGGGCGGCTGCACTGACCGTTATGCTACCGGGAAATTTTACGTAAGCGCTGAATTTTGTCTGGGTCAGGTGGGCGTTTAATTTTTTCACTGTATTTTATATAAACATTTAATTCAGCTTAAGTGTAGCAATAAACACTTAAAAAATAAAAAGTTAAAATTCATTCAGTCCATCGGTTGCAAATACCTTTGGATAGATGGCACTAATGTCGCTCTAAAGCATTTCAAAAAATCAAAAAGCAGTGACAAAATTCAGCACTTACGTAAGCCTTCCCGGTAGCATAACGGTCAGTGCAGCCGCCCGGATTGCGGAAGATCCAGGTTTGATTCCTGGCTGGGTCGGGTGGGCTTTTAATTTTTTCACTGTATTTTATATAAATATTTAATTCAGCTTAAGTGTAGCAATTAACACTAAAAAAATAAAAAGTAAAAATCACTATACTTTTACCTAGTAATAGTAGTGGTTTAAATAGCAGTAGTAGTTTGTTAGGTGCTCCATTAGGAATAGAATGTTTTAGTAAACTTCAACTCTAGTTGTAAGACCATCCCGGGCCGGACCAGTAGTTTCGATTCACAGAACATTCATATACCCGGTTGTAGCTATCACCATCTTATAAGCATGTCGCTATCACAATGAGGAGCTCGATGGCGCAGTGGTTAACGCGCCCGGTCTGCGATCGCTGTGGTTAAGCAACTTTCGCAAGAGCCGGTCATTGGATGGTGACTAAAAATTTTCTATCTCGAGTTCCTCCGTGCTTCGGAAGGCACGTAAAGCCGTTGGTCCCGGCTGCATTAGCAGTCGTTAACAACCACCAATCCGCACTGGGCCCGCGTGGTGGTTTATGGCCCGTTCTCCCTATCCATCTATAGGGAAGGCTCATGCCCCAGCAGTGGGGACATTAAAATGAGCTGATGATGATGATGATCACAATAACGTTGTAGTAGCTTTGTTGTAATTTGAAAGTTAGAGTTAAGATACATAGAACCTCAGTAGTAACAAATCCAGACGAAGAGCTTCTTCTATTTTACTCATAGTCAAAATGTCAAAATAAGGCCACTAAAACGCTGCTAGTTATCTATACTAATATTATAAAGAGGAAAGCTTTGTATTTTTGTATGTATGTATGTTCGCAACGAATAAACTCAAAAACTACAGAACCGATTAAAAAAATTATTTCACCATTAGAAAGCTACATTAGCGCTGAGTAACATAGGCTATATTTAAAAAAAAAAGAAATGCGGTACGAAGTTAGTTTAGAATATAGACGTTGTACCAGAACCGACGCCCAGACGCCACGCAATTTCACGGTATTCTTTTTGCATGTAAAAATTGACAACAGAAAATTATATGAAACATCGTGTACGTCGGTCGTGTAAAAACAAGGACAAGTAAATGCTTCGATCGCAACCGTGTCTCGTCGCGACAAAAGAACGTCGTCTGTTAAGGGCCTTACACGTTATAGACGAGATACACAATAAAACCTGACAACGGACTTCTCGACGGGAAACTGAAGAGCCACAATTGCATAAATACGTTTTGTTAAAAAAAATGTGTTTTATCGAATATTGATGTGAAATTATGGTGGATTTCACCGTTTACAGTTCTTGGACAAGCATGCGTGTTGGCAAAAAAAAAACCAGTGCAACTTCACTTATTCAAAGTCTCTTAAGAAAATAGCGTAAGTTCTACGTAAAGGTCCGCCTTCTTTTTTGATACTCAGGGATACTATACTTCTATACTAATATTATAAAGAGGAAACCTTTCTATTTTTGTATGTATGTATGTTTGCAACGAATAAACTTAAAAACTACTGGACCGGTTTAAAAAATTCTTTCACCATTAGAATGCTATATTATCGCTGAGTAACATAGGCTATATTAAAAAAAAAACTAAAAACGACAATTTAATTTTCCAATACAAAAAGATTTGTTTGTTTTGTTGTCATGGAAACCATTGTTATATATTTAACTCAATGATGAAAACTGTCAAAGCGGTACAAAGTCTGCCGGGTCACCTAGTATCTCATAATCGTACTATACTACAAAGATAATATTTTATAACATAGTTCTTACTATGAAAGTGGCTAAATGTGCAGATCGCACCAAGCCATTAATTAAGAAAAAAAAACAGAATAAAACCCGACAGAAGACAACAAAGATCAATAAGTGACAAGCCGAATGGTTACTTTGTACCTTTATCGCCGGATTGACATACAGTCATAAAGCAATAATGGTAGAGATGCGTGGCCTGCCGCCAAATGTTTGGCAGTAACAAACAATCTACATCGTAGAGTCTAAAGTACAGTGTAGTGTAGGTACAGTCGAATTCGTTAATGTGTTAGTAGTTTTGGACTTTGGTACTGTGAGAAATATTTTACTCATCATCATCATCAGCTCATTTTATGTCCCCACTGCCTTCCATATGATGGATAGGGAGAACGGGCCATAAACCACCACGCGGGCCCAGTGCGGTGCGGTGGTTGTTAACGACAGCCGGGACCAATGGCTTAACATGCCTTCCGAAGCAAGGAAGAGAGACGATAACTTCTAGCTTTAATCTACGTGACTACGTTACATGAATTCCCTAAGTTGTCTATTATTCGAAAACTATTTACTATTTACCATAGCCTTCTGCTGATCGGAGTTTTCCGCCCCAAGGGTTTGTGGGTATTCCATTGACTCTACATAACCATCACGCCTCTTCAAGGTCGGGTACACTGAAAGAGCTCCCCAGGGTCAAAAAAAGGGCCTTACTATGAGCCCTTAGTGCAAGATTTCTTCATAATCATTATCACGTCATATTTGTGGATATAAACATCACCGCGAGTGCAAGTTACTGCAGTTATAAAAACGAGACGCTTGTATATACAGCCAATACACGCGTCTCCTTTTTACAACCACAACAACATTGCTATACTGCGTTGAGAGGTCATAGTTTTCCACCTGAATCCGAGTGCATGGCGAACACCCTGATACCTATTTCTGCCACCAAAAAGACCACAAACAACCACCAGGAAGGCCGTACGTTTGCCAGTTGCTCAGTAAAAATAAATAATAACTGCGAAATGACCATTAAGTTTCTAAATGGTTGTTTTATTTTCATTTCACATAATGAGTAATTTTAACGAAATGCCTGATGTAATTGGGTTTTGTCCATGGGCGTATCGTCGTTTTAGGTCGTTATAGGTCGGATCGTTATTGGAGTTAAATAAATAAAAGTAAATTTGACTATGCATGCATGCAGAATGTATGTGCGTGTCACAATCACAACACAATATCAATCAGACAGATTTCTATACTTTGATATAGACACTGAATGAATATTTTTTAATCACCTACTTAGCTCCGATTTAGCTCCTTCAAAACAATAACATGTCAAATATAAAATAAATGCTAGTCGCTCGCAACCTCAGCTCGCAACTCCCTACCCAAGATTACCGAATACAGCCGAGAGTTCGAACGCTCAGCTAGATTCGGTAATCTTCGTCCGCCATCGTCGCGCGCGATTTTTTGGCAATTGCACCGTGCATTTTGTCAGTGTCTACTGCGCGGTTTATTTAAAAGTTAGAGCATAAGGCCCCGTTTACACTTTGCGAGATTTCCAGGGGGGGGGGGCAGCTGCCCTCCCGTGCCCCCCCCCCCTGGGTACGCCCATGATTTTGCCTAGTATCCAAGCGTGATTTACTTGGTGTTGCATGCGTCTATGGACAACAGTGGCTACTTTTGGGTGAGCCGTATCTTTGCCGGCTCAGTAACATAAAAAATAACTGCAAAAGGAACGGTACAGTTCGACATTGACGCTAGCTGATGTAGACGTTACATGGGGGTGACGTTAGATTATAATCGCCAAAACCCTGCGGTTGGCTTTTAACAATTTTTCTTATTTGGAATTACCTTTTGTATTTTAAGATCGCATAAATTTTACTTCGTTTTTTCAATTTTTTTTGTTATACAACTAAGATTGCAATAGCTAGCCATCCGCCCCGCCTGATGGTAAACGGTTCGCCTGAGGACGTTATTTTAACAAAATAAATAAAAAACCTTGTCATATAATCTATTAAACAAGGAAATCAATTAAACACAACAAAACAGGTTTTCCTATGAATCAGGTTCGCAACAAAGCATCTCCAAAAGTGGTAATCGTTAGCTCGGACATTATGGCTTCGCAAAGGAACCGCGGACGGCAACTTAACTGTCGATAATTTATGCAACGACTTCGCCGGAGACATAATTAATGAGGGGGCATGCCTTAACCTGCATGCAAAGGCTTTGATTATGGATCGCGATGCAACGTTAGGTGCAAACAAAGAAATTTAAATAATTTAAAAAAAAAAGAGAATTTTACTGTCGTTTTCGTTTTGTTGTTCAAATTGCATATTTATGTTTTTACGGTGTTACTTGGTCTTGGTTTTGTTTTTTATATATACATATTTCATGGCTATGGTTTTTTTACCCGTTGGTACATACCTATACAACTTTGAAAAAATAAATTAAATTGGTTAGTGTAAACTCTACTATCCCTCCCTGTGTGGTGCCGGGGATAAAGAATTGCACCACCCCATCTCTTCCCGTGGGTGTCGTAAAAGCCGACTAAGAGACTATTCCAGAGGATGGGCAGCAGCATCTCTCTGAGGTTAACTCTCAATCAACTTACTGCGATCGCCAACCCGCCTGCCAAGCGTGGCGATTATGGCAAATCCCCTCATGTATCCTTATGTATCCTTGGGGGAGGCCTTTGTCCAGCAGTGGACGTCTTTTGGCTGAGATGATGAAACTCTACTATTATGAGCTGGAGCACCGTCTTGTTGAAAAATAATATTGCGTAGTTCTTCTTTGGAAAACGCATCGGTCAAATTATTCCGTAATAGCGTATTTCTAGATATTTCTCTGTATTAAGGTGTCCTTCATACAAGTGTACTAACACAACTCTATTTTTCATTATTCCGCACCAACAGTTGAACGGAAATCTTACTTGATTATTCGTTTCGCGAATAGATACTATGTTGTTTAAAAGGAATTGATCCTTATGAATGTCTAAGGTACCATAAAATACAGGATGTTTTTTTCACATTTCACCGGTTCGATTCCCGGATCAAGCAGGCGATTTTTCAAAAATCTTTAAATGCAGTTTTAATTACTTTTTTTAAAATAAAGGAATGTTTCCTTTCAGTAAAACTTGCCATCATCAATGTTAAGGGTATTTTATATATATATATATATATAATCTGAACCTCGGAAACGGCTCCAACGATTTTCATGAAATTTAGTATGCAGGGGGTTTCGGGGACGATAAATCGATCTAGCTAGGTTTCATATTTAGAAAATGTCGTTTTATCCGTAAAAAAATTAAAAAAAAATAATTATCGCTTCTCGGTACTATTCATAAATTAAAAAGAAACACAAGTCTAGTAACCCCTTAAAAGGGATATATTTAAATTTACACAAATTCATTACTCTAATATCTAGTGGTAAATTATTATACATTTTGGCCAATTTTTTTATCTAATCGTAAGCTACACTCCTAATGCCCATACCTTTGGAGTTTGCCAAGTAATCTTTCATGGAAGACAAAGTCAAATGCTTTACTCATGTCCAAAAATATTGACATCACTGACATTTTAGCGTGAAGAGCTTCGCTATTTGTTTTACTAAAAGGAAGCATGCGAGATGTTGAAGAGGTTTTTCTAAAACCAATGTTTGAAGAAATAAAGTAGTCATTAAATAATTCGCAAACATCATCAGTTTTAGTACTTATCATCATCATCATCATCAGCTGATTTATGTCCCCACTGCTGGGGCACGAGCCTTCTCTATGGATGGATAGGGAGAACGGGCCATGTGCGGATTGGTGGTTGTTAACGACTGCTAATGCAGCCGGGACCAACGGCTTCACGTGCCTTCCGAGCACGGAGGAGCTCGAGATGATAAATTTTTGGTCACCCATCCGATGACCGGCCTTTGCGAAAGTTGCTTAACCTCAGCACTCGCAGACCGGGCGTGTTAACCACTGCGCCATCGAGCTCCTAGTACTTATATGTGCTATTATTAAATTTTTCGCTGTTAAAACAAAAAAAAATAAAGATATTGTCACCTTTGTTTATGATTTAAGTAACGTTTGTTTCAATGTGTTTTATATGTACAAATACGAGAATAATTGTAATACTAAAATATATTGGCCTAGCTGTGTTTGATTTGTGCGTATACATATTGTATACTCGTAGTCTTGGATTTCAGCTAAATTGCGCTTCAAACTTTGACCTTAATCATCTCTTTGAAAGTTAATGTAAATGCCAAACGCTCCCTGATTTTGCTAAAAAATAAAACTGATAAAATACGAGTAGGTATCAGTTGTTGCTTGTAGTTAAATATACTTACACAAAAATATGTGAGTATGCTATGAAGCATTATTATGAAATAAGTTGCATTTTGGTAAGTATAAAGTATTATATCAAGACACAGACTTATGTGAGAAAAATTCTGTCTGTCCCCCTAATAGCGACTGGTGGACAGATGACACTTTTTCTTCCCATCTGTCATCCTGGTGGACAAAACGGGGTGAAAGATGGGAATATTCTAGAATTACAGTGTTATTTTTATTTTGTCTATAAAAAGAATAATAACCCAAAATGTTTTAGACTCATGTTTCTACCTTATTAATTCCCGATTTTTCCTAGTTTTTCACAGATTTTCATGCGTAAATATTTTAAGAAATAAAATAATGAAAAAAAAAGTTTGTATAGTTTAAAGTTAACACTTTTTTTACAAGCCCTTGCAGGTGTTACCTCATATAATTGCATGTCTGTACTTTAAGTACTTGTAGTTTCAATAAAATATCCTATGACAAACATACCTATAGACAGAAGTGAAATATTAGGTTATTTTTATTTTTTTTATTTTTAAGTGTTAATTGCTGCACTAAAGGTGAACGAAATAATTATAAAATGTAGTGAAAAAAAATTGTGAAAGAATTAATTGCCTACTCGACCCAGCCAGGAATCGAACCTGGGTTTTCTGCGGTCCGGGCGTGTACACTGACCATTATGCTACCGGAAAGGTTTATTTTATTAAACTAACTATATTCTCTTACTTTTTATCGAATGTATGTAACTACGCAACCCTAAAACGTCAATGTGCTTTCTTTGCAAAATAATTTACTTTTGTTGTTTGTTGTGTTCAATTTGCTTTTCCGGCAAACTCTTTTAGATTTATCGTCAAGGCTTCGACTCGCTCCTCATGAATTTACAAGAAATAGGTTTAGCTTGGTGAGTTTCGGCGTTCAGGATAATTAATTTCACTCCCTACCTTTTTATTTGTTGGTGAAAGTCTTAAGCACGACCTTTTTACAGAATTTATGTTGAAATATTATACGTTTTTATTACATAAGAACAATACAATACAATGATTTTGGATGCAAAAAATAATGGGGTAATTGACTGGTTAGCCAATAAGGAAACTTTTTATATTATTCTATAGAAATTCTTTGGGAATCTTATGACTATGACACTACTATGCTTCACCAAGCGTGTTAAGGTCAAATAAAAAAATGTTTTCAAGAACTTTTTAAGTACTTTTACGATTTTTTTAAATAAACAGCTTGCAATAGACATTCTGTAAATTAGAGACGGAATATAGACGCTTACATTTTGTTTATTAGTACAGGCATGGTCCGGGGCATAGTCCATCAACAACCCTGTTGTCAGTCACGAAATTCAATCATCATCATCATCATCATCAGTTCATTTTATGTCCCCACTGTTGGGGCACGAGCCGTCCCTATGGATGGATGGGGAGAACGGGCCATAAACCACCACGCGGGCCCAGTGCGGTGCGGAGGTTGTTATCGACTGCAAATGCAGCCGGGACCAAAGGCTATACGTGCCTCCGTGTCCGAAGCACGGAGGAGCTCGAGATGATACATTTTTGGTCACCCATCCGATGACCGGCCTTTGCGAAAGTTGCTTCACCTTAGCACTTGCAGACCGGGCGCGTTACCCACTGCGCCATCGAGCTCCTCCAATAGTAATATGTAGAACTTAATAGGTAGCCTATGGTCTGTTTTTATATTAGGTCTTTATATAAATACAATTTTCTCGTATCAACTTCAATATTGGCACGAAATTTAATATTTCATTCCGGCTTCAAGTTGTAAGGGTTTAGTCATAGAAACTTTCCATTTGCTGTTGTTGTAAGATAAGATAAAGTTTCTCAAACATTGTTGTTCGTAATCCTTGTCACAATTTGATGTTATATATTTTGGTTGTACAAGTTTATAGTTAGTATAATGGCGGGGGAATGCTCTTCAAAGAGAATTCTGTATTGTGAACTGTCAAGTTCATTCGATTTGTAAATGCAAATTAACAATTTTAAATAAAAATTTAAGTGACTAAAAATTAAAAAAAAAATTGTTTTAATCAAAATAAAAGCAAGATACCACTTTTCCATCTATCAACTTGACATTAACGTTATTTAATACATTAATGAAATGCTTTTAGAATAAACTTGTGGAAAGCATTTTATTGGTTGTAAATTATATGTGCAGAACATAAATAAATAGTTACGATTTCAGACAACGAATTAAAATATATTTCTTTTGCATCAAACCTTGTACAATGCTGTATGGCCAAGAAATAAGACAAGTAACTACACGCAGTCAGCGCTTGAAATATGAAATATTGTATTTACACACTTTCCAAGAATCTTGGCCTTTGATATTCCAAAACGGAATGTTTACGTTGTGCCATTCCGTGCTTTACGACGGCGCAATAAAAGTTATTCAGAGTGCTAATAATGAATCGACTTATAAACGGAGTCATTGAAAGTGCAAGCAGTCTACAAAATTCAGTCGCACCGGTCGCTACTGGGCCACTGTGTGCGTGAGACTTTAAAGACAAGAACGACATATTCTGCTATGTCAAGAAAAGAAACTTGACTCTTAAAGTTGAGTGGACATGGTACATTTTCTTTTAAGTAGTGCCATGAAGTAGTTTCTTTATTGAATAGCTGAAAGGAACTATTTATAGGAGTGCAAGTAGCAAAACCTGCGAAACAGGATAACATGCCGAAGAGAGTGTAGATTTTTTTCTTTTAAATTTTACGTAAAGGTTGGAGTTTATCACCCTATAAACGCTGCTGCTGATCTTAAAATTTTCTATATCAATGATGACATTACAAGGGTATATAACCAGAATCAACTAAGTTTTGTTCGAGTTGTGGACTGGCATTTTTGAACATCAACAGCTAACACGGAGCTTGACACAATGTAATTTGATCACCCATCTAGAGGCACAGCATTGCAAAAGTTACTTCACTTTCACGATCGTTATTCGGTCGCGGTATCCCTTGCGCCAGAGAGAGTTATTTAAATATTTTAAGTTAACATGTTCTAATTTAGATTTTGAAAACGTGTGCGTGGAATGTGTGAATATCTTTATTTCTGTATAATAAATCCACTTAAAATCATTTTTATTTTAAAAAGTTTATACAAAATATTTGTTATCTAATAACTTCTTTTAAAACTTTATTAAAGTGTCACTTTTATAGAGAGATAAAAATACGAAATGAACAAATGTGTTCAAAAGTCATGTTGCGTCCAAGAAAATATACCGTGATACAAAAGGAAAGTGATCCAGATTAAAAGAACTGCAATAATAGCGATGCTCAAACTGTACATTTTCGATGACCATTATTCAACTGGACTCGGGAGCGCCTATTGTTTCTTTCACACACCAATTTAACGAGTGTCTTGTTAACATTTCTCCGCCAATTCGCCTGTTACTTTACGAACTTACGACTTCAATAACTCGTGTAGTTTGGCGACGCGACTTGTAGCTGATTGGTGCCAGTTCCGACGCTGATATATTTAGGAGGGGTCAGATTTTGTAATCTACCGAAATGTTTGAGAAACTCTTTGTTTTAAAATACTTATTGCTACATCGGAGGTAATCCACTATGAGCACCCGCCTAAATAGAACCTGCACGAATAGCACCTGGCCGAGTCCACATTCAGCACCTATTGATAGGCAGGCACACACACACACACACACACACACACATACATACACACACACACACACACACACACCCCCCCACACACACATACACACATACATACATACATACATACATACATACATACATACATACATACATACATACATACATACATACATACATACATACATACATACATACATACATACATACATACATACATACATACACACATTGATTTTGGCAGGTGCTATTAGTGGATTCAGATGTATTTTTACATTTTTGTCCACGAACAGCACCTACAATACAGCAGCCTAGTGCTGACTACTGGTGTTTGTTAGACAAGATGTTATTAAATGAAACGTGCTACCATAGAAGTGATGGCAAATTAATAAAAAGCTTTTCTGATCTATAATTATTAAAGTCTGATATTTTAACACATCAAAATGCTTGAGAAGCTCTTTGATTTATAATTATAGCCGGAACATAGTGTTATGTTAGTACAGTCTATATTACAACCTTTTCCTGTGTTAGTAAAGAGATGGTGGCAAGCTGATGGTAATGCTTTTATAAAAAAATAAAGTAAATTCGACGACAAAATATTTATGGTCTCGCGATACGTGCCGTGCGCTCTTAACGCAAATGATCGTGGAATAGATGAAAGCAAAGCAGTTCAGGGTAGAGCCACTAAATATAAATGATTGCCAATAAATACCATAGGCAATGCAATAAGCCCTTGTACTGTCAACAGCAAAAGTCGATGATAAGAATCAGATGAAAACACGCGAATTTTTACGCGTCAAATTAGCATAATGTTATTTTGTCTTGACGTTTTGAAACGTCAGACGTCTCCCTGTGACCACGGATCCTATAAAGGGTTCAGAAGCGTAAATTTCAGATTTTTTTTTTAACATAATGCCATTGTGCATGAGGTTGTAGTAGATAGATAAATAGTTAGCAAAATGTTTACTCTCCTAGTTTTACAATCTTACATACTTTCGTTTTCGTTTACGTGATCGAATGGCGAATGAATCTTGCACTAGGCACCTTTGTTTTGATAATTTACAACGACGACGTTTGTTATCAACTGTACTATCATCATCATATCATCATCGTCATCAATTCATATGTCCCCACTGCTGGGGCACAAGCCTGCCCTATGGATGGATAGGGAGAACGGGCTATAAACCACCACGCGGGCCCAGTGCGGTGGTGCGGTGGTTGTTAATGACTGCAAATGCAGTCGGGACCATAGGCTTTACGTGCCTCTGTGTCCGAAGCAAGAAGGAGCTCGAGATGATACATTTTTGGTCACCCATCCGATGACCGGCCTTTGCGAAAGTTGATTAACCTCAGCACTCGCAGACTGGGCGCGTTAACCACTGCGCCGCCGCCATCGAGCTCCTCCAACAGTACTATATAGAATACTATATAGAACTTAATAGGTAGCCTATGGTCTGTTTTTATATTAGGTTCTTATATAAATACAATTTTCTCGTATCGATGCCAAGACTTGAAGTAACATTTCAAAACTGTTTTACTATGACTCCTTTCAACCTTTATTATTGTTTCATGATGAAAGGTATGTTGACCTTGTTTGGTTGATGGATTGATAATTTACCTCCATTACTTGGAAGGTCACATCGGATTCAGTGAAGGGTGTTCACCCCGTGTAATCATCATTATTGATTGCGCGTAGGAGGTAATTTATGTGGTCGATGACGTCCAACGGCGACGACATAATATGCTATTGGATATATTATGTACTTATATGTATGCATTTTTTTTCTGGATATTTTTTGAAATGGGAAAGCTCTTGGCTTTCATTTCGCAGATGGTCAGTGAAATAAAGACAAGAGCAAGAGCAAATCAGGTTGCGAACGTCTTAAATAAATTAATAATGACAAGAGGGAGTGCACTTAATTTGGAATCTTCATCTATGATCTTCATTCTACCATCTTCTCCACTATGTTATATGACATTTTCCAAATCTATTGTTTTTATTTTTAGGAATCTCCTGACTGTTTATATATTGCTTTTCTGTTGAATCTGTGTGATTTGCTATAGTTATACCTAATAGAAACGTAAATGTGAAAAATCTAGCTTTCGTGCTATGGATTCGAGGGGTACCTATCTGAAATTTCGCCAAAGCGGCGTCTCCTCCTTAAATAGCTACTCGCCGTCCATGTCAGGACTAGCGAGCAACGACGTCAAGAACATGTCCACAGATGGACACAGAATGAGCGCGACATCGCCGCCATTAGCTTTAGGGGCGGCAGACTCACACCGCACGTCACAACTGCCTAGGTTGAATGCCTATTTTGTTGTCGCCCACATTTATTTTTAGTTCTTTACAAGTAAGCACTTCTTTCATCTCAGTTGAAGTTAAGGGACGATAAGGCGGACAGTGGAAGCGTACTTCACACGGAATCCTCAACTGCTGAGGTACTGGTTATCTTAGCTTTAACTTTCTCAGTACACAACAATGCTGTTAGCACTGATGTTATGGCATCATAATTATAAGATGGTGGTAGCTAGCCAGGCGAACTTAAAACTAGCCCTACCACCAACTAAACCGAGTTAGGATGTGAGGTCCGGTGATGCTCCACCAGACCACTGAGGCTGTTACAATGTCCATTTTGTTATTGCCTATTAGCCACTTGCATGACAAACAACTACGAGTTGGCTGGCTGGGAATAGTGAGCTGGGGTTACGATGACTTTGATAGCACGGTTCACTTTCCATATTGTAATCGTTCAACATTACAGCCGAAGTTACAGCCCCAGGACATCGCTGATCCGACACGCTGTCTGCCGGCCAATTGCCGTGCGCTTGCGCAGCGCGGCACCCATTGAAAGTAATTGGTCGTTGTAAAACTGCATCTATGACCTCACCACTTTTATGGACGTAGGAGTGACCGCTTAATGGACCGTTGTTTATTAGGTAAATATGTATGAGTAATAATTTGCGTGCGGAAGGGTCCGTAGTATGTGTTTATCAATTTATATTTGGGTTTGGTTTGTCATCCATATAAAGAAAATTTCTTTACATGGATGAGAAAGTGGAGAATTCTTAATGACTTTTCTGACAAGTAAATTTGTAGCTATAACTTTCGACTTATGCAGCTAATTAATAGCTACAAAATTATTTATCTGTAAAGTCATCAAGAAATCTCCACTGATAGAATACATAGAATACTCGTAGATTTCTCTAACAAATAAAGAAATAAATTTTAATACTCTTTCAATAATTTAATTTATTTATATTTATTTAATAATGTAAAATGTAAGGAATAGGTACGTACTTAAAAAGTAAGAATATATGTATAGTAGATTTTGTACGGGTGGACAGAGGACAGAGCATAATAGGACGTGTACTTATCCGGTATGTTCTCCTTTTCTCTCTGTGCTTTTATTTTCAACAATTCTTTTCCAATTTGTTACACGTAAAATTATTACATATTCAAAATTCATAATTCGAAATTCAAAATCATTTATTCAGTTTAGGCTATAAGTAGCTCTTGTGAATGTCACTATGCCATCGGTGCGTAAGTCTACTCTGGGCGGGAGATCTTGTACCGAGAAGAACCGGCAAGAAACTCAGCAAGTGTCCAGCTCTTTTCTCTCTTACAGCGTCAAAAATATTGGAAAATGCTATGATATTATTAATATATAAAGTCACTTTTTATCAACTGCAAATATTTTGAGGATAAATTCAACAACATATATTAACTATTTTTATGAAAAAACCTTAACTTTTTATTCGCTAGTTTTCAAGAAAAACGCCAAAAGACATTTCGATTAAAAAGAAAAATAAAGCACTTTCAGTAGTTTCAATTCAAAGGAGCCGAAACAGAGAGGCCGCAATGCCTTCACCGCTTACACGTGCCTCTAGTCTAGTTTCATTCAAAAGAGCCGACAGAGAGGCCGCTCTTAAAAATATTACAATTTTTGTGTCAGGAAAAGTAAAAAAAAACTATCCTGATTTTTTTTTAAATGGGCCTTATTTCTTTGATATAATTAGATGTTTTGTCAAAATATTTACAGTTTATAAAAAGCGACCATATTATTAATTAATAATATGATAAGAGATATTATTAATTGGTATTAAAAAACCGCATACAAGTAACTAATTAAGTGTTATATAAGGGCTACCGAAGTACCGAAGCGTGACCAACCACCATCATTCGGTGGTGGCAAATGAGAAATAAAAAAAATGTGGACGCAAGGCCGGCCATTGACCCCAGTGACGCCATTAGCCCCACTTCAGCCCCGTGAATTATGAACGAATCAGCCCTAGTGTGGTACCATAAAACTATAATTGACGTAATTCCACTCGTAAAGTAGTGAAGATACGATGTTGAACTCGAGTAACAGTACGGTAACTTTCCGTAGGTAAAAATAGCCTATATAGGCACTGTCCCACTGCTGGGCAAAGGCCTCCATCATTGAAATCAAGTAATCGCTACAATTGATAATTATTATTTATAATATAGCAGGAGAGAGGAGGAGCTCGATGGCGCAGTGGTTAACGCGCTCAGCCTGCGAGTGCTGAGGGTAAGCAACTTTCGCAAAAGCCGGTAATCGGATGGGTGGCCAAAAAATTTATCATCTCGAGCTTCTCCGTGCTTCGGAAGGCACGTAAAGCCGTTGGTCCCGGCTGCATTAGCAGTCGTTAACAACCACCAATCCGCACTGGGCTCGCGTGGTGGTTTATGTCCATTTTCCCTATCCATCCATAGGGAAGGCTCGTGCCCCAGCAGTGAGGGCATAAAATAGCTGATGATGATGATGATGATGATGATGATGATGATGATGATGATGATTTATATTTATATGGCTTAATCACCTCGCTTGCCAAATGAGGGTTGGTGATCACTACCCGGACTATGCATCGACAAATCCGAAACACACTTTACACGACCTGGGAATTGAACCCGCGACTTTCGGGTATCGGGCCGAGCGCTTGCCACACGGCCACCGAGGCGTTTTTTCCGTAGGTAACGTTGATTATTTCTTGTACCTATTATTGTTCACGGAATTATTAAGTGTGTATTAGGTACCTATGTATCGTGTGTTACTATCCGATATTTCGGCACAGTTGCATGCGCTGAGCAGCAGAGCAGATGTACTGAGCATCTGTGCCGACATATCGGATACTCTCACACAACAACTCTTAAAATCAAGACGTTGTCATCTCGAGACAAGGTTTTTATATGATTTATGTCATTGCAAGTATGATTGTATTCAACTGAATAATCAAATATTTTGTAAAGTTCCTCACACAAGACATAGTCATAATTCAACAAGCTTGGTTGCTATATCCTTATGTCGTACTAATGCTGGCTAAAGATCTCCAATTTAACCTTCATTTCAGTTACATAGATATGTTTGCTACATAAATTAATATATGTAAGAAACACCTTGCACAACTTTTAAATTTCTTTCTTAATAAGCTTTATTATACACAAACATACACATTGCTATTATTCTTTACATAATTATTCTAGTTAATATGTGGTTAATGTTGTTGGTGACACACTGACAAATGCTTGTTACTAAATGTTTATTGTGTGTGTAGAGAAAAAAAAAATAAAGAAAAAAAAACGGTAATAATCTCGTTAACAATCGTTATTCGAAAGTAGGGACCATGATAGTTTAAAAAGTTATATTCTCGTAAAAGTTATACCTAGTTGGTATGACAAACATTTGTTTTATTGATCTTGATTATGACTACTAAAGTAGCATGGTGTTATTTTGGAAGGAGGTATTTTTTTAAATAACGTGTATAATCTGGTTATAGCTAAAAGCAGTTTAGAGCTATCTGATGGTGTTAAATTTCATAGCAACACTATCAAATAGTGCATACAATGCTACTAACATTGATTTTATAGCCATACATATAAATATGGTGGTAGCTAGCCACGCGAACTTAAAACGAGTCCCAACCTAACAAACCAAGTACAGACATATATCCCGCGCTGGATATCTAACCCAACTAGGTGTGAGACTAGGTGGTCTAACCAAAAGACTAAAGATGCTGTTGCTAGAGGTAACGCATTCGAAGCCAGGCATGTAGCTGTAGATGCCTGGCTTGCCCGTGTGGTGCCGGACATATTGCACCACCTCATCTCTCCCCGTAGGTGTCGTAGAAGGCTAACTAGACTAAGACTACGGGACTATTCCAGAGGATGGTAGCAGCATCTCTATGTGATTACTTTAACATACTGCGATCGCCAACCCGCTTGCTCAGCGAGGTGATTATGGCAAATTCCCCTCATGATGCTATCCCCTCCCCAGCAGGGAGGTTAAGCGCCTCAGAGTGATGTGTCCGAAGGGACCACCACGACGAGTCGTGATTGTCAACAGTGCTCAGTGCTAGTTTGGTGGGTCGGACAGAACATCGGCTAACCCAACATACCTCGCGGAGTTGAAACCCCGCGAGATGATTCAAACAGCGACTTTCCTCAGTCTGATTTAAAAAAAACGCTTGCTCAGACATCCACCATAATAAATGACAATAGTGCTAGCTGTAGCAAAAGCTTTGGATATTAAAGCTAACCATGATACATAACAAACTAACATATATTGCTATTGACTTATAGTAAGGGTAGTACTCTAATAACAGCACGATATTTACTTGACTAAGTGTTATCCTAAACAATTTGCAAGGACTGTACGTACAAGCCGTAAATCCACCGGCACTAGTGTTACTAATGGTGTGCCTGCGACATTGAAGCATTACCTCATATTTGTATGGACGACCCGGTTATCGGTCATCGGGAACACCGTGTGCATTAATTATTTAAATTCTGAATGTCTGCGTGATTTACACACTCGTACGTACGTGCGAATAGGACCTCGTACTCGTTTCGAGTCTCTTCAATACATGCTTGAAGTAATGTCGTTGACACTTTGTCTTGTATCAGGTAAGTTTTATTATAGGTGTTCCAACAAAGCGAAAGGAAGTTTCGGTAATGTTAAAAGGAGAAAATAGGATGTTTAAATGAAGAAATAAAACTTAATCTCCATTGTTGGAATTTAATACCTTCAAATTTTGAGTTCCCGGCTACTGACGTCTTTTATAGACCAAGCAATCATCAGTACCATTTGTGTTTATGACATGAACGTTGCATGGAGACCCGATACAATAAAATTAGAAGTTAGTCGTAAACCTTATTGATAATCGATGGTAAATCCAAATATGGAAGTGCACTTCACTGTGAATTCTCAACTGTTGAGGAGCTGGCTATCATTACCTCTTAACTGTCGCAAGGGAACGACGCTATAAACATCGCTGTAAAGGCTACAGACCGTGATAATGAAAACGGTGGATACTAGTCAAGCCCTACCACCAACCAAACATACGTACCAAGAGACCGCAGAAGAAGTAAGAAAAAGAGCCTAGAAATAGGAAAGTAATACCAATAATTTTGGAAAATGAAACTTCCAGTTTACAAAATGAGACAAAAAGAAACAGAAAAACTCATGACTATTTAAAATACTATTTGTGTAATTTACAAACAGTGTCAAGATTATGGTAAGGCAATGAATTATGTAAATTTTCTGAACAATGCCTAGTTCAATAAAAGTATATAGCCCCGTAGCCTGATCGGAATGACATAAGAAGGACATGGTGATAAATTTAGTGACGAACCAAAGTAATAATCGTCAGTTCGTTGACTTATACTCGAAGTCAGGAGTCGTTTTGAGGCAAGCTGGTAAATTTCACATGTAGGTGCTATAAGCGAGAACTTCGTTATTAGGTTAACAAAATGCATGGAAAATTCTATATTTGCGATCTTTTACGTTTAATGTTATACTTCTTGATACACAAGTCCAAGGTGGTTTTCCCTTTTGTTGTTTTAACAAATTTATCTTTCATGTAGGGTTCAAGGCTGCGTTTTTTCGCAACCAATCTATGACCAAATCCGCACTGGGTCTGCGTAGTGGTTTATATCCCGTTCTTCCTATCCATCTATAAGGAAAAATACTTCCTGAAAATTTTCTGCACGAATCTGAATCCAGCAGGATAGCAGCTGTCTCGTCGTTAGTCAGGACTTCTCTTTATATCATGGTGGGCCCGGATCACCCTGGCGGGAAGTGTAGGGGTGTGCTAGGATTTTTAGTGGGTATAATATTTCTCCTGAATCCACGTTGAGGCCATAGAGCCTGGGCAGGAAGGCGGGAGCTAGGGAGAGAGCCCTACTGGTAGATGATAGATGGTAGTAATAAGCTGTTTCCCTAGCATAAAAAATGACTTTTCTTTAAAAGCGATATAAATTCAGTAATAAAAAAATTACTGAATTATGATTTTATAGCTTTATAACAAAAAACTTGATACGTCTGCTTTTAATATAGCGGGCACAGAGTATATTCAAACCGGTAGTGGTTTATCTGTAAGTGTCAGTGTACTTACGGTTAGAGTAGTTTTTGCTTGAAGCGTTATTTTAATTAAAACCTAAATACAATAACCTTAATTCAAATAAAAACTATATACGGCCAATATATCAAATCTTAATAAATTATAAACTCACTAGTTTATCGAATTACCACCGGTAGCAATCGACTTTACCGCATCCCTAAAATATGACGTCGTGCGGGCAGCGGCCCCCACAACGGCCGAGCAATAACACGAGGCTCGTTCAAGCCAGGGAGCTGTGCATACGCCGCAATCGGCATAATTATTTCATGATCTGTCTGTCGCTCTGACGTCTACATTCATTTCTTTTTATGAACTTAGCAGCAATAGCAGTAGAATTTAAAATCTGTTTCCTGACACGTACCTACAACCTGGACATTTTTAAGGCAAGGGTGAACAGGTATTATCTAGGCAAGTATGCTACATACTAGGCCGCATCATCGCTTACCATCAGGCGAGATCGCGGTCAAATACTTGCCTATAAAGAATTTAAAAAAAATGTTTCCCCCGCTTTTTGTGTAAGTGTGAACAATAATAATAAATTCGTTTTAAGTTTACATATAGATGATTCTGTGAGAGCAGGGTAGTTGCCTATTCCATCAGCCGCTTAGCTTTGTGCTACCTATTATTAATACAATGGACATTATTATGTCTAGCGATTTGATGTGTAAAAGCATCCAATTTGATTATCTTTCTGCTTAACGCTTAACCCTTTCTTGTTGGCTGTTAGAATATTGTAACTCACACATTCGCCGCTTTGTAAATGTATTTAACCATCCCCTTATGTATTCGCACCTATGCATATATATCATATCATGGTATATATTATTATTAATATCCAACTATGTCTACAACTCTTTAGATTTACTGCCTAAATTCATCATTATTCTCTGTTCCGGTTTCCGTGTGCCGCCACAAACAAACAATAGATTATTGTGTAACTGTTACAACAAGGGTTGTTTTGATGGCATACACGGGACCATATTTAAATATGTGACTTAATCAGCACCGGTTATTTGCAGGGTCCACTGTACGGACTGCGCCTACACAAGATCCATTGAGCTGCTGGGAGACCGGGACTGTTCACCACCAGGGCAGTGCCGTAGAACATCTCGCAATCCCTGAGCTAGGCCAACTCATAGACCCATTAGTTAAATTATATTTTTATATTAAACCCATATTAATAGTTGTACGTGTTGGTGTTTCTTTAAAAACCTGCAAGAAAATCACCGTTACCGTTGTTTCATTGTTGTATGTTTTTGTGCACTAATCGTTGGTGAACTAGCAAATAAATAAAATAAAATAAACTTACTTTGTTTCTTCATAATTCAAGTATTTACTACTTCGACGGTTCAACCGTAAGTGTGCCAACGCTGTCGATAACAGGCAGGCGGCATACCGCGCTTGGATCAGAGGTAAAGCTCTTGGGGATCCCGAAACTCGCTCGGTGAAAGCAGCCTATAATAATGCCACCAAGTCTTGCAAAAGAGCCTACATTAGAGCGGATGCCCAGCGCGTTGCACGGGTCGGCCAAGAACTACTGACGCATCCTACGGGCAGCCGTAGCTACTGGCGTCTGGCCAAAGCCTTGCAATCAAATTTCTGCCAACCCTCGCTGCCACCACTGAGATGTCCTGACGGGACTTTAGCTCACAAGCCGCAGGAGAAGGTCGATCTCCTGGCCAAGCTCTTTGCAGCTAACTCCCGAATCGATGACTGCAATGCACAGCCACCTTCAATTCCTCACTGTGGCCACACAATGCCTGATTTTAAAATCAGGCAGTGTGATGTCCGTGCGGAGCTGCAGTCAATCCATGTCCGGAAAGCTAATGGCCCTGATGGCATCCCAGCAATAGTCCTGAAAATGTGTGCAGCGGAGTTGTCCCCCGTGTTAACGCGCCTTTACCGTCTCTCGCTCTCTTCTGGTTGTGTGCCGGAATCTTGAAGAGAAGCTAATGTGCAACCGGTCCCCAAAAAAGGAGATCGGTCAGACCCATCTAATTACCGCCCCATAGCCGTTACTTCAGTTTTGTGCAAAATCATGGAACGTATTTTAAATAAACAACTTGTACACTACCTGGAAGAACACTCCATAATTCATGATCGCCAATACGGGTTTCGGCCGAAACGATCAACGGGTGATCTTCTAGCGTACGTTGCACATCTCTGGGGTGAGGCTATTGACAAGCGTGGTGAGTCATTGGCTGTTAGCCTTGACATAGCCAAGGCTTTTGATCGGGTCTGGCACAAAGCTCTTCTCTCCAAGCTCTCGGCATACGGTCTGCCTGCTCAGTTCTGCAACTGGGTCGCTGGCTTCCTACATGAGCGGAGAATCCGTGTCCTGTCTGATGGATGCGCTTCGTGGTTCATGTCAGTGAACGCTGGTGTCCCTCAAGGTTCCGTTCTGTCCCCCACGCTGTTCCTTCTGCATATCAATGATATGCTTCCACTTGGAAATATTCATTGCTATGCAGATGATAGCACAGTGCATGGGGGATATAACGGTCACCCAGCGGCTGGGCGGGTCGAAACCGAAGTTAACCGAGTGAATCTTGTCATTGAGCTCGATCGGGTATTGGACCTCATATCTAAATGGGGCTCCAATAATCTTGTTGAGTTCAATGCCAAGAAAACACAGGTGTGTGCGTTCACGGCAAAAAAGTCACCATTTCTTCCCCTTCCAACTCTTCAGGGTACATCTCTAAGCCTGCAGAGCAGTATCAACATGCTCGGTATGACGATTTGCTGCGATCTGAACCAAAAGGACTACATCGAAGCCGTGATCAAAACAGCCTCGCGAAAACTCAGTATTCTGAACAGGGTGCGGCGATTCTTTACGCCTGACCAGTTGTGCCTTTTGTACAAGACACAGGTACGGTCTTGCGTGGAGTATTGCTCGCACATCTGGGACGGTTCCGCAAAGTACCTTCTCGATGCTTTGGACAGATTGCAGCGTCGCGCTGTACGCATTATCGGCAACGCAGACGTCACAAATACCCTTGAAACTCTGCAATTGCGAAGAGATATTGCGTCACTCAGCGTGTTTTACCGCTTATACCATGGCGAGTGCTCTGAAGAACTCTTTGACCTCATCCCACCTTCTCCCTTCTTCCATAGGAGTACACGTGCTGCTCTCCGAAGTCACCGCTTCACTGTCTCTAATATTCCATCGCGCACTAAGAAATTTGGTGACTCGTTTTTTTGTCGCACCTCCAAAACATGGAATAGTTTGCCAGCACACGTTTTCCCTCCTTCCTATGATATGGGGTCCTTCAAACGAGGCGTGAAGAGGCACCTTGTGGGCCGGCAAAGTGAGGATAACTGACGCTGCGCTGTTCTCACGCTGCACCAGTTATCGTCGCATCTGGATTCCATATTTACTTAACATCAGGTGAATTGGAGTCATTTGCCGTGCTACGTATAAAAAAAAAAAAACTCGTATAATCAATTTGTGCCAGTTAGAATGTTTCAAAAGGCCAGAACGGTTATTTTAAATTCAAAATAGGCAATTAAAGCATAGCCAGTCGTTATGGAGTCCACGATTTAAAAGTCTTATCCTGTTCTGACCTAAATATTGCTAATACATTTTTATAGCTTGGCTGTTTTTTAGCTTTGCGACAGTTGACCTGTATAACTTAAAACTGAAGAACAGCAGGTATTGCCGATCAGAATCAGAAATATTTTTGATGTGTAACATCTTTCCGTTTGCTTTCTATATATATAAGCAATTTGTGGGAGTGATTTCGTGAAATGGGACGGAAGTTTGTGTAACAGTGTAACAGGAAGTCTTTTAGAAGAAAATTTAATATCAATACTCTGAACATCTCATATTATTATTATATGTGACATATTGTGTCATTTGACTATCAAAGGTCATTTTGATATGTCAAATGTCTTCTAATGAGTATGTACTGCATTTATTTTATCTATATATTAATACGTAAAGCAAAAACTTTGTACCCCTTTTGACGAAAATTGCGCGGACGGAGGAGTATGAAATTTCGCACACTTAGAGTTTATATAGAGAAGGATTGCAGAATGTTAATATTTTTTTTTATTATGCATAAAAAATACATTAAATCAATAAATAAACATTACACACATTACCATGTATTTGACACACACGCATATTACATATTATACTCTTTTCAAAAATTTCAACAATGGAAGAGGAGCGGCCGAAATCTGTCAATGTCAAGCCAAACTTACATTCTATCTTTTAAAAATTTTCATTGCTTAAGATACAATCCGTGCAACCTTAATAAAATTACGGTCGAATTTCGACCACTGGGCGACCACTAGTAGTTAAAAATAAAATGATGTAATACCTGACCCATTTTTTTCAGTATATAATGTTAAAATTGCTTATTATGAGATGTCAAATGTTACACATCATATGCGACTTAAGGCTCGCTCGATTTTTTTAATGCTGGGACCATCTGAACTATGGCCTTACCCAGAGCCGCATTAAGTCATGTATAGGCCCCTCGGCACTGCATGTATCAGGGCTTATTTTTTTCTAGGCTTAGCCAAAAATATACTTTTTTTTCTCTGACAGAAAAGTCTCTTAAGTTTCGCGGAGCCCATACATTTTTGCCTTTAGGTTAATTCAGTATTGTTATTGATCATGCGGCCTTACCAAATGATCAATAGCAGTAAGGAAGATTAGGTCAGAACTCATACATAACCCACCACGCAATTTTAACGGCTTTTAAAGCTATTTTTAAGCCAATACGGTGACCCAGCATAGTAAAAGTTGCTGACAACGCGCAAGATGATACGCCATCGAGCGATTATTTTAAATTCTTAATAGAAACTGCGATGCGCATGCGACGAGTCACACATTTTATTCCATTCAATACGATTTACAGAGTATATTTAACTTATCGCTATGATCTTAGCGATCGTTGCATCAATATTCGCGACGGCTAGTGTCAGATTAACCGGCCGAGTCCGGGAGACGTGATCATGTTACCGATCGTTTCCAGTCTGTATAACTCGGCCAAAGACGGATGTTTGTATGTTAACTACTTATTATTTAAAAAAAAAAAAAAATTTTCAAAAAAATTTTTTCAACATTTCTGTTTTTGTAATTTGTTCGCAACAAAATTTGCTTTAAAAATCATTTTGAACATTTTATACTTATTATTTTATTTGATAATAATTGAGCTGTTGAATTATTAGGTTGACCTATTATTTTGAAATGTCCAACTCAAGGCTCAGTACCTAGTCTGATCAATTGATATTGGGCCACAGAGGTACGAAGGTGTTCCAATACCAAGTTTTTTTTAAATATTTTTAATATTTCCCGATCTCTTTATCTGAATCAACAGCATGTCATGTGTGAAGGCTAGAAAGCAGTTTTGGCGCTCCTGATTTATATAAATATATTTGTTAAAAATTATTTTAAAAGAATATGCTTAGAAGCGAATATACTTACTTAGAAGCAAATTTTGGAGTATTTTATAAAAATCTTCCAGGGTATACTCATATAAACTGTGATGTGACATTTTGCACGATCGATACTAAAATAAAACATCAACCTCACAATGATGACATCTTCTCAAAAATATTACAATATAAGAATACTCGTAATACGTCATACGTAAGTAAAACAAAAATTCGTCCAAAAACCGAGTCTCCTTGCTAGTTTACCACATTTAAAAGAAACCTTATTTAACAAAATCAAAGTCAAACCATTTATTCATTATAAGCATTCATAAGCACTTATTGGCATCAATACTATAAAATCCATCTGAATTTACCACCAGTTCGGATTTTGGGGGAGCCTTTCACCGAGTAGAGCTTAGGAGAGAACAAAGTGAAAACCAGCAATTACTGCATTACGTGCAAGCGAGGAGACACGAGCAGGTGGGTTACTCTTGAAACACAATTGCAATAATCAATTTCCAATCCCAAATCATTGTTAACGAAATTAGCTGCGCTAGCCCACAGGTAAATTTATAGTGTATAATCTTATCTCATTTTAAGTGAACTGTTAGTAAGTTCTTATGGAAAATAAAATGTCTTTAAACCTAAATCTAAAAAATTCAAATGGCACTCTTAAAAGCGATAATAGCGCTACATTAGAATTAAATTGCGTGAAAATTGAGTGAACAAATTATTATTTAGATGGGGCGTTCTGAAATTGCGAAACTTATCCCAATATCGATACATATTAATCGCATTGGAATTGTATTGACATTGAGTTTGCGTCAAGAGTAGCCTACCAGTTATACTGTGACGTGCATGTACAATACTTTATAGCCTCCCAGCCTGCCAGTTTCCTGCGATACCTGACTTTTATTTATGAGTAGTTTGTACAATCATCGTTAACACAAAGGGATGTGCAAATGATACTGTCGGATGTGCCTGCTTAAATAAAATGAAATAAATTTATTTTCATCTGATTTTTTAACACCCTCTGTGTTGCCTTCTTTTGCTAGATCCAAAAGAATACAACACAGAGGGTGTTAAAAAATCACACAATATGTGATTTTTTTATTGGAATGAGATTTCTGTTGGCTTCTGATCGCTTTTACAGCGTAACCGAAATCTGGTGGGATGCGGGAATCTAAAGGTTCCTTAAGCCGAGGTGATCAAACATCCTCAGAAGGTTTTTAGAGAAGATGACAATGATGTCATCTACTCGTGAGCGTGAGCCTTAGAGCATAAAACCAACCATCACGCAAGCATGTCACCTTCCCCTACAGCTTCATGGTCCCCTATTACAAAGACAATTTAACACTACGTTTCCCTACTATGTAGATTATCCGAAGCGAAAGCGGTCGGAATCGAAACAAATGAACATTCAAAAATATGAATTTAAGTTTTTCTTTTCAAACTATAATAGATCATGGTAACTTACACTAGATTAAAATAATTATTCAGGAGATTATTTGAAGACAACAAAAATAAATTATGCATAAAGTCTGGAAACCAAAAAGGGCTTAAAATGTTTAAAAAAAATTATACTTAACTAGCTGACCGGCGGAATTTGTACCGCTTTGACAGTTTCCATGACAACAAAACAAACAAAACGTTAACAGTTTCCATGACAACAAAACAAACAAATCATTCGTCCGCTAAAGAAGACCCGTATCCTATGATGGACCCCTATAGCAGCGGCACCTACCGGATTCAATTGTAAATCTAAACCATTCTCGAATCCACTTGAACACATACAGAAAATTTCATCCTAATCGGTCCAGCCGTTTAGAAGGAGTTCAATAACATACACACGCACAGAAGATTTATATATATAAAGACTAGCGGCCCGCGACTTCGTCCGCTTGAATACCGGGTCCAATTCTATGCATGTATTATATATAATATAAACCTTCCTCTTAAACCACTCTATCTGTTAAAAAAAACCGCATCAAATTCCGTTGCGTAGTTTTAAAGATCTAAGCATAATACATAGGGACAGCAGACAGCGGAAAGCGACTTTGTTTTATACTATGTAGTGATATTCAGCAACTACTCCAGAAAAATATTCAAAGAGTATGTTTGTAACAACAGAATTTAGAACAAAAAAAAGCTGACCGTTGACATAATGGAAATGTGACAGTGAATGTCATTGCATTATTAGTAAGAAAATCTGTAGTACTATAAAATAATAAAATCAAAAATTTTGTTGTAAAATTCTTTGAAATATATAATTATGATATTAAGATTTAAAACTCTCATATATGAGGCGTTGGTGCATATAATGCTAGCGAGTGCCCTACAAAAGTAACTTATACATATTACAGAAGATATGAAGGGAGATATCAATAGAAACATAACATGTCCATGAAGTGGTCCATGAACAATTTATGAAATTCATAAAGACAAAGTAATTCAGCGTTGTATATAAATCAATCCAACAAAGTGACTTGAGCAGTTTTAAATTTATGACCAAAGAGTGCAAGGTAATATGAATTATCTTAAAAATGTGAAATTATGTGCGTACACTGAATTTGTAATTCATTAACAAGAGGAGCCCTTGAGACCTGCATTTAGTAGTTTCTTGGTATCAAAATTGTGACATCGTTTATATTAATGCTGAAATATGTATCAAGGTATTTTTGGTTCTGAGACTTACTATAAAATTAAATGAAAAAACTGAAACTAAATTCATCAATGTGTTTTTTGCTTTCTGCCTTACTAAGCATGAATGAGAAATATGGAAAAGAAGCAATATTAGTATGGGATGCCGTGGAGTACCTACTATGATAATTATAGTCTGACTATTTTATATCGCGGATCGAACTGATGTTGAATACAAAGGAGGACACTACGGAAAAAAATGTATTTGCAATAAAATTCACGTAAAATTTATATACCTACATATTTTGTCAAATATTTATAGATTGTAGCTTTCAGTCAGTTTGTAAATGATAAAACTCGGTCTCTATTTACTACCAATCAAATATAATAGTCATGTATACAGTATAGTAAAGAGGTGTTTTATTTGAGTTTTTAAAGGTATATTTAGATCGCAATCAGGACAGATTATCCCCAAATAGGTACACTTGGCGAATTACAAATTCCACTCAAATTACACAAGATCAAGACTAGAATTATATTCCTTTGATGAAACTTAAAAATAATTTTGATAATTTATGCTCAATTTGTAATTTGTTTTTTATTTAAGGCATGTTTTCTGGGATTCGACGCTGGATGTCACAAACGCGTTTGTCACTTACGTGAATCGTCATGCAATTAAAATTTACTCAGTTGGGCACATTTGCGTTTGGTCATATTCGCAATTGGTCACAATCGCACAGCCGAAACTTGATGTTTGTCAAAATCTTCTTCTTCTTCATTTGTTTACGGCATGTTTTGTATCTACAGCCGAACACAAATCCGCCAATATCACGTAGGTAGCCAATACACGGAAGGATTAGCATGGAATAAATTATAATTTTGCGTTTTTATGCAAATTTACCAAGAACAAGTACAACACAACATGCTTCAGATTAGTTATTATATAAATATAATACACACACACAGGACTTCTTGGCGGGAAAGTGAAGAGTCATGTCTGCGGTTTTGTTTTATTTTCTAAAATTTGTGTTATGTCGAATATTAATGTGAAATAATGGTGGATTATTAACCGTTAAGTGTTCGTGAGTGTGCATGAGTGTTGCAAATGAAACAAAACAGTGCAACGTCACTTTTCAAATTCTCTCAAGAAGTCCACCCGAGGACTTAATAAAGCCCCACATCTTTACTGAGATACTCGAGGGGTTGGGGGGTATATCATTTCTCACTTCTCATTTCTATTCATTCATCATCATCATCATACATGAAAGAAATTATTATTGTTTAAGTATTGTAAGACTTTTTCATTGGCTAAATGCTTGTGAAAAGCCATTATTAAAAAAAAAAAAAAAAAAAAAATACACACACACAAGAGTTATTTATAACTTGATATTGTTTACTGACAAAAATGATATTAATTTTTATTTTAAAGTTGGAGAATTTACCATACTTAAAATGCCTTTAAAATTAGTGGAACGGGGAATATAGATCGGATGTTGATGACGTAGTTGTTGACATTGAATAAGGCTTACAAAGAGACAGTGTTTATAATTTGCACTGGTTGGACAGAGCCATTCAACAGTTTTCCGAATTTGTTTGTAATAAATTTGCCTAAATAAGTATGTATATACTTGCAACGTCTGACAAATGCCGTTTAGGGCTGTTAGGTTTCCTAATGTTAAGCGAGTTAAACATTAAAACGAATAGCATCCTTGAAATTGTAGTCTCAACGTACCTACTTGCTACATACAGTCGTTGATTCCAATCGGAACGTCTAGAAGAATCTAGAAGGGATGGAGCCACGCTTGAGTGATGCTATCCACTCTAAAAGCATCCTCTCTACTTTGTCTACTCTCTGAGGATTATGGGCGGTATTTAGGAACCTTTAGTTTCATGCCCCCAAGGTCTGGTTACGCTTTTATAGCCATAACCTACCAAGACATCTTAAAAAACAAACAAAAAGCAAACTGCATTGTTTTTGACCGTCAACAAAATGGATTGACAACGTAATTGCTCGGTGCAGAGTGGCCCCAGTACGCCCAGTAGCCAGCGGACCGTTCGCGCCTTCTCCACACGGGTCATTGTATCCGCAGCGTGACGTCATCGGTGACCTTGGTCGCACCACCCTCCCCCCACCCCCCGCTGCACGAGCGAAAAATGCGACGCGGCCACAGCGTGCGTGCCCCGCCGTAAATAGTTACGATCGTCTTTTATTTGACGCCCGAAAAGTGAATGTATCGCCATTTGTAAAAGTGAATTTTGTGTAAGTATTCTTAATTTTGAGCTACGAATACTTTACGTCTGTTTTTACGACTTTCTTTTGGTAAAACGGAAAAGTAAAAACTTTATAATGATGATAGTTACTAATATTATAAAGAGGAAACCTTTGTATTTTTGTATGTATGTCTACAACGAATAAACTCAAAAACTACTGGACCGATTTAAAAAAATCTTTCACCATTAGAATGCTACATTAGCGCTGAGTGACATAGGCTATATTAAAAAAATGCGGTATGAAGTCCGCCGGGTCAGCTAGTTTCCTATATTTTTTTAATTGTACCTCCACAAGTAATCAATCCTATACATACATAAATACAAATCTTTCTAGTACGAAAACTTTTCTATAAACAATATTGTGTTGTTTTTAAAATAAAAGTAAAATAGAATAAAATAGTAAAAACAACAACAATGAACTCCGTATTTTTATAAAATATTTTGAATGAGCAATTAGTATAAAACAAAACTACAATCATGACACTTCATTTTCCCGCGAAGAAGTCCTCCAACAAACACTTGATAGACGGTAAACATCTATGAGTACACAGGGAAACTTTTTCGTAAAATTAATCGAAGGACAGGTTCTGTTATTGAAATTCCCTCGCATTGAAGACGATGACGTCGTGTCAGTGGTTTCAATTTTCGGAGAGCCTCGTTTGTAGCACAAGATAAGAAGACCCAGAAGTTACACTTCATACAAATGCGCTCAACTAACGCACACATAGGACTCTCGCGGCTCGGAATCTTGGAACAGCTCGAGGGACCTATTTTTAAATCGCACGTATGACATTGTGTTGTCGCATGCGATTTAAGTCACACTCGTCTTCTAGTGGCATGACGCCGATTTTCCGTAATTTTGAATCGTTCGTTTCCGGTGCCGCAAACACGAAATGTTGGATGTTATCTGTTCCACGCAGAATTTAAATAAAACTGGTAACAACGGCAATGGATACGGACCGTAATAGCCATGTTTCTATTGGCTGTTAAAAAAACCTTTGCTTTATTTATTTTATTTATTTATTTATTTAAACTTTTGCAACACAGCTATTACATGGCGGACTTAATGCCTGAGGCATTCTCTACCAGTCAACCATAGGGTGGTGCAGAGATAACATTGGCAGGTGCAATTTATTTGTATCATAAATGAATTTTTAGTAGACTTTATAGTAGAAAAAACTATTAATAACACAAACAAACGAGTGACATGACATTGACGCAACGCATTGATTTTGACGGTTATTCTATCAAGCACTTTGTATCGCTCAACGTTGCAGTTGAGTGGGTGAGTACTCGTTGCGGTCGAGCGATTCAAAAATTTGGAAAGTCAAATGTCGAACAAAAATCAGTAGAAACCAAGCGCTCAACTCGAGACGAAGGAATCAAAAATAGAGCCCCGGAACAGTCCGAGTGCAGCTGTAGCGAGATTTAAAAAAAATATATATTTACGGGTAAGCACAGCGCCTTGATCTCACCTGATGTTAAAAGGGGTCCAACCGTTACGCCCTCGTTCCGCGAGGCGCTCGGCCGAGACGCCCACGAATTTTAAAATTTGTTTTTCCGCGACGCCCTCGGCCGCGACGCTCATGATTTTTATTTTTTTGCAAATTTCTTGAGAAAGTACTGTTGCGATTAAAATTGTTAAAAGAAAATAATAAATTTTGTTAGTCTGAGTTGAACTATATATTTTTTTGTTTAAATATGTATAAGTAAGTTGAATTGTATAGAAATATTAGGTGAAATAAAAGTTAGTTGATTTTGTTTGTATAATCATTTATTTTTTCTTTTTGTTTATCTTTTGTTAATATTAATAATCTGAATCGTTTTGAATATAAAAACCTACAAACTAATAAAATTGAAAAATCAACAAGTAATTACATAATTTGGGCATGCAAAATCGTTCAGACACCCATAAGTCTACAATACTACAGCTACCGGGTAAAGTTAGATTTATATAAACTTAGAGGTAAATAAAATATGTAAAATATAAAAATTTAACAAATCAATATAGGCTTTGGGAATATAAAAAAAAAACAAGAAATACCTATTCATTCAATGAAATTAAATCTAGATCATACTTTTGGTTTAGTTCTCGCTGGGTGTGTTACAGCTGGTGTACAATGTTATTACTATAGTATACAGTAGGTATTTGCACAGAGATAAAATGTAAATAAATTATTTAGATAAAGTATTATATTATATTATAACAATAAAGTATTTAGAGTTACCAGGTTAAGTTAAATTTGTATACTTAGAGGTAAATAAAACATGTAAAATTATAAAAATCAACAAATCAATATAGGCTTAGTGAATATAAAAAATAAACAAGAAATACCTATTCACTTAAAGAGATTTAATCTAGATCATACTTTTCATGTCAAAGTCATGTTAAAAGATACTTAATTAAAAACACTTCTATTCACAACAGTACTTCCTCAAATTTTGAGTAAAAAAAATTTTTTTTTTTTTACAACCGTGGGCGTCACGGCCAAGGGCGTCGCGGACAAATAAATTTTGAAAATCGTGGGCGTCCCAGCCAAGCGCCTCGCGGAATGAGGGCGTAACGGCCGGACCCGTTAAAACATGATAAGGCCTATTGGTGGAAGCGCACTTCACCCGGCATCCTCAACCAGTGAGGCACTGGCTATCTTATCTCAAGCTGCCGGATGGTGGTAGCTAGCCAGGCGGACAAACAAGTTCTACCACCAACCAAACCGAGTACACAAACTTGTATCATCCGCTGGGAATCGAACCCGGGACCTCTGGGTCTAAACCGGTGGTCTTAACCACTAGACCACAGAGGCGATTAAAATTCCGTGTCTGCGAGAGGTTTTTTATGCATGCGTTGCTCGAGCACCTTTGTATGAAGCTTATCTTCTGCAGTCTTCTTATTTTGTGTTAGTAGTCAGACGAAAATTTTCAATTTGCCCAACGCAAGTGAAAAAAAATACTTGTAATGACGTAATAATGATCGATAAAATTATACCTTTTTGTGACATTTCACAATTGCGAATTGACATTGAGTGATGGATGACCTCTTAACTTATTCCGAATTTCAATTGAAGTTATGCTTCGGCGTCGCACGAAATCTTCTGTAAAATATTAATCGCTTACGTAATTGTACAACCACTAATATTATGCTTTTAACATGAATACTTACCTATGCGTAGGTACTTGTCCTTATTTTAAGAGGACACATATCGACATATTTTATACCTTTACGAGTAAGTATCACTCGGCCTTCATCATCCCTAATGGTTAGTGATGATAAGGCCGAAAATGGAAGCGCACTTCACCCAGAATCCTCAACTAATTAGAAACTAGCTTCTTATATCAAACTGTCAGAACACACCAATGCTAGTTACGTTGATGTTATATCGACATAATTGAGATAAGGTGGTGATCAACCAGGTGGACTTAAAACACTCTTTCACCAACCAAACCTAGTACAAACGTGTGCCTTCCGCTGGGAATCGAACCCAGGATCGTAACCAAAGGAACGGATACTAGGTACAGGGCCCGAGTATATCACGCGCTACTTTGGTAAAGGATTTTAACACAACTAGTTTTCGGCATGGTCCGTTTCTTTCACTATTCTATAACAATTGTTATGGGTCGGAAAAGTAAAAATAAAAACAAACTAATAAACATGTTTGACAGGTGTTTTTTTCTTTTGTTTATATAATTTTAACGCAAATTTTGTTTAGAAACAAATTACAAAACACAAATGTTGAAAAAATTATATAAACAAAACAAAAAACATTTTATAAATAGCTTGGCTACTTCCTAACTGATCTTTAGTATTTGTAAAAATATTATGATCGGATGTTAACGACGTTATTGACATTGGCGGGCTGGTTAAAACCACGATAGCTCAATTGGGAGAGCACCTGACCCGGTATGTCAGAAGGGTGCAGGTTCAAATCCTGCTCCTGGAATTTTACAACATTTGTGTTTTTGTAATGTTTGACAGGTTTAGTATTAGTATTATTTAATTGAATATATTTCTAACACAAATTATACTACAAAAAATCTTTCCACAGTCCTTCATATAATAAAAACACATAACTTTAACAGCTCCATGTGATTTTTTAATAGTAAGGAGTAGGTACACAGTTTTCTCTTCACATATTAATATATAGAAATGTATCTACTTTTGTGTCAAGCTTATATGTAAGTATGTAAAGTAAAGCATATTCAATTGTTGAGCAAGAAACTAAAAATTACGCATTTGAAGGGCGGGTGTACAATGGCTGGCCTATATGCGCCTCTAACGAATAACTTAACATGACAAACCAGTGTTGCCAGTGGCCGATAGTCAAAAGTAACACGAGACGGTCCAAAAAGTAACATTTTCACGAGAAAAGTAACATTTAAATATTTTTTTAAATTATTATTATATACCACGGCACTTAATTACACAAAAAACATTATATTCTATTCTTGAAGCTTCGAAAGAAAGAAAAACAATGGATCCAATGTTGTGTAATTTAATAAGTACCTATACCTAATATTCGCTTCGCTACTTTCGCCACCTCTACCTAAGAAAGAGAAGAAAATGGACAAAATATAAATAAACAAAAGAAGATGAAACTATATTGCGTTCCGTTTCACGATTATCTTTGTATGCCGGAAAATATTTAATTATAGGTACCCATATTTATATCAAGTTCTCAAAGTAACGTAAAAGTAACATTTTGAATCGTGTAACATGGAAGTAACATGAGATGGTCAAAAGTAACGTAAAATGTTACAAAAGTAACATTCTGGCAACGCTGTGACAAACACATAATGCTTTACAATAGTGTTTATGCAATCGTACATTTAGTATTGCTTCATTACTATTTATTATTTTAATAAGTTGTTAAAATAAACAAATGTTAACTTAGGCGCCTTATATAAAATATTAAAGATAAGAATTTACGCCTCATGGTAACTATATATATCATAGGTCTCTACATTAAAAATTTCATTAGAAAGAGCACTTCAGTGTACCTGTAAAGGGACTCTAAAAGGGTTTAAAAAGTCAAATCATATTATAATAAAAGATCTACACGACTGCCCACATATGCGCTAATCCAGTTTGTGTATAATCGTCATCCCAGTATTATGAACACTGCAATTAGTTTAGGGCGACAGTGCGGGTCAGTCAACTGTCTGACATTTCGCGACCTTGCCGTCAGTGTGTGCCGAGCCTAAGGTCAAAACAGACTGTGTTTTGTTTCCTTTGAATGAAAACGTGTAGCTACTACTAAACTGAGAATTGAGAAGGCGAAACTGTATTGCTATTATTGATATGATATATCATATTCTCATCAGCTTAGAAGCGTCCCACTGCTGAGCTCAGACCTTCCCACATAAACTATTATACCAAGAAGGAGATTGGGCCCTAGTTCTTAATTACTGACTGTCATAATTTTTTATATAATTTTACGCAAATATTGTTGCGAACAAATTACAAATTGAAAAAATACAAAGTGTTGAAAAAATTCCACGAGCGGGATTCGAACCCGCACCCCATGACATGCCGGGTCAAGTGCACTACCAACTATGCTATCGTGGCTCAATCCAACTCGCCGAAACTAATCAACACTATCTACTCTTACTCTGTAAGCCAAAATAGCCCTATTCAATGTCGACAACTACGTCTTCTTTTAATTTACTGACTGTCATCTTACGATAATAACTGGGACCAACGGCTTAAGATGTCTTCCGAAGCATGAAGGAGTTCGAAATATTTTAATTTTTCTGTGACTCGGTGATTGAAACTCGAATGTTGTGGACATTCGGGTTACAGCTGCGTCATCGTATATCAAATATATGAGTTCATAAAATATAAGAATAGTGACGTAGTCTCGCACTGACTGAACAATTGGGGTAGTGGCAGCAGTACTCGACAAGAACACTGGTCTAAGTGGTAGAGCCACGCTGCGTTGCAGCACAAAATGGGCCGACTCGCCCGGCGTAATACCGGCGTGAAACAACGGCACTCGTTGCTGTTGTATTTCGTCCGGTGAGTGAAAGTACCGGAGGCCCATCTCTCACCCCTCCCACCTCCCAATTCCTACTTCCTCCTCAAGATCCAACTCCTTCCTCAAGGCCGCCAACGCATCTGCGATTACTTTGGTTTTGCGGGTGTCCATGGACGGCGGTGATCTACATTTTTTTTCTTTAATAATTAAAAATACGAGTCAGCCCTTCCTAGTGGTCATTCCGTAAAATTTTAATGAAAATCTGTGCTTTTTTGGCGACGAAAAATGTGTCGAAAAACTGGGCTTCAGGCTACGTTTCCACCAGAGATCGAGATAGCTAAGCGGCGTGCGAGGTAAAAATCCACCAACAGGATTTCTTCATTGTCCTTGCAGGATAAAATGGATTTCTTCTATTGGTGGATATTTACCTCGCGCACCGCTTACCACCTCATACATCTCTGGTGGAAACGCAGCCTTAAGTGGCGAACACTGATGCCACACAATATGTTGTTAGTCCATTTTGTTGTCACCAAGCAAAAAGCAATAGCATTAGGCATAGTAAGCTGTGGCCATGATTTTGACAAAGCAATTCTGTTTTCCACACTTTACTCATCAAGATATTATGGTCCAAGGAACTATAGAGCACAAAACTCTACTCAACTAGCGACGCGAGGTGTGACGTGATGATGTCATAGCTTTTGTTTAAGCATTATTGTAGCGTCACTTAATAAGTACGTCGCAATTGTACTTGGTTGTAATTGAATTCATGTTCAGCATAAAACGCAAGGATATTTAAATTCAAGAACATTCAAATGCCAGTGGAAAAGATGGTTGGAACTTACTACCTACCTACAAACCCATCATACAGGTTACATACGTTACCAAAAGACTAGTGCTATATAGTCTTTCGGTCTATAGCTTTACACGATACAGACTATATAGCGTAAAAGGGATAACACCCGATGAAAATAAATTTCGGTATGCAAGCTGTCTATAGTTATTCTTAGGCCTTTTACCACCATCTTTTCTAAGTCTATCGCCATAGCAACAGCGTTAACAGTCGTTGTGCGGTTAGTCTGATTCTGGATAAGGAGCGCTTCTATCTCCGTCCTCAACAATAAAAAACAGAGGAAAAGCAGCCTTCGTAACAATTTACAAAAGGTCACAAATTATTTTAAACACGGCTATGTAATTCAACATCAATCCTTAACAAAAAAGGCGATAACAGATCGAGCTAAAGATACAATGCAGATAAGCAGCCAATTAGTTTTTTGACCAAGTGGCCAACTGCGCGACTGAATCGTCCGTCTGACATTAGCCGCCCTTGGTCGCCCGCAGTGTGTACCGGGCCTAAGGTCACGTCCGTAATATATGTGCGGATGTTGAGTGGATATGACGCTTTTATTAAGTAGACTGTATTCTTGGGCCTTACTCGCGTACTTATTGTGCCTTACAACTAAACAAAGTATAATGTCCGAATAGTTATTCTGTGATTTGTTCCTGTCATATACGTCATTTTAAGGGTGCGCCGACCAAACAATGCCAAAAATGCAGTCACGGTTCATCATCATCTCAGCCAAAAAGACGTCCACTGCTGGACAAAGGGCTCCCTCAAGGATAAATGATTTTGAGGGGAATTTGCCATAATCGCCCCGCTTGGCAGGCGGGTTGGCGATCGCAGTAAGGTGAGAATAATCACAGAGAGATGCTGCTGCCCATCCTCTGGAATGGTCCCATAGTCGCCTCCTACGACACCCACGGGAAGAGATGGGGTTAAGTTAACATAATTGAAATTACTATCGTATTAAATAAACAAAATATATATTTAGTATAAAAGGGAACATGTTTACAATTAGTATGATCCATAAATTCATAAAACACTATAGTTTTTTCTACAATATCATTTAAAGTTGGGCAAAAATCATGAAAACGAGTGGCGGCGTTTAGTTGATATCTTATAGTTTATCTAAAATCTAAATTATTGTACCTCTGACTTTGTTTAAACAATCACCAATGGTCTAAACTACAATCGTCCGTCTCACATTTTCGATTTATCGAGCGGTTTTTAAATTAATATTTTTCAAATTAACACGTCAAATTCAAAATACTAAATTTGTATGGCCGTGCGGCATCAAATAAATATGGACGAAGACATTTCAAATAAACTCTATTAAACTTGTCACTTACGGACGGCGCCCCCTTAAATTGGAGTAAAAGAGACAAAACACGGAATAACCATTTGAAGCTTATTCTTTGTTTATTTGTAAGACCCATTGAGTCCTTTATCTGTTTAACTTCGTTGCTTTATTCTTATTAAGTGACCAACACGGTCCTTGTTTATTTAAAAACTTGAAAAAAGAGTTTTCATATTGCCTCAGGCGGCGTTTCAGCGTCATCGGACTTTTTTGGGGGCGGCCAGAAAATTAAAGGGTTCCTCAAAACGATTTATAAACTGGAAAAATATGTCTTCTTTATATACAGGTTATCCAGGGTTATGGGATTTGCCTTCTCTACTCTCGTTCAACCTCGAAAAGCTTTTTTTTTTTTTTTAGAGAGTTTGCTGTTTTTTTGGGGCGGCGAGGAACGTAAAGGGTCCCTCAAGCCGTGTGAAACGAATCACCTTTGGAGGTTTTCTAGAGGGAACGGCATCGCGCACTAGTGCGCGTCCCAGTGCCCTACTAGATTCTCCGAAGGGTTCGGATCGGAACGGGGGTCACGAAAAGCTGGACGGGGGGACGGGATGCATACCAATTAAAGAAACCTTTTACTATCTCTTCTTTTCTCTGCCATGGATATGGTTCTGGAAGACAAACGAACGGCGAACACTGTGTTCTCCCGATGACTACGAACCGAAGAGTAATATGAGAAGAAAGAGAGAGAACACGAGAGCCAGGTTGTCATAACTGGGATGAAGGAATATCCTGTAGACCCTTCATATCACCACGAGGGAGCGGAAGTCCCACATATCACGTGAGGGCCTCAACAAGTGACATAAAGCTAGTAGAATAGAAATGAAATAGAAGGACAATAGTTTTAGTTATTGTTCTGAGGTATATACCAATGCGATTGACATAAGCCAATCAAACGTCATTTATACGTATCGATTAGCTTATTATTCACATAAGATTATCATTATATTCCATTGTTATTCTGTTAGCATTATGTCAAGGCCCTCAGGGCTCTCAAGAATGCAGAATGTATTCTGCTATCGTCAAAAAAGGGACAAAAATCTAAATTAATATGCAAAATAAACACGAGTAACCGTATAAAATTTTTCATTTCAACGTGTAGTGTTCGCGTGTTTATAAAACAATAAGTTATAGCAATTTGCTTTTTATTTAGTTCTCATTACAATTCATTATTCTTTCCAAGATAAGATTTCTAGTTCATGAAATTCATGCAGCGTTTCACTGATATGAAATATTACGCTGGCTGGCAGGAGCAAACGAAATATGTTTGTGAAATTTGTGGATTACTAAAACTGAATTCTAAAATAAATAGTGGTAGCTAATTGGTATTTTCTACGATTTTGATAGGGTTTTGTAAATTATGGTTGATTTAAAACCTGTAAAACAATAGCCTTGCTATAAAATTATTATCAAATACCTATACTGTAATATACTATACCAGTACTATAATACTGTATTTGCGCACTTCCTCTATCTCCTTTTTGGGTCCCTAAACCAAAGGTTGCCTAGAAGAGATCGCTTAAAGTGATAAGACCGCCTTTGCCCATGCTAGCTTTAAGATTATGTGTACCTAATTTTTGTTTTTATTTGTGTGAGCAATAAAGTATTTATCTATCTATCTATGTAGGTAACATATATATCTATCAACTAGTTAAATTATTTCGTTTTTTAAAGATGTTATTATTAATATGCTATTAACACACTCAAATAAAACCTGTTATGGGTTAACCAGAAAGCTAATAAGGTATGGGTTTACGTCAGAAGTCTAAGTAGCTCCATAGCTACTTAAATTTCTGACGAGAAATCTTCGAGAATCGTATTTAATTCAAGCATTTATCCATTAAGATAACGACGCGTATAGTAACGGGTATCAAAGATTTGGGCAATATATCCCATTGCCCAAATGTATTACCTATTATAGGACGCTTTCTACTAGCTGACTTCTGGGCCACAGTCTCTGCATACCACTTCTTCGGTGGAGCGGAGGCATTTACCTACAAATCTATGTAAGAAAAAGAAACCATTTCAGAAACCAACTCACCGTTTATCAAAGCAAACCCGTCAGAAGCGTTTGTCGATATAGTCAGGATAACACTGTATCTGTGGACAAAATAAAATGAGAGTTAAAATTATGTGTTTTAATAAAGTGAAATTAATGCACACGTCTTAAACTTAAGTGTCTTATCCATATAATTATAACTTTTAAAATAACCAGTGATTGTCACGACGGCACATTGTTAATACCAACGAATTTAATGCAAGTATTTACCGAAATTTCTAAAAATAGGTATCTAATGCTACCTTTTAAGGTGTGTAGCTATTTCCATTCGGCAATCCCGATAAAATTACGAAATAATTACCGGCACATGAAATAACGGTATCAAATTTGGTAGGTAACAGTCTATCCTATACTGGTGTAATATGGTAATGACTGTTTCATACAAGAATCAAGACGAGTGTTGAACCTTATCGTTCGTTAATAAACATCGCTTTACATAACCAATAATGTCACATTCCAATTTAAATTTTCACAATCTTATTATTTTCAGATCGAACGATTTAATCTTTAAAGCCATACATCTCCATTAAACGGCTGCAAACGCTTTATTATGATAATTATGAACGTGATGCCTAATTTCATTTAAGCATTAACGTGAACGCAATTTGAAACGAAAACAACTCAGTGCCGATGCTCTTGGTGAAACGTATAATTTTTTTACTGCGCAAAACGGTATCTATACTAATATCATAAAGAGGAAACCTTTGTATTTTGTATGTATTTATTTACAACGAATAAACTCAAAAACTACTGGACCGATTTAAAAAAATCTCCATTAGAATGCTACATTAGCGCTGAGTAACATAGGTTATATTTTAAAAAAATTACTAAAAACGACAACTTAATTTTCCAATACAAAATGATTTGTTTGTTTTGTTGTCATGGAAACCATTGATATATATTTAACTTAATGATAGAAACTGTCAAAGCGGTACGAAGTCCGCCAGCTAGTATTTTATAACATTCTAAATTGTAACTTTTAAACTACTTATCATGGTCACATGTTTTAAACTGTCATTAGAATAATCATTATTAACGGGATTATAACCATGATTGTTGTTGTAAAGAAGACGGCATTTTCAGCTTCACCTGGCTTTTTTAGGGGCGACAAGAAACTTAAACGGTTTCTCAAGCCGTGTTAAACGACATACCTTCGGAGGTTTTCTAAAAAGGACGTATCACGCACTAGTGCATGTCCCCTGCTCTACTAGATTCTCCGAGCGTTTCGAAACAGATCGGGGAGTGAAGAATAACGATACGCAAAAGTCGGCCATAGCGAAACATTTGATTCAGCCAGGTCCTAGTCACTGGATTGAGTTGTATAACCTTCCGATACTTACGACAGAACGCCTCTACGTATAAAGACTGGTTATAAAAGCGATTGAAATTACAAAGTTAGCGTTAACGTTTTGTCTGATCATAAACACCCACCCGCAATAACATCCGCACTTTTGACGAGTTTTGACTTTTATTTCATTGTATTAAGAGTTACACTGTTAACGCATAGTTAGTTAGTTAGTTAGTTAGCATTAGTGCTCGTGACTGTAAATTTTTTTTAATATTAGAAAGAGACAAACGTGCAGGCGGGTCACATGGGAAGCAATCACCGCCGCCCATGGACACCCCCGCAAGACTAGAGGAATCGCAGATGCGTTGCCGGCCTTTGAGGAAGGAATAGGCTCGTTTCTTGAACATCCTTAAGAAGAATATTTGTTTCTTTCTTCTTTCTTCTTCTTTCAACATCATTAATTCAGTTTAGGCTACAAAAATTTGCTCTTATAAATGCCATTATGCCATCGGTTCGTAAGTCTACAGTGCACAGGGCGGGACACCTTGTGAGAAGAACCGGCAAGAAACTCAGTGAAGGCATTTTCTTTTTTGCCCTTCAAAAAGTAAGGACCATGTCCACCATATGGGCAAAAATAGATAGCCCATTTAAATTCATAAAAACACGATGGCAATAAAAAAGGAATTTCAATAACAAAGCCCATTAAAACATACAACACAAACACTACAAAATGGTTTCCTTGTAGATGTTTACCGTCCATCAAAAGTGTTTGTAAAAGTATATTATTTTTAACTAGACATCTATACTTTAATAATATACTACTCAAAAGAAAATAAGGGCCACTTACATATTTCTGTTTTTGAGTAAATTTTTAGATGTAAACTAATTAATAAGTGACTAATTAATGATGTCCGGCCTCCTTCAGTATCCAACCTCTTTAATGCTGGTGTTTAAGTCTTACAGCTGGCCAGAAATTGAAGCAAATAAAAAAAACGAGTTTCAGGTCAAATTCCTTTCAGATGGAATCACAATTTTATTCTGTTAAAAACTTCGATCAACAATACACTAGATAACCGGTCAGGGTGTCAAAAACGGCCGAGCGAATAACGCCTCACATTCAAAGTGGGGTCTTATTTCTATTTAGTTCGCTGTTGACTGCGCCAACATGATAACGTACCACAATGCATCAGTGTGTATTCAAAAACTGTAAAAATAACTATCGAAATAAAAATATATCGGAAGGAATATCATACTTTCGGTACGTAAATGCTTTTTCATAACATAAATAATAAAATACCTAACTGTTTTTATGAAATAACAATCTTTAATTTTTAAAACCAACCCACGCGCCAACATTTGCTAATGTTTGGCCAACGTATAGTTGCTCTGGGACAGTGAATCTATGGAGTAGTTTAAAAAAAATTATAGATAGGTACTTCTCAATTATATTTGTTATTTCTAGATTTCCTGGCGACCCATTTCAATGTGCAAAATGGATTTCCATAGTAGCGGAAGAGAGACAGGAGGATTTTTTTAGACCTAAAAAAAATCTGTAATTTGCTCAATACATTTCAAAAAATCCGATATTATGGAGAATGCACAAAGAAGTCGATTGAGGAAAACGTCTATCCCCCAATTTAATAATTTAAATTTGAATTTGAATTTGGTTTATTGTTCTTTATATGAAAACCACCTCAAATAATGTATATTGTTACATAAATAAAACAATTTGATTGTGATTATATTGTTGTTTACATTACAATTTCTCATCAGGATTCTTTCATTTAAGCATGTTTTCCAACCATGCTGAAGGTAGGTATAGTTCAATATCAGTTAATTTGTACTGAATCTACTATTACATAAATGTATGCAAAGTATAATAAATTGCTTTTTGTATACAATTTTGCAGTCAAATGCATAAGCCATAAAATAAAATAAACCTAATTCCTTATTAAAAATAACTTCCTTAAAACAAAAAATAAATTACTAAGTGCGACTCCATAATACACTATTCGGAGCAAGTAAAGTCAATAATGCAAAAATTCGAAATGAAGTAAGTAACATATCGTGTCTGCCATTTGCTGTTTTATTTTTATGTAATAAGGTCGAATTTGGACGTAAAGGGTCTTTGTATATATTTTTAAATACACAAGTGTTTATTTAAATTTCTTATCTCTTTCTGTCGTTTTCGACGTAAGATCGTAAGTGAATGTCTTAATAATCAAAACTGTGCTTTATTCCTTGCAAAAAAAGTATAAATTAGGTTGAAATTATCAAAACTTAGGATAGTTTTTCTCCATTTATAGTAAAGTCATCCAGTGCCATATTTGAGATTTGTTTTAGTTCGTGAGGCGTTATCTAGTGTATTGTTGATCGAAGGTTAAAAAACTATTTCTGTCCATCTTTTGCTTCTTTTAACATCTTTTGTTAATAATGCCACGTCAACGAAGGCATATGGATACCATTACTGCCACCAGAGCCGTTACATTGATTGCTGAAGGTCATTCACAGCGGTCTGTAGCTTTTTCGTTGGGTTTCTTTCGCCGAGCCATCCAAAATGTGTGGGATCGGTTCCAAGAGACTGGCAGTGTTGCAAGAAGGCCTGGATCGGGCAGGGTGCGAGTGACTACGGCACAAGAGGATCGCTACATCCGATTGAGTGCCCGTCGAGAGCGCTCTGTGACGGCACGTAAGTTACAAAATCGCCTACGGTTGACAACGGGGACTCGTGTTAGTGACCAAACGATACGTAATCGACTGCATGAAGACCAGCAAAGGTCCAGACGCCGAGTAGTACGAATTCCTTTATCTAGGGTTCAACGTGGAAATCGTTTAAGTTTTTGCCGCGAACATTCAGATTGGAGCATGAATCAATGGGATATGGTGCTCTTCACAGATGAGTGTAAAGTGAAGCTTTGTAGTGATGATCGGCGGATTAGAGTATGGAGACGACAGGGTGAGAGATTTTCCGATGTCTGCATCAAGGAAATTGACCGCTTTGGAGGTCCTAGTGTGATGGTTTGGGCTGGGATTAGCTTACAAGGCAAAACTGAGCTGATTTTCTTAAATCAAGGCACAGTAACTGCACAACGGTACATCGATGAAGTCATCAGGCCTCATGTGATTCCATTCTCACAGACAGTGGGGCCAGGGTTCTGGTTAATGCATGACAACGCCCGCCCACACACAGCTCGGGCCACTCAGACTGTACTGGATGACTCCCATATTCGTGTCCTACCATGGCCAGCGTATAGTCCGGATTTAAATCCAATAGAGCATATGTGGGACCAATTAAAACGAAGGGTTAGGGAGCATGAGCAAGAGGTTCACAACCAGCAACAGCTTAAAGATGCTCTGACACGTGCGTGGGAAGAGATACCTGATGAAAACATCAGAAACTTAATCGAGAGTTTGCATTCAAGGCTCCAGGAGTGTAAAAACAGGAGAGGAGGACACACCCGTTACTAAACCATTAAAAAAAACAGCTTGTGTCAGTTTTTGTTTTGTTTTGCAAAGAGTTTCTGTTTAGTTTTTGCTGTTGACAATGGACTAATTTCATGTTAATTGAAATAAGTGAAACAATTGACTACACAATTAAATGGTTATTAGCATAAGTTAAAACAAAAGCTTTGTTACATGTTATTTTAATAAATATACATTACTGTTTACTATATTTTTCACGTAGCAATCAAAATACTTAGTGGCCCCTATTTTCTTTTGAGTAGTATATTATAAAGCTGAAGAGTTTGTTTGTTTGTTTGTTTGGTTGAACGCGCTAATCTCAGGAACTACTGGTTGGAATTGAAAAATTATTTTTGTGTATTGTGTATTGGAAGGCTATAGGCTACATTACATCACGCTATGACTAATAGGAGCGGAGCAGCAATGAAAAATGTTGAAAAAACGGGATATAACCCGGGTGAAACCGCGGGGCACAGCGAGTTAATAATATCCACCAAACCGCATTGGGATAGCGTGGTGTGTTGTGGCCTAATCTACACAATATTGCTATTGATCATGTGGAAATACCATGCTCAGCAGTGGGACATTTACTGGTTACTATCGATGATGATGACCCATCCATCTATTTTTTAAACTCCTTACCCTAATGCCTTCATATCACCTGATCTTCAGTACTTCACCCGTAATCCTCAGCTCAGAGGCCTTGTTGAAAAATACTACTAAAAGCTTTGTAAACTTACTTATTTACAAATATTTTTAGTAAGTAAAGTAAAGTAATTTTATTCATTATTCAGTGCTTCCAATACATTATAATTACAATAAGTTTCTTATATCTAAGGTATAATGAGAAACAATTGAAAGGGCTGACCAGCTCAGCTCGTGTAATAAATAAGTGTGTTGTAAGTAGGTATATAACATTTATTGAAAGCTTTATCAATTTTACCCAAACACCTTTAAGGCGTAGGGTAAGGCATACTAGCGCCGCTAATGTTTTTAATTTGATAACTGCTAAACTGGATTTTTTTTCAAACATTGCGGACCTTCTGACACTAGGCAAACATCCATTATTTAATAATTGTGCACTACTTTTAGGTTTGTTTTTGTATTCATTCGCTAACACCAACAGTGGCCATTGTTTGTGAATAAATGCGATAGCCCGTGTAGTGTTTGTGACTATGACTATAGCTTTAAACACTATCTCGTGCTCACGGTGTGGCGGGGCGCACGTGATAACAGCGCGAGCCATTGGCGAGAGCGGACGTGTCGTCTGCGTACACCGTGTGTTGTCGAGCCAGTGATACGTGAAATAAGGAGCATTCTACAAGTGGCGACGAGGACAAAGGTCAGATTTTATTTAAAAAGTAAAAATAATAAAAAACTACAAAGGGGCAATGTATCAAAACAAACAAAAACCGACTTATTACAGTTTGCGAAATAAACAATCAGCGTAGTGTTGCGTAGTGTTCGTTGCATTAAGTAAGTAGGTAGTTTGTTTGTGTTACTTAATAAACTTATCTGCTTGTTATTATGGTACACACTTAATTAGGTTTCATTAGGTTGCTGTGTAACTGCTAGTAACTAATTAACATGTCACTGTAAATAAGACATTGTTATACAGTATAGCTAGGTTCACAGTAAATTCATGAACACTTTACAAATAAATCAAACATATTTACCTAGTAATAGAAAAAACAATTTATGGTATAAATAACTTCAACTACAAATTCTGTAAACTACAGGTTGTATAAAAACTCAACATAAAGAATAACGTTGCAAACAATTTGTTTGTTGTTTGTTGTTTGTATGTTTTTGTAGGTATGTATGTTTGATGCTTAACCTTTTATCTGCTTAGTGCCAGATTCGTCTTACAAACGATTAAAATTCTATTGTGTCTACCCACAGCAGACGACAGGCTAACGTTGTTAAACCATAGCTGTGAGTGTAAACAATCTAGAAGGTTAAATGGGTATTACGAGGTATCATTTTTAAATGGAATACATTTGGCATTTACTGAATTAGTATTTGATAAAAGATTTAAGTAAGTTTCCTATTTATTTATTTCTTTCTTTCTTTATTTATTACATGCCAGCTAACAGACTACATGTTAATAATAATATAATCGATGCTTTAATTTTAAAAGTACTAATTAACATTTTGTTAATCAGACATAATGTAGCGGTGATGAGTAGGTACAGAGTGACACATTGACCACTTTTTGTTGTTAGTTATGTATGTACATAATGTACATCTGTTAGCATTATTTGGTACTAAAATATCTACATTTAATTGGAAAGTTATCATACTAAACTACCCTCATTGAAGGTGTAACAAATGGTATTGTGATGCCACCATTAAATTGGAAAATTGGTACCTTAGTACCTCCATTAAATTGGAAATACTTGGTACAAATGTACCACCATTCAATTGGAAATATTCTGTTGGGGTACTGTGATACCTCCATTAAATTGGAAAATTGGTATGCTAGTACCTCCATTAAATTGGAAATACTTGGTACAAATATACCACCATTCAATTGGAACTATTTTGTTGGTACAAATGTACCCCCATTAAATTGGAAAGTGTAAAACAAAGTCGCAAGTACATCAATTATTTTCAGGTCGTCCCAATCTACTCAGCACAATGTCCAACAACTTACCACCATTAGAGAAACTTGATTTGGAAAGTGATAGTGCCTCGTTAGGGCAGCGATGGGAAAAATGGAAACGGTCCCTCAATATTTACCTGGAGGCCACAGATATCACGTCACCGATAAAAAAAAGAGCTACACTTTTATTGCTTGGCGGATCGAGTCTCCAAGAAATATTCTATAATCTGCCAGGAGCTAATACAGAGCCTACTAATGATAACAACGTTTTTGAAATAGCTATTCAAAAGCTAAATGATTATTTTACGCCGAAGCAAAGTAAAGTTTACGAAAGGCATGTATTCCGCCTAATCAGACAGGAAGAAGGAGAGAAATTTGAAAAGTTTTTGGTGAGGTTAAGAAACCAAGCAGAAAAGTGCCAATTCGATAAAACAGATGATCATCTGATAGACCAAATTACAGAAAAATGTTTATCAACCGATTTGCGAAAGAAAATATTGACAATAGGTGACAGCATTACATTAGACAAGATAGTTACAGAAGCTAATACGTTAGAAGTAGTAAGTAGGCAATTAGAGGAATACGGTCAGCAAAATAAAAATCAAGACGTAAATGCTGTAACTCCTTTCAAAGGCATTAGAAACTCTTCCAAATTTGAAGGAAAAAAATCCGGGATTATCGCGAACAAGAAATGTGGTAGGTGTGGAAATTCTAAACACGACTCAAATGATAAAAACTGCCCTGCAGTAGGAAGAAAATGTCATTTCTGTGGGAAATTAGGCCACTTTAGGCAATATTGCAAGACTCAAGGACTAAGGAAAAGGAAAATAGATGATATCGATAAACAAAAAGAGGAACGACCAACTAAACAGACTAGGAGACGGAAGGAAATTGATAATATAATAGAAGAGGAAGTAGATTATGTTTTTAATATTAACAATGATGCGAATATAGAATGTGACGTCGGAGGCATAAAAACAAAAATGTTAATTGATTCTGGGTCCAAGTATAACCTTATTACAGACAAGACATGGGAAATATTTAAAGAAAAAGGAGTGTTATGCTTTAGCCAAGATCAAAAGCCAGACAAAACACTTTTGGCATACGGCAGCAAAACGCCACTAGAAATAATAGGATCTTTTGAGACAGTTATTAAAGTAAATAAACAGGAAGAACGCACAACGATATATGTTATCGCAAACGGATCTAGAAATCTATTAGGCAAAGACAGTGCCATACATCTTGGTGTTTTAAAAGTTGGCGCTGACATAAATTTGATAAGGAATGAGCCATTTCCAAAGCTTAAAGATGTGTTAGTAGAAATACCTATTGATGGTTCAGTAAAGCCTGTTTCTCAACCATACCGGCGTATTCCTATACCAATTGAAGAAAAGATAGAATTGAAAATCAAGGAATTACTAGATAGCGACATTATAGAAGAAGTTCGGGAACCTTCTAAGTGGATATCACCTATAGTGCCGATATTAAAGGACAACGGAGATCTAAGACTCTGTGTAGATATGAGACGCGCTAACATGGCTATTATGCGTGAAAACCACCCATTACCCTCGATGGAACATCTGTTGCCAAAGATAAGGAAAGCCGAGTACTTTACTAAATTGGACATAAAAAATGCTTTCTATCACGTCGAATTGCATCCAGATTCCAGGCATATCACAACTTTCATTAGCTCGAAAGGTCTTTACCGATACAAACGATTAATGTTTGGCATCACTTGTGCACCAGAATTATTTCAAAAACTACTCGAAAAAATACTTCTGAAGTGTGATGGAGCTATTAATTTTATTGATGATATCTTAGTATATGGATGTAGAGAAGAAGAACATGATTTGCGCCTTCAAAAAGTGTTGCAAGTACTAAAAAAGAATAATGTACTTTTGAATGATGACAAATGTAGGTATAAAGTTCGAAAAGTAAATTTTCTTGGACATGAGCTAACCCCTGAAGGTGTTAGGCCATTGAACAAATATATAGAGAGTGTAGCTAAATTTAGAGTTCCTAAGACTATTGAAGAGCTACAGAGTTTTTTAGGTCTCGTAAATTACATTAATAAATGGATACCCAATCTGGCTACAATGACAGAGCCATTGAAGCAGTTATTGAGACAGAAGTTTGGCAAAAAAGCTAACATCGAAGAGTTCTGGACTAATCATCAAGATCTTGCTTTTGCATCACTAAAGAATACACTAACGGAAATTCAGACTCTCGGATACTACGACGTCAATGATAAAACCCAAGTCATCGCCGATGCGAGTACTGTTGGATTAGGAGCAGTCTTAGTACAGATTGACGATAAGGGGCCTAGAATCATTGCCTATGGAAATCGTACATTAACAGATTGTGAGCGCAGATATAGCCAAACTGAGAAAGAGGCTCTAGCTTTGGTCTGGGCTATAGAGCACTTTAACGTTTTCCTTTTCGGGAAGGAATTTGATTTGGTTACCGACCATAAACCCTTAGAGGTTTTGTTTGGAACCAAGTCAAAACCATGCGCAAGAATAGAACGATGGGTGTTAAGGTTACAGGCGTATCGGTACAATATTATATATAAACCAGGAAAGACTAATATAGCAGACCCGTTATCGCGACTGTGTAAAAACGAAGATCAGTTGAAGACCCAAATTGATGAACATGTACATCAGATCGTAGAAAATGCGAGACCTTGTGCAGTTTCCATGGCCGAGATAAAAATGCAGTCAGAAGAGGATCTAGAAATACGTAAAGTTAAAAACGGTATTTACAATAACGACTGGGACGATAGTGTTAAAGGATATAAAATCTTTGAAAATGAGTTATGCTTCTTTGAAAATGTACTCTTAAGAGGCAGTAGACTGGTTATACCTTTGAAACTTCGTAAGAGCGTTTTAGATGCAGCGCATGAAGGACACCCAGGGATAGTCGCAATGAAGGGGCGCCTTAGATGCAAAGTGTGGTGGCCTAGAATCGACAAAGATGCCGAAAATCTAGTAAGGAGCTGCAAGGGCTGCACCTTAGTCGGGTTGCCAAATCCACCTACTCCTATGAAGCGTCGTGAACTTCCGGAAGCACCCTGGGTGGATGTAGCAATGGATTTGTTAGGGCCGTTACCTAGCAATGATTATCTGTTAGTTGTGGTGGACTATTATAGCCGCTACAAAGAGGTAAAAATAACGAAGAATATAACCAGTTCTGTAATAATAAAGTTATTGAAGGAAATATTTAGCCGATTAGGCTATCCATCATCGATTACAGTAGATAACGGACGACAGTTCGTAAGTGACGAATTTAAAAGATTTTGTAAGGAGTGTAACATATTACTTTTTAATACAGTCCCCTACTGGCCACAACAAAACGGAGAAGTAGAAAGGCAAAATCGGGACATATTGAAACGATTGAAAATTGGAAAGGCTGAGAAGAAAGATTTACAAGAAACTTTAAATGAATACTTGATGATGTATAACTCGACACCTCATTCTGTAACCGGAAAAACTCCAACAGAATTATTTTTTAGACGACAGAACAGAGATAAAATTCCGACGTTACAGGACATAGGTAACAAAGAAGATGATACCGAGATTAGGGATAAGGATAAGGAACAAAAAGAAAAAGGGAAAGAGTATGGAGATAAGAGAAGAAGGGCGCGGCATTCGGACTTGAATGAAGGAGACAAAGTATATGTAAAAGAAATGAATAGAACCAACAAACTTACACTAAATTATGACCCGACGCCGCACGTTGTAGAGAAGACAAAAGACGGAGATGTAACAGTCAGAAATGAAGAAACTGGACAAACATTAAGGCGGAATATATTACATTTGAAAAGAATAGAAGGACAATGGAAAACAGTTCAAGGCGAACAAGAAGAGGGTATTGAAAGCCCTGAAATCGATTAGTAGTTTTACATCATAGCTGTGCGATTGTTGTTGATTTATTGTATCAAATGATTAATAAAGTTTTTGATAAGAAAGGGATGTAGTGTTTGTGACTATGACTATAGCTTTAAACACTATCTCGTGCTCACGGTGTGGCGGGGCGCACGTGATAACAGCGCGAGCCATTGGCGAGAGCGGACGTGTCGTCTGCGTACACCGTGTGTTGTCGAGCCAGTGATACGTGAAATAAGGAGCATTCTACAGCCCGTTTTGTGAATAAACCACGCAACAAAAAGTAGTGCACAATTGTTAAATAAATACTATGGATGATTTCCTGTTGTCGGACGGTACGCAATGTTTAAAAAAAGATCCGGTCCGTTAGTAATTGTCAAATTATCAATTGGTGGCGCTAGTGTGCCTTACCCTTCGCCTTAAGTACATGGGTAAATTTGTTCTGTCAAAGGTAAATGAGAATTTGTAGCGTTAAGCGTGTAATACCTATACGGGTGTCACAAAATTATCGGCAAACATTTCGGATACGCGCCCCTGTCACGTGCTCCTGAAATTGGAGATGACAGGCCTGGAAGCAGAGGCGGACTCAGACATAACTGTTCAGATACTTATTTATTTATTACACTTAGAAAACCAACAGCGTAGGTCAATAGCACCAGTGCTCGATACTTTAAGCCCAGTCTTCGACATAACTTTCGTCGCAGAAAAAACATAGAATATCATTTGAATATTTTTTTTATTTACGGGATAAAAGCCGGGAAGCAGGTGGTCTGTATTCAATTGTTGCTAAAGACAAAAATCAGTTGCTGACCCCTATTTTTAATAATTAAAAGAAAAAAAAATCGACCACTGGTTCCTGTCGAACACTGGTCTCACTACTCTATATTTAGCCAGTTTCTCAGTAGTTCAGATTCCGGGTAAAGTAATGTAAGCTCCGCTTCTACGTTTGGCCTTATCATCACTTAACATTAGGTGACATGAAGACCATCCGTAAGGTATAAAAAATATGATGCAGCGTTTAAAATGTAAGAATTGTGAAAGAGGTTACTTTTAAATCAAGTGTTACATTGATCACGACTATAAATTATTAGGTTGCTGCTAAAATGGGTATCAGCTTCGGAGCGACAATAAACTCATCACACAGATTGTGTTAAACAGTGGGTGTTATAAATAGGGAATAAAAACTAAGATTACCAAGAATTAATAGGTATATTATTTTACAATAGAGAAATGAAATGAGGTAAGCATACCAATTCAATGGTTACGACAGAATATAACAAGAAGAAAATTGGCAAAAAGAAACAGATGCCAAACGAAGTATAAAATGGACAAAAATTGTTTATAGAAAAGTATTTATTACTCCGTAATAATGGACGTTTGAAGTAAAAGAATATCGAGGATATCAAAGATAGCAATAGCTCAAAAGTTTACTTGTAATTTATAAATTGTCAAAGTGGATCGCTTTTGACTTTAAATAGGTAGATTTGTATTATGGTCTTTTATAGGTAATACATACTTGTAGGAACTCAGTTTTTTTATGTAGGTAGGCAATGTAGGTAGGTATATTTTTTTGATAACTTTTTATGAACGAATGCTATATTCGTCAACAAAATTATTAATTCAGTTCTCTCACTTCACCACTGAGTATTCTTATGAACTTTTACGAGTTACTTATTTTTTTACTTTAGATTTTTTATGTAGGTAAACATATTGTTTTCTAAAGTTAACGCAAACACTAGACATAAAAAAGAAACTACTTTTACGGATCTACTTGCGTTTATTTTATACATTAGTTTAAATTCATGTTTATTCTGACGTTTCGAAGCCTTTGAAAGGTCCGTGGTCACAGGGAGACAGAGGTGTTGGTCGTCTCATAATTATTGGTAACTTGTATGAATTACCATATAGGTAGATATTTTATTTTAAAAAGCTTTCTACGAACAAAACGCTATTTTCGTCGAGAAAATAATTCATTGATTTCTCTCACTTCACTTAGTATTCTTGTAAACTTTTACGAGTCGCTTGTTTATTGACTTAGAAAGAAGAAACCTTTTGTTGCGTATATCAGAAGAGAAATGGCGAAAATTAAATATTCTATTTATAATTCCCTGAGTTCGCCCCCCACACATGAGTAACAAGATTAACTTAACTTCTTCTATTCGGGTTTAGCAATTTTCCGTCTCGTCGGCATGGAAATACCTCCAATTTAGATTTTGTTTCTCTACCTTTTAAGTTTAATTTCAGTACTTACTGAGGGCTTAAACGAATTGGCCTCAAGGCTGTGTTGTAACCATCTTACATTTTGATGATTATGTAATTACGTGTGTTAATTAACTTTTTAGTAAGTAATTATTCTTGAGGAACTTTGGGTTGCAATTTTTTTTCTACTTATGAATTAAAAGGAAATAATATATTATTTACTGTATATTTGCTATCGCGTTGCATTTGTATTTTAACGTCTAAATATTTTTTGGATTAGACTATTTGAACTAGGGATGCAACGATACCGATGCCGATAATCGTAAACCGCAGGTTATCGTAATTTTGACGATCATTCGTATCGTAAAAAGTATTACGATTTATAACGATTCTTAAAACTAGTTTGATGTACATTTTTTTCGTGAAAAGGAATGCAAGACGGCATCGATCTCAGAACAATTTAGTTATTGTTCTGAGTCATCGATGTTTGCACTGTCAACACTAATGACAGCCATCTTTCATATTTTTGACGTTTGCAACTGTCATTGACAATTTGTGACATTTGTTTTGTTTCACGCGCGAGTATCTATTGTGTTGTGGTATTTATTGTTTTTGTACGTTTTGGTGTTGTTTTTTAATAGAAAACCATGCCAAAAAGGGACGAACACAGTGATATATGGAAGCATTTTTCTAAAGCTGTATTACTTAAAGTCAACTGTCAACATGACTTAAGCAGTCTACAATGGAGTAAAATAAACAGTATTGTTGAGATTTTACATGACTGTATACATTTTTTGTATACATTTTTTTGTATATTATGTAAAAGTAAAGTAAAGTAAATAACTGTCCCACTGCTGGACAAAGGCCTCTATCATTGAAATCAAGTAGTAATTGCTACAATTGATGGGTATTGATGATCACAAACCCGGGCTATGCATCGAAAAATCCGATACACCCGACCGACCTGGGAATTGAAACCGGGACTTTCGAATATCGGACCGAGCGTTTAACCACTGGGTCACCGAGGTGTTCTTACTAGTAGATATCTTAATAGTTCAGTACGCAGCTGTCGTGCGAATGTCTACTAGTTAAAATTCCTTTTTTAAGAATAAGCTTACTGAGTTTTTGTACTCCTAAACGTTCATCATCATCATCATCATCATCATCAGCTCATTTTATGTCCCCACTGCTGGGGCACGAGCCTTCCCTATGGATGGAAAGGGAGAACGGGCCATAAACCACCACGCGAGCCCAGTACGGATTGGGGGTTGTTAACGACTGCTAATGCAGCCGGGACCAACGGCTTTACGTGTCTTCCGAAGCACGGAAGAGCTCCAGATGATACATTTTTGGTCACCCATCCGATGACTGGCCCTTGCGAAAATTCCTTAACGCACCATCGAGCTCCTCAACGTTAACCATTTTGATTGATTATATAAGTACAAACCATGCACAAACTAATTTAAATAGGTCCATTGATTACCAACGGATGGTCGCATTATCAATTGCTTATATTTTACCCGTAAAGCCAGGATATCCTATTGAAAAAGGTTCTTCAAGAGTTCGTTCAACCGTTCGTCGTCGAGCTTTCCAGTCAAATAGATCATGAAATATCCGCTTGTCAAATGGTTAATTCGACGCAGGGCAGTCTCTATTTGTAAAGTTTTATTAGTAATGAATAGCTGTTGCTCGTTTAGGATTTCTAAAGCGCAGCGGCTTGAAAATGTAGGTTGCAATTTTGCAAGCTAAGCTGTGGTGGAAATGCTAGATCATTGGATGGGTGACCAAATAAAATATCTTCTTCACCTAGCACCATGGACTAACCTGGCACGAAAAAGCTCAAAAGAGCTTCTTCGTGCTTTTGAATACATGTTAAGCGCTACGACTCTCTGTGACCTCATGATCCTCATGTTCTCATGTCCTCATGTCGTTAAGATATAATTTTTAATAATCTACAAACATATTATCAAATAAGTACATTTGCAAAAACTACTTAGCACGTCGTTCGCCATTCATCCTGACTTTTGTCCCATCCCCAATTATACCATTCGGTCAAGCTAAAGTGATTTCCAGAAGCGAAGTTGCTTCTTCACACTTTTAAAGGAATTCATGTTGTAGGAAATAATACGTTATATATTCAGACGGTTGTAACAGATAACATGAAAGATTGAAATAAATAAAAAATATGAGTTTTTCTCGATGCCGTAAAACAGTTAATAGCACTATAAACGTGTGCGATAACCCTGTGCCGGGCCTTCAATTCAGCCACACATCCCGGGAAATTGAGGTGACATTAACGCCTGATTGAGCGACCTCACTCGCGGCGAGTCCAGTCGCGCACGCCATCTCAAATCCGTACGTATACGTTATATACGCACCAATGAATGTCAAGTTCGATTTGTATTTAGTTGTTTAATAGCATAAGCAAGCAAGTTGCTTTATATGACAGTCTTATGACCTGTTTTGATATACGAAATCGGATTTTTCACATAACAATCATAGTATGTGAAAATACGCTCTCCGTAAGTAGGTAGGGGACGGGAACGCGCACTAATATGTAATGCCATTCCCTCTAGAAAACATGTGACGGGGTCTCGTTTCACACGGTTTGAGGAACCCTCTAAGTTTCTCACCGCTTCCAAAAAAGTTCGATGACGCTGAAAATGCCGCATAAGGCAATAACCATCTCTCTCCAAACAAAAATCAATGTATGTCTAGTATAATTTGTTCTGGCTATCACGATCTCTTCTTCTCGTTGATCTATATAAAAAGGGATGTCGTTACTAAATATCGATCGACAACGCACAGTCCAAATCGCTGGACTTAGAACGCTGAAATTTTGCCACAGTTTCATGATGTAGGCAATTGATTAGAAGGTATTTTCCGAAATTCCCTCAGAATCACGAGATACGGATGTAGGATACAAATCGTTGCTACTCAGCCTATAAACGTCGAAAATTGGGCTTTAATCACCACGCGCGCTGCTGGTTCAATGCTGGTTAAGTGGGTTTCAAACTGTCTTACGATAACAATAACATGTCTGCAGAAACAAGTCACAATTTCTGGTGTAGCCCGCTATCACCTTTGGCCTTATTGTCAAATACAATTAAGTGGAATGAAGGCCAGACGTTTTCCCGGTATGTTATAAAAAAATACTGGCGAACAGCTGTTTTTTATACATTTTTTTTTAAATATTAGACAACATCTCATACACTGTCCTGATCCCAAGGTAAGTAGCGAAAGCACTCGTTTTCAGAAAATCAGGTACAACGACGGTACCACAACCACCTAGACCCGACACAACATCGAAAAGTTCGATATCGACATTGACCCGACGGGAAATCGAACCCGGGTTAGTACCGCCCAAAGTCCAGCCTGCAAGCCACTCGGCTATATGGAGGTCGTCAAATTAAAAACCTACTTAGCACAACGAGCTATGCAAAGCAACAGCAATTCATATTAAGTACAGTTGCAGATATAAAAAGTGTCGCGTCTCCATCATTACCGATGCTTTACGGACGGGAGCGGTGACATAAGGAACTATTGTTTTTACGGCCCACGGTCATACTTATACTTGGACGACATTACCATTAGGGGGATAAGTTTCTTGCGTGTTTACGTGTCAGACAAAAACTACTGAAACTAATAGGTAATATTATATACTTATATGATAAGTCCTAAGAATACAAGAAGAATATATATATTTCCTCGAAGTCGCCAAGACTTACATGAGCTCTTGGGAACCAGTGACTGGCAAGAGATCGCGCACAATAGGAAGCAGTGCCGTCACCTTGTGTTTCGACGCAAGATGGACAAGGTGAGATGGAGGCCAAGTCTCACTTTGGGTCGCTAAGTAATCGGAGTAAGTAAGTAAGTAAGTATATGATACGTCCTAGAGTAAGCTGGCAAGAGTTGTATAAGAGTAGCCGCGGATTGTGATCAGTGACATACACTTGAAGAGACCTATGTCCAGCATTGGACTAGTAGGCTTTTAATGATTATGATGAGGAAGCATCTTGTCGTAGTACATTCTACATAATAATGATTTATTTTCTATTCTAAATATACGTTGCATTATTAATATTTATATCTAGAGGGAGCGATTTATTTATCTTATTGGAGTACCTACTTGACATTGAAATTGATAAAAATATACAATGAAATAAGTTAAAATCACTCATCATCTCAGCCAAAAGACGTCCACTGCTGGACAAATAAAAGACGCGTGCAGGTCTGAGAAGCCACCCTCATACCGTGCTGACCATGGAGACACGTACCAAAAAGTTTGGACAATCGTTCCTTTGCCGAACTGCCCGTATGTGGAATCCCGCACACGTGTTTCCCTCCTTTTTCTCTCCCGGGTTATTTAAGCGGGGCGTGAAATAGCATTTATGCAGGCCGCCATAGTGTGAGCGTTCGGCATAGCGTGGTAGCGCTGTGATGAACGCTTTCACTTCTTGGGCTTCACTGGCTGCTTTTCATCAGGCAGGGTGAGGCCATTTTGGCGTGCCACAATAACAAAAAAAATCTTTTCTACAATGCATGAATTTGTTGATAGTTCACGTTAAACGTTACAAATAATTTCTTTTACTATCAAATATTATTAACCTACATAAAGACTTGGAAAAGCGACTGCCTCAGGTAGAATTCGATCACACGATTTAGAAAGTAGCGCCCGTTCCCACTTTAGTAAACACCCATTGGTGATCTAATGTTTGATTTATGGAGTTTGGGAGTTTCACGCGAAACAAATTACCAACGGTTTAACTAAACCTTATCCCCAATGAATAAGATTTAAAAAAGGAATTTCGTTCGTCTTTTGTTTTGCAAGAAGAAACGAAAATGAAACCGTTTTGGAACGGACGAACGAGTTTACGATATTTAATTTGTAATGAGCTGATTTTGATCCTACACTGCTTGCGGCACTCGTGAGTGATGGAAATGTAGTTTGCTTACATTAAGAGTGTTATTTTTTATTTTTAAGTAAGTAAGTAAGTATTTGTAAGCACTTGGTTTGCATCTCACCTGATGATAAGTGATGATAAGGCCGAAGTTGGGAGCGCACTTCACCCAGAATCAAAGGCCGGTCATCGGATGGGTGACCAAAAATTTATCATCTCGAGCTCCTCCGTGCTTCGGAAGGCACGTAAAGCCGTTGGTCCCGGCTGCATTAGCAGTCGTTAACAACCACCGATCCGCACTGGGCCCGCGTGGTGGTTTATGGCCCGTTCTCCCTATTCCATCCAAAGGGAAGGCTCGTGCCCCAGCAGTGGGGACGTATATAATCTGGTGATGTGATGTGTGATTTAGATAAACCGCGTACATAAACATGTACCCCCCGTTGGTAATCGAACCCGGGACCTCTAGGTCTAAACCGGTGGTATTTACCACTAGACCACAGAGGCGGTAAATTTGAAACACTTTAATTTAGGACTTTATGATTGTGGTTGGTAATATATATATTGTTCATATTGTAATTTAGGGCTTAAGTTTACACAATAAAATATCATCGGAATCAGAAAATTTCTTTGTTATGTATTAGGGTTTGCTGTTCAGTCGAGAATACTTTTTTTTATATTTTTTATAGTAGGGTTGGCAAATGACTCCGCTTTACTTAATGTTAAGTTTCTGCTTAACAGCAGTGTCCAGATTCGAAGACAGGTAGTGGAACAGGTCTGTGCCTTAATAGCCTTCCGCTAAGCACCTTGCGGGCCCGCAAGTTGCTTCTTCGCACCTCGTTTAAAGAACCCCATGTTGTAGGAGGAAATACGTGCTCTGGGAGAGCATTTAATTTTTTGGTAGTGCGACAAAGAAATGATTTACCATATTTCTCAATTTATTATTCAACTTTATTAACATATTTTAATAAATATTTATAAAATATAGTGAAAAAATTTAATGCCTACCCGACCCAGTCAGGAATCGAACCTGGGTCTTCCGCAATCCGGGCGGCTTCATTGTGCTATTTTATATGTTTTATATATATACTACTCAAAACAAAATAAGGGCCACGAGGTATTTTGTCTGTACCATGAAAATAATAAAACCAATATTAATTTTTTTGTCTCCATAACGAAAACTAATGTTGTTTTTACCGTGTAGACCAATAAATTTATTCTAATAATAATGATTAAAAAGTTTATTTGCTTTTGAAAGAAAAAACACATTTAAGGTTAAAAATAAAAACAATGTAAAGTTACTGAAAACAAAAGAAAATACTCCATGCTCATCTTTTAGTAACGGGTATGCCCCCCTCGTTTCGTTATGCACTCCTGAAGCCTGGAGTGCATGCTCTCAATCAAATGCCTGACATTTTCCATTGGAATCTCTTCCCAGGCTCTTTTAACAGCGTTGATGAGTTGCTGTTGGTTGTGGATTTCCTGATCACCGTCTCTAACTCTTCGTTTCAACTGATCCCACATGTGCTCTATTGGATTTAAGTCCGGACTGTTCGCCGGCCACGGCAAGACTTGAATTTGAGACGCTTCCAGTACAAACCGAGTCGCTTGAGCCGTGTGTGCACGAGCATTGTCTTGCATCAAGATGAATCCAGGACCCGCTCGCTGGGCAAATGGGATCACATGTGGTCTGACGACTTCCTCAAAATACCGCTGAGCAGTAACAGTACCCTCATTTAAAATAGCGAGCTCAGTTTTGCCGTGTAAGCTTATCCCGCCCCAAATCATTACATTTGGACCACCAAAACGATCGACTTCATGGATGCAGGCTTCTGAAAATCTCTCGCCGCGTCTTCTCCATACACTAATACGCCGATCGTCGTTAAAAAATTTAACTTTGCATTCGTCTGTGAAGAGCACTATGCCCCATTGGTTTATGTCCCAGTCCAAATGTTGACGGGAAAATCTTAAACGATTTGCACGATGATTTCTGGTTAATGGAATACGGACAACTCGCCTTCTTGATGCCTGCTGGTCTTCATGCAATCGATTACGAATAGTTTGGTCACTGACACGAGTACCCGTTGTGAGCCGTAAACGATTTTGCAGCTTGCGGGCCGTCGTTGTGCGATCTCGGCGCGCACTTAATCGAATGTAACGATCCTCTTGAGCTGTTGTAATGCGAACTCTGCCCGAACCAGGTCTTCTTCTAACACTGCCGGTCTCTTGGAAACGATTCCATAGATTTTGAATAGCTCTTCAAGAAAATCCCAATTGCAAACCCACAGATCGCTGCGAATGACCTTCTTCAATCATTGTAACGGCTCTGGTTGCTGTCAGCGAGTCCATATGACGCCTGCGTGCTTGTGTCTTGTGCTTGTTTCTGACTCGAGATATCAATGAACTCTGATAATTTCTAATAAACCAAGAAGCTAAGGAAAGCAAAACGTCAAAGAAAATGCAATCAAAATTTTCAAAAATAATTTTAAATCAAATTTTATTTAAAATTGTTGCCAGCATTAGATGAATACTACAATATTAAAAAGTTTAGGTATCAAAGAGTTTGTATACTCAATATTTTACTACTTTCAATATGTAAATGTTTAATAATTTACACCAAAATGAAAAAATACCTCGTGGCCCTTATTTTGTTTTGAGTAGATATATACTAGCTGTCCCGGCAGACCTTGTTCTGCCCTATTTCTCTAAAACAAAGTTACATTGATTTTTTTATGCCGACAGATTTCGTTCTGTCAAAAGTTATTGGCTTGTCGCAGTCTAATAGAAATGTTTGACAGCTGGGGACAGAGTGGTTTGTATGGGAAAAGAAAATTATTGTTTTTACTATTTTCCTCGTATTTTTTACGTTTTTTCTCTCCATAAGAACCTTCCTCAGACTTTATCAAACACAACAAAAAAGAAGAGCCTAATCGGTTCAGCCGTTCTCGAGTTTTGCGAATAGCAACACATTTTAGCGATTCATTTTTTTTTATATAGATATATGTATATTTTTTAATAACATATACTCGTATATACATTAAATTTGGTAAAACTGCAAGTAACATAATTTTTGTATTTACAGAAAAACAAGTAAGTATTACCCTACATGCCAAAAATTAAAAGCTGCCTGCGGTTTTCGCATTAGAACGAGAAAGAATCCTACTACTACCTCTTCACCAGAAACTATTCTAACATAGAATACTAAATTCACTCGCAACAAACTGCATGTCCGACTTTACGGCGTTTCTGTCGCGTCAAAAATAACCGTCGCGCGGCGCGCGCGCACATCGTAACACCGAAGTCCTTGGCTGGAGTCACACTGACTCACGTTACTATTTCTTAATTTTCTAAGAATAAATTTCAAAACTGCATTCAATGACGCATAGTGTAACTATAACTACTAAATGTTTAGGGGGCGTTGACTGGGTGATCTTGGCGGCATCGTTAGTCAGTATGTTAGCGCCAAAAAAATATACATGTTTTGTTTTGTTGTTATTGTGTTAATGATGAAAGTAATTGAGTGAAATGTCGCTTGTTTCCTGTAGTTTGTATCGATATCACTACATAGTATAAAACAAAGTCGCTTTCTCTGTCCCTATGTCCCTTTGTGTGCTTAGATCTTTAAAACTACGCAACGGATTTTGATGCGGTTTTTTTTAATAGATAGAGTGATTCAAGAGCAAGGTTTATATGTATAATACATGCATATAGTAGAGCAACACTGATAATATCAGCATTGCAACCGTGCGAAGACGGGGGCGGGTCGCTAGTAAAACATAATTTAAGAAACACGTGTATTATTTTTTAAATTGTTATTTGTACTCGTAATGTAGGTTATTATTTATTTGGCAAGATTTTGCTGTTGGCCGACTATGGCCTACAGCGGAGAACTTGGTTCACCAAACACAGTGGTTCTTCACGCCCATTTTTTAGACGCAGTGGAAAACTTGTATCCGAGTACCACCGCGCCTGGGAAAGCGCGGCAGGTTATGTGAAGTTCTCTCTCCAGCTCCCGCCTCCCTGCCTAGGCCTGAGGGTTTCACCAGGGATTCGGGAGAAAACCCACTATACATCACCTACACGTACAGCAAAAGTAACTGGGATCACTGGTTTGGCTATGTTGTTCACGCCATGTGGTGAGCGATCAAACCCTGAAAATTTCTAGTCGATTGACAGCGTCTCCCCATGCATTTCTGAATTCCCTATTTAGTTCCAGCCGTATATTCAGAATATAGAACTCAAAGGTGTCTCTGAATGCTTGAATGCTGAACCTTGGTTCAGGTTGACAATGTCATGGAAAACTCGAATAGGATTAACATCTAAAGTTGAGAATCATGGTAAATATAGGAAATACCTACTACGGCTGTAAGGTAATATTGTCTAGTAGACGACGATTACTTGGCTTAATGCTAGGCAATGTCCATAATCCCCTAAGTTGCTGAATCCTTACAAAGGGTTAGTAAATACCGGCGCAGATCTCGTTATGGATACGTTTCTAAGCCTTATTACAACTGCTGTAATGCTTGTAGATAGGAATATATCATTAAAAGTGGACTGCATCAATGAATATTCGAAGGAAAGTTTAAAATGAACCTACAAAGATACTTGGTAGGTATGTCAACTACAGTTAAAAATTACGCTTATTAACAATATATCACATAAACTTAAATATAGTTATATACCTACATATATCTATATATTTTTACATACATACATATATTCGACCACATATCTTATCTCTAAATATCGAAAAAAACCTCAATAATGCTTCTAACTTTGTTGTTAAGGCGAGAAGCTAAGAGAATATGATGGTAGCTAGTCGAACGGTTTTAAAACCAACCTTTCCACTAACTAAACCGAATCCAATAGCAGTCTCAAGTCAACTCTTTCAATGAATAAATCCTGGGGACCTCAAGGACAGGTATTCTACTAAAACCTCAGACGGTTTCATAAATTCAATAAAGCTTTATAGCTATTTCGAATGAAATTTCTATTTCACTCATATCTGACGGTCAAATGTCTGAATAGTTTTATACTGTTCGCTGTGTGTATATTTTCGCTAGGGCGAAGGGAGAGTTCTGACTCGTAATTATGAGAACGTGGCGGCGAATGCAAATGTCCTTGCGACAGGGCTGCATGAAATGTATATCGAAGGAAAAATTTATATCGACACTGAGAATTGCACTTGAGAGAAGACGACTGCATCAGGGGGATCGTAGTCTTTTCTCAAGTCTAGTCTATTGGGAATGCACAATAACCCCAATTGGGATTAGAGCTCTTTTATTTTTTTATCCATGAGACGGTAAACGAGCCGTGTCACCTGATGGAAGTGATCACCACCACCCATAGACACGACACCCGCAATACCAGGCCTTAAGAGGAAGAGTGAGCTCATTTCTTGAAGGTCCACGAGTCGTAACAGTCCGGGAATACCGCCCCTGATGGCTGGTGTGTTACTGTTATTTTATTATAATGCATTAATGAAGAAAAAAATATATTTAAAAAAACTGCTGTTTTTGGTTTTAGAACCAGTTTATTATAAAAAGAATACGCAATGCCACTAAATCAAAAATTAAACAAAACTATCACATAAATAAATTCAGGAGGTAAGAAAAGAAAAAATGCAGAAAGTGAGCATATCTATGCAACCCTGTGTTAATATTCTGGAAAAGCAGTGTTTCCTTTTAGGTTATACGCGACTTCATCTAACCCGAGGTCTTTTTTAATTAAGCTATTAGAAGTTTTCTCTTTATACGATCCTTTCTTGTTTAGCTCTCGCTGAAACTAACATTTGAGTTTCTCTTCAATCCAGTTTAAGCGTTGAGCGCTACGATATATCTGTTGCACGTCGACCGGCAAAAAACTTAAATGATGTCATAATTATCATGAAGCTAAATATCTAAATGATCTAATTTAAGAGCTCGAGCGCGCGAATACCAGACACAATAGAGTTTTAATTGTTATCGGCCACCTGGTGGTCGATCGACGCACAGGGGGTTATATGTTTAAGAAATTTCTAAATTATTTTCAATGTATGGTACTAATGGTACTATTGGTCAGTTTGTACTAATTACCCCATGTAATTGTTCTTATATGACTGTTTACTATGTACATAAAAAAGAAAAATAATTATTAAAAATAATACGATATAATATAAACTAAAGGAAAAGTGAAGTGTCAAGTAATCACCGTTTCGATTTGGATTAAATCATGACAAGTTTCCAGTATTGATCCCTGATTAATTATTTACGTTTTAGTCTTCATTTATGGTCGCTAGTCAGGCGGATTTAAAACCCAACCTACCATTAACACACTCAAGTACATTAATGTACTTTAAGTTGCGAAATGAGCCCGAGACCTTTGAGTTTTGGAACAGCTTAACGCGATAATTAATGAAAACCTCTCAGGCTGCTCGATAAAACAGAATGAAATTAAACCAGCCGATTTATTACCAAGCAAACATTTGCCTCAATTTGTCACACCAAAGAACCAAAGAACGCAAAACATTCGGAATTTACCTTCATCCCATACCAATACATCGGTCGTATTATCATTTCTTGCTTCAATATTTGTTATTAGTCATACAAGGGAAAATCGCTATATTTTTAGCACCTTACACGGTAGGTATTTATTTTTGATGTTGTCCAAATACAGCTTTATCAAACTTTTGTGTTTTTTGCATTATTATTTGATCAAATAACAACGATCCGATGATACAAAAGACTGCCAGCGTTAGCCGGTCGTGATTTCCTTTACATGAAATACAAATACTTAGACGTTTTAATTTGAAAAACAGGTGTTTTGGCAAAATTTCTACTAGCGGTATTCGAACCCGCACCCCATGACATGCCAGGTCAGGTGCACTACTAAAAATGCTATCGTGGCATTCCGCTCCGTCTGTGGAAGGTTTTCAACAATTGTTTTTCATATGTAATTTGTTCGCAACTAAAACACATTTTAAGTTAATATGAAATCTGGAACTTACCAGACAACATCTACATATTTATTCATATTTTCCTTTCCTTTATGAGGTAATGCTTAATAATAATGCATTTATACCTGTGGTACCCATACAAAAAGGACAAACTTCTCTTTTAAGTACACCTTTCAACAAAAAGTTTGAAAGTCGCGTCAGAGACTCCAAAAGCAGTCGCCCGTTGTCACCTGCAGAGGAGAAATAAGCTCCTTAAAATGTTCAGGCCGAAGACCATCCAATCCAGCAGCTGAACATTTAAGATATCATTTCTACTAATTCTTGATGCGGCATACATTTTTTGTCCTAATTGAACAATGTCTGAGAAATACTTAAACCGTCTGAACGCTAAGTCATTAGCCGTAAAACTTCCAAAGTTGTGATAGTTAATTTGTTTCATATCATACTTACATAAGCTAAGGAAAATGAAGTTTCTCAAGAGATCCTCTTAATTTAACATTTTGAGAGCTTTTGCTCTCTGACTTGGGGCGAGGAGCGTGTATGGTGAGCTTAATTTCATAACTTGTATATTTAAGATAGGGACTCAGTTGGATCTCTGTTTTAGACTTCAAAACTTCTGGTATAGTTCCACTTGGAACTATACCAGAACTATTGAGATTAGGGAGAGTAATAGGAACGTATTGCTGATAAAGTTAAACTGTTAATCTGTTTAGATGATTTTGTTCAGTATATTGTGCTTTAAAAATTGACGACTTGCATTTGATTGGTGAGCTAACTAGTTTAATCCTGACATAGACCGACTCTATCTTCTATCGCTCTATGACCTTAAGGTTCCTAACTCAATTTTCACCGGGGCAAATGAAATCTGGTAGTTAAATTCAGTTAAAGATTTATTGCTATGGTCTACTGGCCTCAGACGCAAAGGTGCCTGGTTCTATTTTCATTCGCAGACATAGCAATTAATATTGTTATTACATATATAGTAACCTACGTTATAGAATATGTACTATCCATGTCGTTACTTCTATTAAAGCTGTGGAGTTTCTTGCGTCTATTGTTCTCTACAGCTTAAAAAATAGTCCTGAATGGGTAGTAGGTAAAAAATGTACCTATGGACGATTCAAAAACTTTTCTTAAGTTTTTTTGAATAAAATGTTTTAATTTTTGGGTTTGACTTTGACATGATTGTCATGTGGGGAAGACACAACAAGAAGTTATGATGATGAGGACATAAACACACGTATGTATGTACTAAACTCAACCAGTCCTATCACGTAACCTCCACCAAGATTTACAAACAATTCATTAATTTCGCTTAATCGTTAGGTACATGTCGCCTGCCAATTTCTACAACACGTGCTATAAACATGTGCCAGCCCTGAGGTCAACGAACCGCTCAAGTTTAAACAGATTTGTTAGGTAATTAATAACAATAATTAACAGTTGTTAGGCATCTCAGTGCCAGAGATTGCAAATAGGCGGTAGGTGGTTGGTACGTAGGTAGATTTGCAATTATATTTTGTCCATAAAATATACCAATAAAAAGTATTTAGCATTCACTATGATGTATTAATATAAACATAGTATCAGCACTTGATGACAGAATGACTTGTTTGTATTTAAACCCACGACCTTTTGCAATCCGGGTGATAGGACTTCCACTGAGCTATAGAGACATTGGTTTTTCCTGTCTAATTTTTCAAGGGTCGGTTTAATATGATATCAGCCAGAGCTGTTTAATCATCACCATGATTATATGTAGATACTATTTAATATATAAGAACTATATTGTACACAGTTATATAATCTTATTAGCGCCTTGGATGACTCATGATCTCATCGACATCTCAAGATGTCTGATTAAAATAAATAAATAACGATAAAGATAAACTTTGATTAAAAATAATATGTAAAAAAAAAACATACAACCGAATTGATAACCTCTTCCTTTTTTTGAAGTCGGTTAAAAATTAATGCGAGTAGATCCGTAAAAGTGGTTTTATTTCATCATATTTGGCGTAATGTTTTTCCGGTATTTGTGATAGTTTAGTTTACTTTTTCCTGTAGCTTGAATATGGAGTATTGTGGTGCTATTATTGATATGCAATTCTAAATTGTTGTAAAATGTTGAAAGCATTGTGTGTGGCTGTGAAGTTTACGATTCTTCGCCACTTAAACAAAAGTAAGACCGTGTAATCCAAATAGTACTTACAGTGGAAGAACTTTGATGGAGTGTGTGTCTTGAGAGCTTTTACCATTTTTGATATTGATAAGTGTTTAAATATAGGGCAGTTGAAATTATATTGTAATACAAAAACTATAAAGAAAAAAAAAATAAAAGCAATTATACAACGTCATGGTAAAAAGAACTTAATACTTTAAAGTAGCTTTTACATTTCATAAAACAAACATAATAATCTAACACAACCACCAGTTAAATACACACACTCAAAACTGTTTATATTATAGTATGGTACTTAATACTTATAACTAATCACAAATTTTACATAAGGGGAGGCACGAGATATAAAAACCTGCTTTATCAGCTATTGCTTTGAAAAATCCAAACCCTTAAAAGTACTTTCAGAGAAGATGTAAAAACAGGTAAGAAGTTAAAACCCAATTCGTAATAAATGAGTAAACTAAAATCCAGACTTTAACGAAAGCGAATGTGAAACGTTCTCCCTTCACAAAAATATACTTCGCAGCACCAGCGCTGAGAGCTGCACTTTAATATAAAATGTTTCGGTCTACTCTACAGTAATTATTCTACTCGACTGTTCTCTACAATTCGTCGACAGAACTTTTATTTCACTATACACAGAGATGTGTAACACAAAAGCTAATATTCCTAACTCCCCTGTAACTACTATTCTGGTGAATAAAGTTACTAAAAGAATAATCAGTCTGGATAGCTACCTCACTCATACTTTTTACTGCCGAGCAACATAGTCCTTGTAAAATGCAGTATGTTGTATTTGATTTTATAAAGAGGGTGGGTTAAGAGAGGGTTTGCCACATGCGAGCTACGAATATACACGTACCCATGCTGTTGTAAGTGTCAATAGATATGAATAATGTCATCAATAGAAAATTAAATAAATAAATACATTATTCCGGTTTCTATGACTATAAATACTTATTTATACACATTATACATAAACTAACTTATATTAAACATAAACATACTTTATCTAAATACGAGTATATATTTACATACATTTTAATCTGACTGTAGATACTGAATACTGGGTGCCAGTCTCATTCGCCATTCTATCATGACAATTTGTATGGTATTGAACCAGCACGGTGGAAAACGAGGAGATATACAATTTTGCCATACAAATTCTCGTTTTTGTTAACGTGATCGAACGGCGAATGAAACTCGCGCTAGGCACTCTGATTAAAGACCAAGTAATACCTAGTTTAAAATGATGCTGTCTCATTTTCATTCCTAAAGGCAGATAGAGACATCCGTTTTTCAACTAAGTCTAACTGTAGTCTGCGTTTATTAATAACAGGGCAAGTGCTTGTTTAAAATAGTACTCTTTAGTAACATAATGACCGCCGGCTATAGCACAAGCCGCGTTAGATTATTTTAATGAAGCAGTCTTTGTTCCCGGCTTGGCAAGGGTTATTTGAATAAGAAAGTGGAACTTTCATTGCTAGTATTTTCTTTAGTAATTGAATTGGATGGATGAACGTTAAGGCTAAACTGAATCTGGTAATAAAATTAAAAAATGTATTCCAACTATGTTGAATGTGTCTACGCTTTTAGTGATATTAAAAACATGGTTAGAGGTTTCGTTAGAAATACAAACTAGCGCGATTTAAATAATTGTTAGCGTGCAAAGGTTAATTTTATAGTTAGGTTAAGCCGGTGTGGTAGAACTCCCATACATAATCGTATAGAGAGTATGTACCTCCTTTTTGGAGAAAAAATGTATTTTAAGAAAGGCCAGAGACCGGGTGGATACCTATATGTTATTCCTAACATTATTTTCTTTAATGAGAGTAGATTGAAGAGAAACAAGTATGTAAGGAACGTAGCAAGAGGCAAGTGATCTCTGCCTACCCCTATGGGGGACAGGCGTACCTGCCCCCCAACCGCCTAACACTCTCGCTTTCGATCGCTTTGAAGGCGAGGCCCTCGCCTCGCTTTCTAATATAATATCGAAATATAATATCGAATAATATCGAAAGCTATAACCTATAGCTTTCGATATTGCTTTCATATTGCTTTCGAAAATACAAGAAAAAAAAGAAAAAAGAAAAAGATAAAAAAAAAGAAAAAAAAAAGAAAAGAAAAAAAGATGACGCCTCCTCCTCGTCTCGCCTTCAAAGCGATCGAAAGCGAGAGAGTTAGGCGGTCGACCCCCTGTATGTATGTAAACACCAAGACCAGATGAGGTTAGGTTGGACTCTTCTCCTCCTTTTTAAAGCCTGACGAGGAGGATAGGCATACTCACTAGAAACTAATAAAGAACTGACATTAACTAACGGAACTCGACAATGCTACTACTAGACTCAAATACGATGGAGGTAGTTAGTCAAAGCTGTGCAGACTTAAAACGAACACTGCCACCAATAGCACCGAGCACAATATTTATCCCCGCTGATGGCGAACCCAGGGCTTCTGGGTATGACCCGAATGTTCTTACTACTGGACCACAGAGGCGGTTAAGTGTGACATTTCAAGATATCAAACCCTTTTCTTTGTTGGACATTGATGAAATACGTGTGGCCGCCGCTTCTGTTTTAGGTCTCCGTATCCTAACCACGTAACATACCAATTACTTATAATAAATGCTATTGAAGTGTACGAGTAAATCTTTCAGATTTTTGTATCACTATGTAGATTATTATTATTCATTAAAATTTTGGTTTATATAAATGGCGTTTAATAAAAGAAATAACAAAATAAATCACGGTTTTAGATGCATTTTGTAATTTTTTTATTTGTAGATGAAAGTTTGAACTCCGTTTGCGGTCTCATATTTTAAAACGTCCACAGTTCGTATTTATTTTTTCTCAACGACCACATGTCAAATTCATGCCTCGAGTCAGTGTGATACTAGGTTTTTAGTAGGAAGGCCGCCCCTCCCTTGTCGAGCTTTTCTAGGCTGGACGAGAGAAGAGGAGGAGACTTACCCATAACTCAGGGTCGCCTCTATCCCAGGAGTTTTTAGTAGGTATACCCTCCTGCCTCTTAAGGGGATGGGGGGGAGAGTCATACATATCCAGTCTTCCCGGGAGCAGATGTATGCTTTTTCTCCTGTATACATGTAGTAACAGATGTAGTAACAGAGTCGCGCGACGAATTTAGCGACTGGCTCCTTTTACGTGATCGGGCAGTCATCCCATGCGTATTATAGGTACTTTATGGATAGGTTTCGGTAGGGTATTATATGCTTTAAGGTTCCATTGCCCTTCCGCCAAGGTTGGCAGGGTAATCAGACGAGATAAGTGAACACCGCTGATTTCCCTGGCGAGATCTCTAAGTAATAGTTGATTGAGAGTCGAAGGCCTTTTGGACCGTTGACACGCGAGCAAACAATGTTAGATGAGAGGGTTTGGGAAGCTTCTAGATGTCATTGCTTTGGTATCTTGATGGAGGTGTTGTTGCTAAGGGATTTGAAAAGGCAGGTCACCTTACTTCAATGATATTACCATACAAATCATTGAACAACCTGATGGTTTAAAACTGTTTTGCGTTTGAGTCGAAATCGAATGCTAGGAAGTTGTTTTTGTAAAGTTGATAGTAAGTAATCATAGGTTTAAATGGTTCGTATGTATTGATAAGGATACATACAATGCTTTATTGTGTGAATCCGTTGTAACAAAACTTTCTATATGTATAACTAGCTATTGTTCGCGGCGGCTTTGCTCACGTGGAGTAGTGATTGTTTGTAATAAAAGGCAAAACCTGTCAAAATCTATAGGGATAATCCTGAAACACTTAATAATTCTTTAAAAATGACAGTTTTCCGTATAAATTTTTCTTCCGTATTACACCTCTTTACAGAATGTTTTTCTAAAAATGCTAATATAATATATGTATATATAGTCATTCTTCATTTTTATTGAAAAATCTGATTATCGATTAAAATTATTAATTTTATAGTTGTTACTTTAAAAATAACGATTTCTTTATAAGATTTCTTATTAAGACTGTTACACACACATTCCTTGAGAAAATTCGTGGCAGTCTGTAGGTACTATAAGTTTTAGCAACGATAGATAATATCATTGAGTTTTATTAAAAGATTTTTCCGAAATCTGAACTGGTGGTAGATTCCGTAGGTTAGCTTTAAATTATTAGTTTATAACTATTGGATATTTTTATATCAATTTGAAAAAAAGTGTCGAAGCCGCTCCCCATGACATGCCGAGTCAGATGCACTACTAACTATGTATATAGCCTGTAAAGTATTTTAAATTATATTTTTCGACTTTGACTTTGACTTTGACTTTGACCACCCATCCAGTGACAAGACATTGCGAAAGTTGCTCAACTTACACGATCACAACCCGAACGCATTATCAAACTCCACGTTTATTTGGCAAGCCATATCCAGAAAGGCGACAAAAGAGTTTGGTAACCCTCAATTCTCTTTAACAGGATTATCCTATCAAGATAATAGGATGAATAATTGTATAGATACCTTAATAACATTATTTGTTACGAAAATTCTTAGCTGTTAATTGGAGCGGTAGGAAAGGTAGGGTTAAGTAATATAGCGGCGGCATTTTGGACCGCGGCTTTATGAAAATTAACAATTCCCGGTATGTTTCCATTTTCGTCGGCGTAAATAATACTTGACATTGCTATGATTTTTTGTGAATTCACTGTGTATTGTAAATAGGTATTCCTGTATACAAAAGAACTTAGTGTAGTGGCACTAGTATTTAACAGGAACTAGAAATCGACACACTAATATTATAAATGCGAAAGTTTGTGCGTGTATGTGTGTTTTGTTAGATGACGCATTATTCAGTAGCAGCTAATTTTAGGGGCGCATTTTTTAGCCAAAGCTTTATTTATGTTCCTATAATTTATTATTAGATGAATTTCGCGATCTCCTTTTTTAGTTGCAGTAAATTTCAGAGTAACGCCATCTTACTTCACTTCAATCGCCTCCTAAATTTTTAACCGCCTCTGTGGTCTAGTGGTTAAGACCACCTGTTTAGACCCAGAGGTCCCGGGTTCGATTCCCAGCGGGGGGTACATCTTTGTGTACTCGGTTTGGTTGGTGGTAGGACTTGTTTGTCCGCCTGGCTAGCTACCACCATCTTATCTAAATATGTCGCCATAATATCAATGTTTGTAGCATTGTTGTGTTCCGGCAGCTAGAGATAAGATAGCCAGTGCCTCACTAGTTGAGGATCCCGGGTGAAGTGCGCTTCCACCAATTGGCCTTATCATCACTTAACATCAGGTGAGATCAAGGCACTGTGCTTACCCGTAAATATAAAAAATAAAAAAAATCGGTCAGCATAAGAAATCCTTACCGTTGGTTAGGTTAAGTTAATTTTTTTTCCCGAGCGAAGCGCAGCGTAGCGAGCGCCAGTAACGGAAGAGGGGAGCGCCGCAACTAAATAAGGTGTTCGCAAAATATATCTAACATGAAAAATTGATTAGCCAAAATATGCGATTCTAAAATTCGCTGCAGCGGCCGCTAGTCATTAATAATAAGGGTCGGTAATTGGTTCCCGAAAAATTTCAATGATAATCTGTTGTTTTTTAAACTTCTAGTCCCCTCTGAAGTTACTTCGTTGCGCAGCTGTACATTCAGGCCCTACCGCTCGTCCCCACCTTCGCCCTACTGATGCCTATTTTTTACTACTGCGACGCGAATCGCGCCAACTTCAGAGGGGACTAGAAGTTTGGCGCGACCTATACCTATCTATTTACAATATAAAATTTTGCTAGAAAATATCAACCATCGCTCGAAGCTCGAGTGGGAATCGAACGGACGACCTTTGGATAACCGGTCCAATACTCTGACCGCTGAGCTACCGAGGCCCGCAGCGGTCAGATCCAAAGGTCGTGGGTTCTATTCCCACTCGGTTGGTTTTTTCTAGTAAAATTTTATCTTAATTTTATCTTCTTGTGTTTCTCATTTGATAGAGGAATATACATTTTTAATTGAAGTTTCTTTTAGCAGTTTCGTTACAAAGAGTAACAAAAATCACACGTTCTCATTCTGTATTAAGTTAATTTTATAAAGAAATATAATTTCACTGTACAACGCAAATAGGTGTGTTTTCTTTTTTTAACATATATATAGATAGATATTATTTTGAATTTGGCATCACATCACAATGCTATACAGGTTGTTTCTTGTAAAATGTCAAGCCGATGCGTGGTGATAGGGGACTAGCATACCTATCCATTGAACCCCCATGTATGTTCAGTGATTTTTGGTAGTTTGCGAGCTATACTTTTTCAAATCTTTTTCCAGTATTGCATGACGAAGTGAAATTTTTATTGGGTAGACATTTCTTTCCATTTTTTTCTTTAACTAAGTTGCCATGAAATGTAGTTTATGATAAAAATAATTATCTCCCCAATATCAATAAAAGTTACAAAAAAATATTTTAAACTAACAAATTTGAGAGTAAGTAGAACATAATGGAATTTCCAAGTATGAATAATTAATTAATGACTAGCTTAAAATATGCGCTGAAAATATGAGCTCGAGCGCGCGAATACCACACACAATAGAATTTTAATTGTTATCGGCCACCTGCTGGTCGCTCGACGCTTGAGGGGCTAAGCTTTCATAATAAAAAAAGTGGTACTTAGAAGGTATTTATTTGTATACTCAATAAAATACTTTAAAAAAATATAGCTCGCAACATAATTATAATATATAAGGATTCAATAGATAGGTTTGGTAGTCCCCTTTCACCACGCATCGGCTTGACATCTTACAAGAAACACTCTGTATAGCATTGTGATGTGATGCAAAATTCAAAATAATTTAATCACCTATCTATAATATGTTAAAAAAAGGAAATACACCTATTTGCGTTGTACAATGAAATTGTATTTCTTTATAAAATTAACTTAATACAGAATGAGAACGTATGATTGCTGTTACTCTTTGTAACGAAACTGCTAACAGAAACTTCAATTTAAAATGAATATTCCTCTATCAAATGAGAAACACAAGAATGAGTAATAATAGAACTACTCGCTTGTGCATGCAATATAACGTAGAGTCGTATAGGTGCAGTTCGTTGTTTTTTTTAGCCTAAATTGAACTCTATGTGAATAGAAACTAGAAACATTACATAGGTGTCATGCTGAAAGAACACGTCTCACAACAATATGCAATATCGTAGTTAATGCTTTCATTTTCTTTTTAATTAACCTATTTCGTTCCACAGCTGGGCAAAAGTCTCATTTAATAATTATGCATAAATAATTACTAGTGGTCGCCCAGTGGTCGAAACTTGACCGTAATTTAATTAAAATTTTTGAAAAGAGTAAATATGCGTGTGTTTCAAATACTGTTGTTGTAACTGTAATGTTTGTTTTATTGATTTAATGTATTATTAGTATGTATTATGTAATTTTTATGTTGTGTATGCATAATTAAAAAAAATACTAACATCCTGCAATCTTTCTCTGTATAAACTATAAGTGTGCGAAATTTCATACTCCTCCGTCCGCGCAATTTTCGTAAAAAGGGGTAAGTACAAAGTTTTTGCTTCACATATTAATATATAGATTTTCAAGTTTTCAGATAGCTGATCGATGATCTGATGATTTGTTCAGTTCGATCAGCAATTCAGCACATTTTTTATATCTACATAATAGTTTTTGTAATTAAGCGACAATAACAATGAGCCCTCCTCTTTACCACTGCTGCTGTCTACGGGTCCACGTGGGTGCTTTAGTTCAGTTAAAAAATCAATTGTCACAATATGGTTTGCAATTCAGCCATTGAAAAATTGAGTCACAACAAACAGGCAATATTATCAACAAACAAGTGCGCTCGTAAAACGAACTGCAACAAAGGAAAAGCTTTTCTCAAACCAATGCAACTTCCATACGATCGTTTCAAATATACAACGCTCCAACGTCATTGCAATTTTCAGGGTCACTCCCAAGTACAGGACCAAATGAACCAGTTCCCTTAAGTAATCGTGCTGAACACTCGCCTTTATCTACGCGGGGGGGTCTTAGGATAAGCGCATCCCCCGAGGCTAGCCATCCGTCTCGAGCTAATAAAACCAATGTTTTATCCAAACTATCCTTTTTACATCGCTTTCTTAGACTCAATTTATTTTTATGACCACTAAGAGTTATACTGTTATGCCTATAAAGCATATGAGGCGAGAGTTTGTGTTATACTAGGGAGGTTGTAGTTAGTTTTATACTATGCGTTATTTATTATTCAGAAAAATAATCGGCTTTACTGTAACTTTTACACTAAGAAGTCTCAGACAATTTGTCTTTTTCAATTTTAGGCTTTCAAAATTCTTACTGAAAGCATACAGCATACAAAGCTTTGAAAGGATGTTGACAAACACAAAAAATCCGCATTTGGGAGGACACAATCGTAAACTCACAAAAAATATTTCCCGCAAAACCCACTTAAGAACTTTTTGAGCAACATAGTGGTTGATGCCTGGAATAAACTGCCCGAAGAAATTATAACAGCACAAAGTGTCAACCAGTTTAAGAATAGACTAGACCTATACTACAACAAATTGAAATAAGAAACAAATAATTTAAGTTTACATTGGATACATGCAACTATCAGTTGTTCCAACTGCTTGTCTGAATTACTTACCTATAATAATAATAAGTGGTCGGTACCCAGGAGTCGCAACAGCAATAGCGTAATATTGTAAAGGCGATTATTTGCTAAGCTGAATATTACTCGTGTTCCAAGAGTAATACTTACAAAAAACTGTTAAAATCATTGTTCGGGAGAGAATTATGTAGAGATTTTTAAAGTGTTTTCTCAATTATAATTGGTAAAAAATTTCTTACACACTCGCATTTTTTTAATCAAATTTAAGACATAACCTCTAACTCGCTAAATAATCTCTACGCAGAGTATGCCTGTGTGCCAAATTCAAACCACTAAATCACATCTCTTCTCTCAAAACATGAATTTAATTGTATGTTTTCTAGTATGAAAAACATACAAAAGAATAATACTCATTCTTAACATGGGAATGGGGAAAAAGACAAATGAACTGAAAATTGCATAACTCATATAATTTATGCTCGTAGACCACTGCAGTTGTAAGTCATTTCGCCATACGGAATTTAATATATCGCGCTTTTCAAATGTATTATGATGGTGTACCACAAATACTTCATACTTCATGTCCTGCTCCGATAGCAGTTACTGCACTATAACTCATTCATTTGAATTTTAATATGTCGATCTTTCGTTCGTTCACCCTTTGTTGTTGTTTACGAGTCATACTGTTAGACCATAGCAAAAAGAACTCAAACAAAATGCCTTCAGTTTTATTTAATCATCATCATCAACAACATCAACAGCTAATAAACGTGCCGCTACTGATAGGCTCAGGGTCTTTGCACATCCTACGCACATGCACAGTAGCACGTCAGAAGATTTATTTTAAGAAATCGGTCATTTTAAAAGCGCATTTAAAATTTTTCTTTTCGTTCACAAACATTTTTCACAAGAATGGCCATATATAAAACTGTAATTCGACCAATATTAATGTACGGCTGCGAGGCCTGTACACCGACTCTCAAAGAAGAGACCAAACTCTTGGCGGCGAAGAGAAAGATCTGAAGGAAGATTCTGGGGCCTGTACAAAAAACGGAGTGTGGAAGAGGTCAAGAAGGACCTGCGTGAGCTCCACGCAGATGAGTGGCAGGAGGTGGCGCCGGACAGACCGTTATTATTGGAAGCCAAGACTCACTTTGGGTCAATGCGCCAACCTAGTTTGTTTCATTTTTAACTCACAGGGTAACAGTGAGAAGCGCGTTTAGAAAACAATATCGAGTAGTGCTTTCACAATACAGATCGAGGTTTAAAACAAGACCTTCGTAACTTTTAAGCAAAGCTCGTAACTGTAACATAACGTAATTTACGGCGGTGTCATCTTACTCTCTATTTCAAATTCATTTGAATCCGCGCCATTACAGTCATCAGTATCGAGTTTTCTACGTCCTTAAATACCTCGAACAGAGCTCTTATTAACAAACGACATTGGCCGCAAATGTCAGACGAAAACTGAGGCATCAAAGAGGCGTTCAGGTGTCGCGTTTCAGGTTTGCTCCCGCCAGCTACAGCCCTTTTGCTCCGTAATATCATCATGGTTACACGCAATTGGGTTATCAAAGGTAAAGGTTACCCTACCCTAGCCTAAACTGTCTCCTTTACTTATAGTCACGTTGATAAATAGGAAAGAAAACGTTGCTGTGTTATATGTATACATATTTTGTACAAGTTATTTGTGGAAAATGAAAATGAAAATATAAAGTGCCTTACAAATAAACAAAGAATAAGGTCCGAATAGTTATTCCGTGTTTTGTCTCTTTTACTCTAATTTGAAATAACGTTTACATGACAGGAACAAAACACGGAATAACTATTCAATATAAGACGAACATCTTCCTAAATAGGTTGTATAAAGTCTCCCGTGCGCCGTAGGGTTACGAAACGATGGATGATGGCGTAGTGAAGCGACATTCTTGAACAAACAGCTTAATCATTATATTTGCTAACTACTTTTGGATTTGTAACCTGGTCTCTCTCCGACACGACGACGATACGCGTTCCGATCCGGTAGTATCAATCAAGTGTCATCAAGTATCAAGCATCATCATATAGGTAATCAAGACTGTTTAAAAATTATACAATTACTAAAACCAAATATTTACTTTAATTTACGTTTTATTCTGCTTTAAGCTTTACTAAATTTTCCCAATGGATAAATTTCGTCTACGGGTGCAGACCACATTCGAGAGCACGTGTCATCGACGCCCTCGCGCGCATATCGCATCGGCGCATGCGCAGCCGTACATCCGGCGGTCGCCCTTCACCGTCCTATGCAATCAATGAAAGCGACAAGGAATAATTGGAGTCACTTTGGACATGAAAACGGCAACAGATAAAACTACTGACACCTATTTTTTTTAAATGGTGTTAATTCGTTAGTACCATTTAAAATATCTGCTTTGAAAATGTTGCACTAAGGTGAGTCCAGACTATATGACAAAATATGTTATATAGCATAGTTATTTAGTATATTTTATTAGTGTGGACGATGAGTGTCAACAAAACAATCGAATACTTATAGTTTTACAATAATCTATTTTCACGCGTCAATATTGAGCTGAGTAGAAGCCATTTTGGCATTTCAATGTTTTGTTTGAATATCTGTACATATAAATAAAGAAGTACTATTTGGAGTGTCAAATAAACGTTTCTTTCTTTCGTTCTTTTATTTATTTATTACACAACATACATAATTATAAATTTTTCAAGTGTAAATACATTTTTCTAAATCAATAGAGCACAATGAATCAAAAATTATAATTTGAAATATTGACTTAGTTAACATACAGCTCAAGGTTTATATTCGATTACCTTCATTACTATTCAAATTAATAAGTGATTGTCTATCTGTCTGATGTGGGCGCAGATTTATAGACAAACTAAAAGGGTTGAGGTTTGATTACAAATTAATAATGTAAACATCAAAGCATATCATAATAATCATCGTATCGGGATCGTTAGCAACAACTGCTTCGATTTCTATTACAATGATTAATGAACAAGAAGAAAATTCTTTAATAAGGCATGGGGGAATCGGGCCATGCCCGGTAAGGGTAACCACAGTAGCATAATGTGAGTAGGTAGTTTTTTGATCTTTCAAGCAATTTACGACCAACGCTTAAGTCAAATCGTTTGTTCAATATATGCATTCACAGACACTTATTGAAATCAAAACTATAAAGAATCCAAATAATTAATAATAATAGTTTAAGCTAAACTACTAATCTATTTATTTATTTATTTATTTATTTATTCTTTATTGCACAATAAAATAAAATAAAGTACAAAAGGCGGACTTAATGTTAACGATATTCTCTACCAGTCGACCTAAGGGCTAGACAGAAAAAATGGTAAGCGGTGCGACAAAGAACGTAAATGAAACATATACTACATACATTTATAAGAACTGAAATATACATATTAAGTTTATTAAATTAAATGATAACAATATAACATACATACTATAAAATAAAAAATAAAAAACTTAAATAAAAATAGACTACATAAACATACTTAAACATAACAGAAGAAAAGATGATGGGAATCTCTTACGTGGGTGTTGATTCCTGTAGAAACAGTTTATACACCATTGTTTTAAAGACCAAATAATCCAATCTACCACCAGTATGGATTTTTGGAGAGCCATTGACCGAGAAGAGCTGGAAGAAAAAACTTAGGAGGCTTTCATCTGCATTACTACCAAAGATTTATTACAATGGCACCTCGGATGTTAACATACAAAATTTCTCACGTGTTGGTTATTGTAAAACAAACATTACGTCAGTGCGAGTTTAGCAGCTAATTGGCTGACCTGGGCTGAGGATGCGTGTGACCAGGTCACGGGAAGTAGGTCGCCCCTCCCGCCTAACCCCGCCCCCACCTCCAAGCGTGCCCGTCCAACACAATTTCAGAATGAAACGCGCAATTGAATCGCCCAGATTTATCCATAGCAACAGCGTTTGCATATCAACGGAGGTATCTACCGCCTATGAGGTCTCGACTCTTGAAGACCTACGGTTACAGATCCTGAGGTCCCCTGAGGTCTGTCGCTGGAACAAGAATGCTAGTGACTTTGTTTTGTTTCGACAGATATGAGATAAGATAGCCAGTACCTTAATGGTTGAAGATTCAAGGCCTAGTGCGCTTCTATCTTTAAGCCTTATCGTCACTTACCAGCAGATGCAATAGAGCACGCTGCACTTGGCAATTGGATTACAAAAAAATGCTACTGTCAAAAACCCTACCCGCTTGACAGAGCCTTATTACATATCTGGCAAAACAGGTTGACTTTTTTAACACCGTCCAAAACTTCTGAGTTGACTCCCGTGATACAAACGAACAACTCTTACTACTGGACCAACTCCCTAACTCGAAAATAAAATTCAGCTGTTCCAAACATTTTGGTTGAATGAATGATGTTTTGTATGGAACAGCTTAATATGATTTTCGAGTTAGGGAGTTGTAAAAAAGTGACCCTGTATACAGTACTCTGCGGTTTTGTTTACAGTCGGAATGTACTGACACCATTTCTGGAGTATGTTGCAAAGTATGTTGCGTGAACTCCAAATAATATTAGAAACAGGCAAATGATGACGAGAAAAAGGGATTTCTGGCCGGCTCTGAATTCTCCCTCATGCTTATCTTCGCCTTCAAATAGTGTTCTGTATTCCATTTAAATATATTACCATGTGAAGCCGTTGGTCGCGGCTGCATTGGCAGTCCTTAACAACCACCAATGTTTTAGGTTTATGGATATGCCCCAGCAGCAGGGACATAAAATGAGCTGGAGATGGTGGTGATGACCCATCCGATAACCTGGCATTGCTAAAGTAGCTTAACTTACAAGATCGCGACTTCAATGCGTAAACCGTCAGTTCCTCAAAAGAACATCGCATATCGTTTATAATAAATAAATTTTAGTTGAAGCTGCGTGTGGTGTGGAGGAAAAATAGGTCAAGGCTCTTGATCTGACGTGATCTAGAACCTTCCGTCTACAGTTATAGGTCGCCCGGTTGTTGTCGCTAGAATCGATTTTTATCACATCATTCGAGTAAGTGTTGTATGCTTATCTTAAGGCGAAGGGTAAGGCACACTAGCGCCACCAATTGATAATTTGACAATTAATAACGGACCGGATCTTTTTTTTAAACATTGCGTACCGTCCGATAACAGGAAAGCATCCATAGTATTTATTTAATAATTGTGCACTAATTTTTGTTGCGTGGTTTATTCACAAAACGGGCTATCGCATTTATTCACAAACAATGGCCACTTTTGGTGTTAGCGAATGAATACAAAAACAAACCTAAAAGTAGTGCACAATTTTAAATAATAGATGTTTGCCTAGTGTCGGAAGGTCTACAATGTTTGAAAAAAAATCCAGTTTAGCAGTTATCAAATTAAATCCATTAGCGGCGCTAGTGTGCCTTACCCTTCGCCTTAACATTGTGCGCAGCATACTGTTGTCATGTAACCTCTTTAAAAAAATTCGATCTTGATTGTTACCTTTTTTGGGAAAAATTTAAGTTTGTTTATTTGTTTTTTTGTTATTTATTCCAAAAAGGTCCTAGCTCAATGATAATACTTTTACGATGTACTGTTATCATTTTATTGCGATTAACCTAATCTTTGTTATAAGATATTTTTTTTATTATAGGTTCAGTTTTATCAATTCTTATTACGTGTCAGATTCACAAGCATCCGTTTTTCACGGTCTGGGCAAACCTCAATTGGTTGTTAGTACACCACGCTTCCCAAATCAAGTTTTATTTGGAGAAAAGTTTTGACTCTCTCTGTGGGTCCTGAGAATTTGACTTAGGTCTTCCGCATTACCTTTGCCACTCGACCACCAAGATGTTAAAGCTATTATTTAATCTGTGCCGTTTTTTTTATGGGCTTTGCACAAACACTTAGCCAATGAAAAAGTCTTACAATACTTAAATAAACAATATTTCTTTCATGTATGATGATGATGAATGATAATAGAAATGAGAAATGAGAAATGATTATACCCCCCAAACCCTCGAGTATTTCAGTAATAAATAAAATAAATAAATAAATGTTTCTCACACTCACACCAACTATCCAGCCCCAAGAAAAGCTTCCTTAAGAAACTCGTTATATGGTTAACTAGACAACGGATAAACATACTTAATATACTTAAATACATACTTATTATACATAGGAAACACCCAGACCCGAAACAATATAGAAAAACAGGTATTTCTAAATTGATCCGACCGGGGATCGAACCCGGAACCTCAGAGATAGCGACACCATGAAAACCGGTGTGCAAGCTACTCGACCAAGGAGGTCGTCAAAGTAAAGATGTAGAGCTTTACTAAGTCCTCGGGCGGACTTCTTGAAAGAATTTGAAAAGTGATGTTGCACTGTTTTGTTTCATTTGCCAACACTCATGCACACTCACGAACACTTAACGGTCAATAATCCACCATTATTTCACATTATTATTCGACTTAACACAAATTTTAGAAAATAAAACAAAACCGCAGACATGACTCTTCACTTTCCCGCCAAGAAGTCTGTCAGTCAGTTTAATACGTGTATCATCTGTGCCGTTACCAAGTACCCCATGTTTATGACAAGCAACGTAACTATTTTTATTGTATAATTAAATTGACAGGTTCAATTGTCATGCAATTACCGAACTGTGCAGCCATTAAGTTTATTGCCCGTCACAATAATTGGAGATTCGAAGCGTCTAAAGTAAGTTCGTGCTCAATCGAAGCCCGTCTCTGCCCTTGGGGTTAACTTAATCGGTTTGTGAGAGAACTTAAACGATACTAAAGTCTCTTTTACCTTTTTATAGTAGAGCGCCAAATAGTTTTACACGTCCTAAATTATCGTTTTTCATCTCAATAACCATCATCATTAAAAACGTTCGACTGTTGGTCTCAGGCCTTCTGACATCATCATTATCATCATCGTCATATATTAATACATTGCTGGAAATAGGCCGCTCCAAGTGAGCCATTGAGCATGCGGCTATTCTAATCCAGCTCTTGCCAGGCACCTCGTGAAGGTCATCGCTCCACCTTCTCACATAGACAATAATAAACAGTCTGTATCTTAAGATAAATAATTGGGGTAACAAGAATCAAGGGTATTGACAGCAGCTTTTGTTATTTTATATGTTAGCTTACGGTATGATTTCAATGTTAGACAGACTAAGAACGCCTGCGACGCTAGGGATACCGTTGAATCTGGAGCCGCTGCAAATGTTACTCTTGATTTTAAAGTAACCGTGTTTTAAGGAATCCCTATAGAAGCTGGTGACGGTCAATGACGGCTTACAGAGACGCTGCATTTTGAATTTGGTTTACCCATTCGGTGTTTATGATCATCAGCTTTAGTCCACTGCTAAAGATAGGTCTCTCCAACTTTCCGCCACTGAGCACGCTCTGCGGCTACTCTCATCTAGCTCTTTTGCCAGCCCGTTGCTCCAGTCTGAGGGCGCCCTACACGTTTGCCGAAGCCGCAAATCGTGCTCAGTGGCGTAAAGTTGGAGAGACCTATCTTTAGCAGTGGTTAGTCCACTGCAAAAGAAGGTATTTCCAACTGGTACACTGATTCATTAACTAACTGACTGATTGGTTAGAACCACGATAGCTCAATTGGAAGAGCACCTGACCCGGAATGTCAGAAGGGTGCAGGTTCAAATCCTGCTCGTGAAAGTTTTTTCAACATTTGTATTTTTGTTTCTGATTCATTAACTGCAAATATATGTAACTTCATAACCCTATACATTTATATGGGATTATTTATGCAGTTGATGTCTAGAAAACTGGACCGAAATTGCAAAATATTTAAGTTTTTCCTTGATATGTACACTAAACACTCATTGTATTCTAAATTTGAAGCTTCAATGTGTGCTAGAAGTGCCTTAGAGTTTTGATGATCGGTCAGTCAGTGAGTGAGTGACAAAATTAAGAAACTTTGACTAGTTAAAATTCTTAAACTACTGGTTCAAATTGAATGAAATTTGAAATATACCGTGTTTATACAATGCCAGCTTGGTTACTGAAAATTCAGGCTTCTAGTTTTATCCACAACGAAGTTATAGGGGGTCGATAATTGTCTGAACTGTTTCGAGAAAAGGATGGTACGGCCGTGCCGCCTTTTTGCTCGACTTAGCGGGGGCACTTCCGTGCCCCCATATTTAATTTAACCATTGTTGAGCTTTTTGAAATGTGTCATAACTTTTCGAAGCATTCGTGTATTGGTCACCCATTCAGGAAGCGTTCCTTGCCAAAGCTACTTAACTTACGATTGCAACCCGAACGAGCTCCTAGCTCTCAATAGATGAGAACAATTTAATTTAACTACTGTTGAACCATTTGAGATGCAATTACAACTCAATATATGTCGTAACACTCACTGGTCATTACGTTCCAATGTTGGTAAGTACAGTCACTGTCACAAACATGTTAACATATGGATAAGTTATCCTTAAGTTGTTTTCGCATCAACTTGTTACATATAAATAAGTATGGGTATAAATATAAATTTTAAGATTTTTTTTGCGAATAGATAACAATTTGGAATACTGTTGAAAAAATCTGACGGCGAGCGCGGTTTGATTAAACCAATACCTCTAATACTTAAATATTACAGATATTGCTGTCCATTTTTCCATAATAATAAATTTTTGGCACTGATTTAAAGCAGCAGTTGTATATAGTAGTGTTGGTAAGTTTAAAATTAGAAAATGCATATTTATTAACAAGTTCGGCAGTTAAAACTTAGTAGTAAAATAAACAAAAATGAGTCATAAAAATAATGAAATGGATCATTGAATAAATATCGAGCAGCAAAATAACTAAATGGGCAGTTACGTGTAGGTAGTTAATAAATCGGAATTAGTCGGTAAGAAATCTCATTCTAAGCAGTTCTATAAACAATGAGGTGGTAAAATGTATTCCTCATATATTAGGTTTTTGAGCACCACACACCACAATCTTATACCGCTCCCCCCTTCCGTGACTACGCTCCTCCTTTCCGTGACTGGCTAAATTACCAACAGCCGATAAACAAAATAACTACAATTTTTTTTTTCAACTGATCATAATTACCTCTCGAATGTTTATATTACAGTTAAAAAAATTTGTTCCCTAAATTTATGGCGGTGACTGTACTTTAACATTTCTTGGGAAAACGATTGAAGATTAGTAGATTAAGGGACGTACAAATGCCAAGCGATTTCTGCAAAGGTCAAAGATTAAAGAAGGCATATACGAGTTTGTTCAAATATGTCATCTACAATTTTATAGTTTAAATTCACTCTATCCATTTGGTTGGCTGTAGAAGATTATTTTAAAGCCTTAATGAACTTTGCATTTGCTTTAAGTGCTATCTTCAATGTTAATTGGAGTTGGCATAAAAGTTTTATACAACACGACATATATTATATATATATATAAATATATTATAAGTCGTGTATACTCGTAGATAAAACTTAATTAAATAAATAATAATAATAATAAATAATAATATAATTATAAAAAATAAAAAAAAATAAAAAAAAATATAATTAAAATTTTACTGCAATGTAACAAAATGCATCTTCCCAAATCTTATTTATTTATTAAAAGATCAACGTTTTGTCTCCAATAGAGTTATTCAGCTTTTTCGATGCATAGCCCAGTTTGTGATATCAGCAACCCGCTGACGAGCGCGCAGATTAAACCAACTATAGGGGTGACTTGATGTCTCAATGATGGAGGCATTTACCCAGCAGTGTGACAGTTCCGCTACATTGATGAGCATTAGCTTAAGAACCACGCGCACCAAATACATATTGGTGATGTGAAAAATGTGGAAAAACTTTTTTTTTAATGGGTAAGCACAGTGCTTAGATCTCACCTGATGTTAAGTGATGATAAGGCCATTTGGTGGAAGCGCACTTCACCCGGGATCCTCAACTAGTGAGGCACTGGCTATCTTATCTCTAGCTGCCCGAACAGAGTAATGCTACAAACATTGATGTTATGGCGACATATTTAAATAAGATGGTGGTAACTAGCCAGGCGGACAAACAAGTCCTACCACCAACCAAACCGAGTACACAAAGATGTACCCCCCGCTGGGAATAGAACCCAGGACCTCTGGGTCTAAACCGGTGATTTTAACCACTAGACCACAGAGGCGGTTTGCCCGGTTGCCTTTGCCCAGTCTGAACCCAGGACTTTACCATTCGGCCACATAAGCTGGTAAAATCTGAGGATGTAGTTTTCTGTATACTGATCAGGGGAGTGAGGGGTCTCAATCAACATCATTCAGAGCCTTAGTCAACCTCTGCTGCACGTGCCACGTCCTGATGATCAACAGAAGAGGCTCTGGCAACCGACCGATAGCTGGATACCCATTACAGCTCGATCGTAGCTAATAAGGTGCACATACAGGCGCCGGGGAGTAGCGACACCGATGCGATTAGCTACGCACTGCGATTGCCAACCCGGATGCCCAGCGTGCAGCCATGCAGCAGAGGAGCACGCTGGCGCAGTGCTTAACGCGCCCAGTCTGCGATTGCAAAGGTATAGCATTTTTCGCAAAGACCGGTCATTGGATGGGTAAACAAAAATGTATCATCTCGAGCTCCTCTGTGCTTCGGAAGGCACGTAAAGCCGTTGGTCCCGGTCACATTAGCAGTCGTTAACAACCACCAATCCGCACTCGGCACGCGTAGTGGTTTATGGCCAGATTTCCTATCCATCCATAGGGAAGGCTCGTGCCCCAGCAGTTGGGACATAAAATGAGCTGTTAGTGTAATGATGCGAAGGGTGGCAATTACAATACCCTCCTAAAATGGAATTTGGAGAGGCATATGTCCAGCAGTGAACTAATATAGACTAGTACAGACTGATGATGATGTTGATACTGACTGATATATTCTTCGCCTAATAGTTTTACCTAATGTCAATTTGCAACAACTAGGTAGGTATATAGTTGCATGCAAAACGCGGCGCCCAATTTAATCCGCCTCTCGTACCACGGTGACACACATTGATAGTCCTCACTGCATTCGGTTGAACCCAAAATAGCTGTCGTGCGTTTCCGCCGGGCGTCGGGATAGATCGCTCGCCTTTTTCAATCCACCAACACAAACAGAAAGGTCAGAAGCCGACGACCTAGTTTCCCAGCTCTCAAAGGTCACCCAGACATCGGCCCGGGAAGCGTGATAACGCCAGCAAGGCTGGGCGATGCACGCTGCGTTATGCAATGTAGCACGCGACGATACCGACACTCGAGTGGTATTGGCTCGACGACTTCGGTAAGTGAAGCGGCCATGTTTTTCTGCTCTTCTTTTGTTTTTAAGCTGTATTTCGAAAAAGGATTACGAGTGTGCATAGCGCATATTAACTCTTTAATAACAGTAATTTTAACGTATCCGGAAAGCTATTCCGCTTAACGCTTGTGTTAGGTATTAGTTCACGACATTAGTATACGGAGCTGGCCTATGTGTATGGTGATTGAAACACGATTTCAGGGTTTCAACTCATGCATCTAACCGTTCGGCTACCGAGACGCTTAAATAATGTATGTATATATCATACAGATAATGTCTTTTTAGTTTGTGTTGTAATATTTTATTTTTATAGTAAAAACTATTTTTCATCATGATTATTTAGTAAAAACACCTATAAATATCAAAATTGTGACTTTTACGAGACGCAATTGAACGATCTGAATTATCGTTCATTCACACACTCAAAATTCAAGCACATTGAAATGTCAAAGTAAATCAGGTTCGTTGATAGGGCGGGGACCGGAACTCGGTCATATCGGGTCTTCCTAGTACAGTCATCGGCGAAAGTAACTAAACACTTTAACACTTGTTGAAATTGTAATATCATAAATAAAACTATATTATTAAAACTGAGAAAACAAAACAAAAACAGCTCCGAAGTTTCTGTCGGTTTTAAACTATAAGCTCTTTTTAAGCGTTACATCGCATTTCCATAAAATTCCAATATATCTCCTACTCTCGCATCTGTGTCAAACGATTTTCGTGTGCATATGACACTCGCGCGAAATTGCGAGGGCGCCGATTGTATTTTACGAGTGCTCCCAATAGCTTGATTTATCGTACGCGATTTAACAAATTACTATAATTTGTAGGAGGGAAAAAGTTATGACGTATGTATGGAACGGATGGTTCACACTGATCATAATGATTGGACTGCCCAATTATCAAAACTATTTAACTAGCCTTGGATTCTGCTATTTAAAAGCTATTCCAATCGTGTGTAGATCGGTGGCCTGATTTTGTCAATTATCTTATGTCAAAATCGGTCTACCGACACACTAATGAGACGTTATTGAGCTAGGAGACTTGAGACCGAGGGACCGATAGATACCGATAGGGATAGATATCATACTTAACCTTTTTTTTGGACACGATATCACGGATTATGAATGTCCAATTAAAGCGTTGATTTTATATATATTCTTTATTGCACATAAACACACATACAGAGAACAGTTTACAAACAATGGTGAGATTTTATATATGTCAAGTGAATGGAAAGTAATTACTTACTTCTTAGTGCTGAGTTAAAGTTAACTTTATGAAATGACAAATAAAACTCGCGCTAGGCTCTCTGGTTATTGAAATGTGTTTTGTCTATAGTGAGGGTGGGAACGGATTTTTTATTATTTTTGTTTTCTATTCTATTAGTTTAACTTAAAATATGACATTTTTTTTTTCTGTAGTACTGCTAATTACTAAACAATATTTTTTCAAAAATTTTTAAAATCTCTACGTGGTTTTGTTTTTCCGTAAAGATCACTATGCGGCTGTCGGATACGGTGACGTCACGTCGTCCGATATAAGCCGACTGCCAGCAAACTAAGCGTGCTTTAAGCAAATGAATTATGTACAATAACTTTGTAAATACTTATCGTACCGAAGTGAAACAAAAACTATACGTTTTGGAATAACGTCTCCTATAATGGTATAGGATATAAATAAACTTTTTTTTATCTTTCCCAAGTCCATTTTTATAATATCAATCACGCAATAACTTTACAAAATTCTATTAATAGTTTGTTGACCAGATTTTCAAATTTATTTGTAAACCTACTACGTACCTTATCAAATGGATTGCGTGAATATTTCACGCGACAATGGCCTTACGCCAATAAAACGTCACATACCATTACAGTGTACCGGGTTCATAAACAGGCGAAATGTCATCTTAAACTGTGTGTATATTCAGGCCAGGCGGGACAGTACAAAATTTTGCGTCTCAGATCGGCTATTGGCTCGAAATATCCCATTTTCCGTTTTCACGTGAACGTAGGTTCACAGATACTGCAATCGCAGTTTAGGAATTATTTAATTTGTATTCTTTTATGGATTGTCAAAATATACAGACTTCAAATTCTCAAATCAAAGGCTTTACATAAGAGAAGGACTGAGCCCAGGGGGGCGATTTTTGAACCGGTAACTAATTCTCACGCTATGATATCAATTACGAGTGCTCCCTTTTCTCTTATTTAAATTTACTGGTTATCAACTTTTTGACACCGAAAATTCTCGAACGTTCTTCATTATCAAAGTCAATATCAAAGGTATTTATTACATCAAACTATACTATGTATGTATGTATGTATGTATGTATGTATGTATGTATGTATGTATGTATGTATGTATGTATGTATGTATGTATGTATTTATGTATGTATGTATGTATGTATGTATGTATGTATGTATGTATGTATGTATGTATGTATGTATGTATGTATGTATGTATGTATCTATGTATGTATGTATGTATGTATGTATCTATGTATGTATGTATGTATGTTTGCTTGCAACGAATAAACTCAAAAACTACTCAACCGATTTAAAAAATTCGTTCACCATAAGAATGCTATGCGGCACGAAGTCCGCTGGGTCAGCTAGTAATAATAATATAAAAACCGGCCAAGTGCGTGTCGGGCTACGCGCAATGTAGGGTTTCGTAGCCTATCTCAATATGGCATAATGACGTTCAAAAGAGCTATTTGTAGCCTAAACTGAATAAATGATTTTGAATTTTGAATTAAGCGAGGCACGACCCTGCACCACTAGCTGTCCTCGCGTCTGGACTCTGCTTCTGCTTAACTGGTACAGCAGAAACATTTGCCAATTTAACGATGTAAAAAAATCGCTTAAACTTAAACATACTCGAAGACTGCACTTTATTTTACCAACAATGACAAAGTCGTTTCTGAATTGTGCACATCATTCATTTGTTTCTATTGTTGTATGACGTCTTGAATGGAACGAAATTGACAGTTTGTGTGCATCATACATAATGGATTGTATACATTCATTATGCTTCGTTTGATTGTACATTTTTTGTGAATGAAAATGTATAAATTAAAACACGTGGGCGGTTGTTTGTTGTTCATATTTAAGTTGAAAATTTTAGTGGATTATTCGTGATCATTTTAAAATGTTAGTGAATTAAATACGTAGTTTCACACTTAACCCATTCAATGCCGGATCCCGCACGGGTGCGTGGCGACAATTAAATTTCTATTGTGTCTGGTTTTGAGGCAGTCAACGTGTTAAGTGAATTATATTATAAATCTCACTGTTGCGCATACGTAATAATAGCCTATCTGATGTAAGTCATTTTTTTAAGGATAATTAGTAGTAATAGTAGGTAACTATACTTTTAGAGTTCTGCTCCGAGTGACGAGCAAGGAGAGCCCTCAGCAGGGCATCCGTCCCCACTTAGATGCGGTAGAGTCGCCAGACGATTGCCCGGAACGTGTGTTGCGGAAGGCGGGCAACCCCGGTGGTTTTAGTGGGTCGGGTGGATATCGCCGATCCTCACATACCCCGTAAACGGGTCGAGCCAATACCCACTGCTCCCCGTGGGATGATCTAAACGCAGATTACCACCGGTTCAAAAAAAAAAAAAGGTAACTATACTTTTATAAAAAAATTTTTCAATTTTACTATTTCATGTGACCGATGCGCATTTTTGCTTGTATCCATTGAACCTTCTGCATGTGCTTGCGTTTCCAGGCTTGATAGAAGAGTGACTTAGCGAAGTTAACACTACATATTTATTTGCATTTTTGTGCCGTCGATTTCCGTAACGTAACGCCTGACTCCATTAATAAAGGATTAATGTATTACATAATTTACTTTTTATATTTAAGTGCTAATTGCTGCACTTAAGCAGACTTAAATATTTATAAAATAAAGTGAAATAATACAGTGACTACACTGACCATTATGCTACCGGGAAGGATTCCCGGTAGCATAATGGTCAGTGCAGCCGCCCGGATTGCGGAAGACCCAGGTTCGATTCCTGGCTGGGTCGGGTAGGCATTTAATTTTTTCACTGTATTTTTATAAATAGTTTATAACTTATTTACTAAAGTGTATTATATATAAAAGTAGTCTCACCTGTCTGTCACCGGGGTGAACCCGGCATTCTTCTTCGCAATGTTCTCCACTTTTAACACTCACTCGACAACCGCCCGAGACTAAATCTAAACCTTATCAATATATCAATAATGTATAAATTCCTTATATAGACTCATAATTCGTTTCCTTATTTTCGCCACGTTGATAATTTAGACCTGAAACAATGAAAAAGAAGAGATATTAATCATTTGTCACATATTTGTGTCACAATGGGATGACAGAACATAACACAAATTTGCCGATAAGAAATGTCCGTGCTCAAATTTTTTGACGGTTCTTCTCAGTACATGGTCTGTAGACTTACAAACCGATTCGTTGTGTCATTTACAAGAGAGCAAAATGGTTGTATTGCAAATTATTATATTATCTAGTCGGTACAGAAGTAGAAATGAAACAAATTTTCTTTTGGACAGTGGAATACTCGTCATCCGAGTACTACCGCGCCCGGGGAAGCGTGGATGGTTATGTGGGGTCCTCCCCTCCAGCTCCCGACAGTCTCGACCGGGATTTGGAAGAAGGAGGGGCCTACCCACTAAAAACCCCTGTACATCCTCTTAACGTGCCATCTAGTTACCTACACTTAAATAGTTTCCGTTAAAGCCACGTTAAACATTTTAACCTAAAACTATGTAGTAAACTCTCTATTATTGCTTTATATCACCAGCTCATTTTATGTACCTACTGCTGGGACACGAGCCTTCCCTATGGGTGGGACAAGCCATAAACCACCACGCGGGCCCAGCGAGCTCAGAGGAGCTCGATGGCGCAGTGGTTAACGCGCCCGGTCTGCGAGTGCTGAGGTTAAGCAACTTTCGCAAAGGCCAGTCATCGGATGGGTGACCAAAAATTTATCATCTCGAGCTCCTCCGTGCTTCGGAAGGCACGTAAAGCCGTTGGTCCCGGCTGCATTAGCAGTCGTTAACAACTGCCAATCCGCACTGGGCCCGCGTGGTGGTTTATGGCCCGTTCTCCCTATCCATCCATAGGGAAGGCTCGTGCCCCAGCAGTGGGGACATAAAATGAGCTGATGATGATGATGTTGATGATGGGCCCAGCGCGGATAGGTGGTTATTGCTTTATTTCAAACTAGCTGACCCGGCGGACTTCGTACCGTTTTGACAGTTTCCATCATTGAGTTAAATATATATCAATGGTTTCCATGACAACAAAACAAACAAATAATTTTGAATTGGAAAATTAAATTGTCGTTTTTAGTATTTTTTTTTAATATAGCCTATGTTACTCAGCGTTAATGTAGCATTCTAATGGTGAAAGAATTTTTTAAATCGGTCCAGTAGTTTTAAGTTTATTCGTTGCAAACATACAAACATACATACATACTTACATACATACAAAAATACAAAGGTTTCCTCTTTATGATATTAGTATAAATAAGTAGTTTAAATGTGGTAGCTTGTTATTAGCTCATAAGTTGTTACAAAAAAAAAATTATGCTGTTAGCGTCCCATCTACATACTATTAATAAAGAGATAGGATAGACAGGTTTTGACTTTTACTAGTACTGTATGACATTGTAAAAAATTTAACTGGTAAATGGTGTTTTTGCAAACTATTTTTTTTTCTCATGTGATTGTCCTTTATATTATGTGTTTTTTTTTATTTGTGATGGAAAATGTCCTTTTATGATAGGGCATTTTCCAATATTTTTGACGATGTAAGGGAGAAAAGATCTGGACACTTGCTGAGTTTCTTGCCGGTTCTTCTCAGTACAAGATCTCCCGCCCAGAGTAGACTTACGAACCGATGGCATAATGACGTTCATAAGAGCTATTTGTAGCCTAAACTGAATAAATGATTTTGAATTTTGAATTTTGATAAAGTTTGTGACTTTGTTTGTTTGTTTATTAATAATCATAATCATAAATCTTTATTGATCCATTTGGTTTAAATGTCTTAAAACTAGGTATAAAGTCCACAAATGGGCCCTGCAAGGGCATTTTAAAATTGAAACACGAACTAAAGTTAAATAATGATGACACATTAATATATAACCGTTGGATAGATGGCACTCTGCCGCTAAAAAGCAGTCAAAAATCATAAAGCAGTGAAGAAATTCAGTGCTTACGGCAGCCGCCCGGATTGCGGAAGACCCAGGTTCGATTCCTGGCTAGGTCGGGTAGGTATTTAATTTTTTTCACTGTATTTTAGAAATAGGTATTTAATTCAGTTTCAGTGCAGCAATTAGCACTTAAAAAAAGAAAACTAAATTTAAACATCTCTGAAACTACTGGTACGATTCCCAAAACTCTTTTACTGATAGAATGCTACATTCTTTGCGGGTAACAAAGGCTATATTTTATTTTTAATAAACTATTATTTTTAAAATTTCAAATCAACGCTGACGAAGTCGCGAGCAAAGTGCTAGCATAAAATAAAATATATAATCTATTTTGTAAGGTATTTTGTCTGCGCTATCAGAAAACCAGTAATTATAGTTGTAAGCGATTAAACAAATAAAGGTAAAACAATATACCTACCTAAGTCTGGCAAAAAGAGAGAAAAAGAAACAATCATTTGTTGTGATGCGAGACGTGTACCCTTGGCTGTGGTCGTGAAATGCACGATCATTATGGCCCGTAGTCTGAATGCAATCGTTTAACAGTAGGTACACGTAAAAGAAAAACAGCCTTCACACAATCCGATTAGGTCGATAACGGCTTGCAGACGCCGAATGGTCGTTGCAATGAGTTAGCTAGATCGTCTGAATGTCAAACCAATATTCGGCAAAGGAGTGCAGCACAGACGCAATAAAAATAATAATTTATTCGTGTCCGAGTAAATAAGATGACGACGCGAGTTGAGCGTCTCGGAACGTTTGCGGCCGATGAACGCATCGTTGGGATGTTTTGTTTTTTTTGTAGATTTTGGAGAACATAGGTAGTTAGTTAGGTAAGAGAGAACGTGGGTAGAACGTTCAACATCCGTAGTACCTATGCATATAGGTTGTATATGTTAACTTATACTATACACGAATCTACAAATTGAGGTAGGTATTGATCACTTTGAAATTGTTGTTTTGCATTCACTTTAGTACTGAAATAGCTCTTGAAAAAAGAGGGAAACTGCCGCTCGGACTGTGAAAGGAAGTAGGTAGTCTGACCGGAGATTTATTGTGCTTCTTTCAATTTTGAGGTAAAAGTAGTTTAAGTTATATTTTTTTTTATTTTAATTACAAATTACTTATAAGACTTCCAATATCCTAATTAACTAACTACTAACTAACTGTTAATACGCAGAATATATATAAAAAAAATCTTGGTTATAAGAAGTATAGTTACTACGCAGTAAGCGTTATGCGGAGTATTGGTTAGAGGGGTAATTCAGTAATCATGTTACATCTTTATCCGTATTTGTAAGCTTAAATGGTGCTGTTATAATTTTGTGTAGCAGTTGATGGATAATATCACAAAATGACAGGTAGACAGCGACCTTTGCGTCGTCCGATTTGATTATAGCAAAGCCTTTTATTCCAAGAAAATTGGGAGAGGGAACTGGTACTCAAAGCTAAATGTCCACAAGGGAGTGACACCCGTAGGGTACCTAATACATCATGGGAGCAGTAAGTCAGCAATTTCAATCTTACTGTGTGTTGAAAGTAAAAGCTTGTCATATTAACCATCGCTGCCTTGACAGGGCACTATGCCACAAAACAAATGCTCCACAGAATGCATCTATCAACAAATAGCTTGTGTAGGGCATGTGGGGAGGAAACGAAGTCAATGCAGCACCTACTGTGTGACTGCCACTCTCTAGCTAGGAAAAGAATGGGACTCCTGGGGTCGGCCTATTTGAAATCGGAGGACTTCAGGCTCTTCGCTCTTAAGGACGTGGCCAAGCTTGTGGCATCTATCTTTACAGAGGAAGAAGAGTGAAAGGACGGGGTTGCACAAAAGATCTCGATGGATCGAAATGTTACTGCAAGAGGGAAACCTCAGCAGGCCCCACTGAGATAAGATAACATAAGATAGCATCAGGTGGTACTCAGGTTCGTTCAGTGCAGATTCAAATCCTGCTCGTGGACATTTTTTCAACATTTGTGTTTTGTAATTTGTTCGCAACAAAATTTGCGTTAGAAATTATATAAACAAAAACATTTTATAGTATGTATGAATTAATAATACATAAATCGTCTATACCGCTGCTGGTGGCCAGAATTTTTCTAACAAACGACATCCTCAGCTTATTCCTACAGGTTGCTCAATTTCTGTCGTATGGAGAATGTAACCATAATTTGGAGACTATCATCTCCAAATGCCTGAAGCACGACACGAATCACGCCGACACAGTTTTTTTTTTTTAACTAACTACGAGGAACTTCGCTTTGTAAAAAAATTTCAACTATAATTATCGCGACACAAAGGCGTTACCAGCTGACACTGAGCTATTATTTACATGATAGTGACTCTTAGTGACTAGAACACAATATCGTTTGACAAGTTTCCCGCGCGACCTCCATCCGAGCCTACATCGACTGTGTCTGCGCGAGCGCCGAAGGTCGACACAAATCTAGCGAGGCATTGAACTACGAAACACAGCCGGAAGCGGGGCCGATGACTGATGAACGCTACTATTACGCAAGGCTGCCTGCTATGTAGATGTTTCATTTTCAAAAAATATATTAAAGGCTTCATTCAGAACTTCACCATCATCGTCTATAAATATCGTACGGGTTGCTTTAAAACTTTGAACTTGTTTAGTATTTGTACCATTTTGTTAAAGAAAAGCTGGTTCTCCTATGGGTGCATAGGTATTTAAAAGGATATCCCAATTACAACTCATTTGTGTGAACCCTGAGTGAGATGCTATAACAGATTTTTTTTTATATTTTTCAGGTAATGGGAGACAAGACAGTAATGGTGAGATGGGGCTCTACCCAACTTACCACGATGCTGGCCCAATTTGGGCTAGTGAAGACTTACGGCTACGAAAACAAAGGAAAACAACAACTAAACATGGAGGAGACAAAAAGGGGAACAATATGCCTTAGCACGGAAAACCTCAATCTCCTCTTAGGGAGTGTTTTTCTCTTAGTTAGAGCTCAGTTGTCCTTACAGCACTTCGACCCATGGGATGCTATTGTTATAAAATTGTGAGGTAAAAAAAGCCTTCTTTTACTCTTCTTTAACAATAAACACGGCTGATACTATTCTTATAGGAGCTCGATGGCGCAGTGGTTAACACGCCCGGTCTGCGATTGCTGAGGTTAAGCAACTTTCGCAAGGGCCGGTCATCGGATGGGTGACCAAAAATTTACCATCTTAAGCTCCTCCGTGCTTCGGAAGGCACGTAAAGCCGTTGGTCCCGGCTGCATTAGCAGTCGTTAACAACCACCAATCCTCACTGGGCCCGCGTGGTGGTTTATGGCCCGTTCTCCCTATCCATCTATTGGGAAGGCTCGTGCCCCAGCAGTGGGGACATTATGAGCTGATGATGATGATGATGATGATGATACTATTCTTATGGAGCAATATCAATTGAGGGTAAAGAGCCTAAAAAATAATGCTTGCAGATAGGCTGATTTAAGGAGTCCCATTCAAAGATTCACTTGTTTTGTAGCATACCTAGCATCCTAGAGTTTCTGATGGTTAGTCGTATAAAAAAATGAAAAAGTTTGGGATGTTAATGTACCTATTTTCACTTTTTTTTCATAATTAATTGCTTATTTTTTCACTGCCTGCCAGTTGTATGACCGTAAGGCGTTTATTAAACAAACAATTTTTAAAGACTTCATGTGCGTATCAGCCGTCATAAAAGCATTGATAGCTTCTGATTCCGAGTCGTGAAACGTCCGTAAGACCTTGTAACCTCATTATAGTCCACCAGCTGCGAAGGAATGGCCCCAATAAATTAAATCGTGAATTGTTAACGACCTATAAATTCCATTTTTAAAATCGCTATCCCATATTTTTTGCGAGGAGTAAAAAGCAAAACAGGAGGAATTAAGTTGTTTTTGTCGTTTAATACAGCCGCGGCGGGCGCGAAAAGCTAATTCCAGTTTCAGCGATGTTAAAAGCCGATTTCCGTATTACTTCTTGTGATTTAAATTTATAAAAAGTTTATTAAACCGAGTCATAACTCTGATATAAAAGATGTTTGAATTTTTAGGCACTTTTTTGCACAAACACAAATTTAGAACTTGTGCAAAAAAAAACTATCATTGGACCAACCAATGAAGTTCCTTATTACCGGGACAAAAGATTAAAAAAACTGCAAAGAACCGGAAAAAACAAAAGAAATTTAACATTATGAGATAGTGTTACACAATACAATTATAGCACACTTATTTCAAAAAAGCTATGAAACGTGTATTGTATTAAAAATGAAGAATAATTTGTGTGTTTTAAAGAATATGAGTGAGAAAAGCTAAAGCCTTTTAAAAGAAGTAGAGCTAATGATGTCATCATCACATTGCTAGCAAGAGCTAGCGTGAATTAATAGCATCTAGCATACTTAGCTAGCATATTACGTGGTACTTACAGCGCAATCCCAAATATGGTACTCAGAAACTATCTTCACACATTAAAACATTCTTCGAGGAAAGTCCGTCTGCTTTAATTGTTACCTATTTTTATCTCCAACGTATTTAAATTTATAAAATAACTTTTAGCCCCCTTATTCATAAAAACTATTTAAGCATTATTTAGTTAAATATTGTTTTGTCAACGTCACACAAACGTCATTTTGAATTTGAGAAAAAGAGACAAAACAATGATTAACTAAATTATGCTTAAATAGTTTTTATGAATATGGGGGTTAATGTTAGCTAGCTAGCCTGTTGTTCTCTTCAAAGTCAAAGTCAAAGTCGGTCAGTCATTTATTCAATATAAGCTTTAACAAGCACTTACTGACGTCAAAAAAAAATAATAAAAAACTAAAAAAATCGTTTAGACCAAACTACTCAATCTACCACCAGTTCAGATTTTGGGGGGAACCTTCGAGCGAGAAGAGCTTCGATATTCGTGGGTCGGTCGGTTCGGGCGGCGGGTCCTGAGTGGCCTATCGCCCGGGCCTTTTCAGGCGATTTTCTATCTGCAACGTATCAGGTAGGGACATGGCAGGACTCACGGGGTTTTTTTTGAGTTGCCCTTTATTTACGAAAGGCAACAGAGTACACTCAGGTGGTGCTGATTGCAAGTTTTTTATTTATTCCATCACTCAAACTCTGTGCGAGTTTATTTGCCATTCTACCATGTTAACGAAAACGAAAATTTGTATAGCATTGAATCAGCGCAAAGTGACAAACGAGGAGAATGAAAGTTTTGCCATAAAAAACTCGTTCTCGTGAAGGTGATCAAATGGCAAATAAAACTCGCAGTAGGCACTCTGATGGGAAGTGGTCATTCCCACCAATAGACATTCGAGGCATTAAGGGAGCTATAAGAAACAGACTTTGAAAAACTGTTGTGTACCTAATAGCCTCTGCGGTCTAGTGGTTGAGAGCACCGGTCTCAAACCGAGAGGTCCTGGGTTAGATTCTTATCGAAGGTACATGTTTGTATACTCAATTTGGTTGGTGGTAGGGCTTTTATGTCTGCCTGGCCAACTACCACCATCATATCTAAATATGTCGCCATAACATCAATGTTAGTAGCATTGTTGTGTTCCGGCAGCTTGAGATATGATAGCGAGTGCCTCAGTTGAGAATTCCGGGTGAAGTGCGCTTTCACCTTCTGGCCTTATCATCTCTTAACAACAGGTGAGATGAGGCCAAGAGCTATATGTTATGTTTTTTTTTTTCAATAAAAATTTTGCGCGAAAAACAAACAATAGGTAGGTATACCTCAAAGATAAAAATAATATTGCCACAAAATTCATTCACCACTTGATTGGGCAGGCATTGTATTGTGAATTATTAATGTCCCGTACGTTTGTGACAAATAAACGTGGTCGGTATATGAATAAATAACCAGTTAACATATTGTCATGTTAATTTTTAAATCGAATTTTTGTCACACCAATGGGAAAGGATGTAAAAATATATTTACAAAAAATGGTGTAACAAAATATTTTTTATAAAGTTTTATTTTCTTCACTTGTAAATGAGTTGGAATGTAATTGTGTTTACGTATCGACTGAACACTGTCGAACACTGGGTTGAAGTGTCGATCACTGGTGCCACTACGACACCAGTAAATTCATGTTTTATCCTTCTTCTTCTTGTTCTCTTCTTGGTGATTCTCTTCTTTATTTAGCTCAGCTGCGGGACAGTAATTAGGTTCTTTGTATTTACTTCACTTTATTTTTTATCCTGACGTTAAGAACACTTTACATGGCCCGTGGTTACAGGGAGACATAAAGGTTATGGTGTAAGCGAAACTCCAAACTTTCTGTCGACAACAAACTTCTCATAATATAAAATGATCCTAAAACCAATATGAAAGGATGAGATGATATGGGATCCAATTGTGGGGAAGTGCCTGCAAGACAAGCTTATCAATCATCCAAAGGTTGCAAAATGGTATATCGCTCATAGTTTTAGGACTGATCATAGATTGGCACAAAAAAAAATTACTATCTATACCAAATAGTTATTCTGTACCATACCATTCGTGATACACACCATAACGTAATTAAAAATTAAAATAAAAGATAAAGTGTTTAAATAAAAGATGTTTCAGTCTATTCTGGAACAAATATAATTCATATGAGGTAATTATGCTTAAGAAAAGTACTTCAGAAAAGGTCACTGTATTGTGTACAATAGTACTACAATTGTGTTGTGTCATATTAGTAAATGCCTATTCTTCAGCGAATACATTCCTGGCTACATGCATTTCCATATTAGTCAATGTTCTTTAAAACACAAATCTCAAGAAACATCCGACAATCTGTATCTCTAATGACCAGAGTCATATTTTGGAACTTTGTTTTGACGTATAAGTCAAAACTACAATTCTGCCTTGCTAATAAAAAACGGAGTAAGGAATATTTTTTCAAATATTGAGTTAAATTTAGATTCGGAATCCACGCGGAGAGCTCCTTACAGCACTTTGATTCTTATTTCTATATCTATACGGAACGTTGTACTTTGATATGGCGTAAATGCAGTATGTCTCTTTGTAAAAAATGAATTACTAAAGAGAACCGCAGTTGCGCGTAGTACTGCTTTTTGCCGATGGGACTTTTGTAAGGTGAGATTTATTACACAAAGTAATAAAAGCAGTAGCTTCGCTTACTGCTATTATAATTTGTGAAACAAAACTAGTAAAGTGATCATAAATACAACTTTGAACTGCAGTAATATAGGATACTTACTGCACTTTATTCACTAGTTGTTTTGACATTTGGAAGAAGAGGTAATACTAATCTGAAGAGCAATTTCAGTGTCACAATGAACTACTTATAAACGCAGTAACTTCCAATTACTAGTTAAGAGCGCAGCAAGTCCGTCCTTACTGCATTTAAAGTTTGTATAATTCGCTTTATTCACCAAAACCATGCTAAGAAAGTATGTTTTTTTTAAAATTAAAATTGCTGTGTTAGTTTAAGAGATATTTTAGATATTTTTTATAAAACTATGCATATCAAGCTATACAATAACAGTAAAATATTTTTTTTAAACTTAAAAATAACGCCATAGTATTTAAAAAATAAAAAAATATTTAATCTTCATTTACTTAAAAGTGGTCTAACCTTTGTTACTGCGTTTTAAATTAGCACGGCAGAATTACAGAGTGAAGCCGCGTCTCAGTTGACGCGAGCAGACATTGTTTTAGTCATCAATAACACAGTAACTGGCCTTGAACGGCTTAGAGGACGTACCAATGACTTTTTCTGGTCGACAACTTTTTGTGACGATACAGTGCTTCACAATAGCGCCGAATTTGAAAGGAACACACTCATGTATTCCTTTTAAATTAATTATCAAGCGGGGCTAATAACCCGGTCGATGTTTTGTATATATCTGATAATTTATTTATTTAGGTTTATTTTTTTATTTAAAAAGATCTGCCGATAACATTTTTACACCAATTATTTGTTCCTATACTATAGGTAGTGTAAAAACAATAACAGGCAAACAAAGCATCTGCAGGTAATATATAATCTGTGTAATAACCGTATATGGTATGGACCAAGTGATTAATAGGGCATTATAAAAAATGCCCGGGCAGTTTGAAAAATGCCCAATATAAGAGAGCAGTGTAATTACAACTTTTGAAATAATCAAATTGCGCGCGCATTATTTATAATGTTTATCACCTATATAATGGGGCAGAGTAATTAAAACCAGGTTTTATTACTGTTGCTTTTATTTCAAACATAGAATCAATATGTAAAATTATTCCTTTCATAGGTACTCTGCTTACGTATGATAATAAAAACTTAAATTGACTGAACTTTACCTCTTTGTTCTTGTTACCATTCGAAAATTCAACATTTATTTAACAAATTTTCAGATAATAAGCAACGAAACGCAAATGTTGATTTCACAAATCAACACTCCATATAAAATTGTTGTACAAACCTTACATCTCATAGAGTAACTGTTTTATAAACTGTCTTTTTGTCGACGAATGGACAAAGATCTATTAATCAATTTTAATTTAATATAATGGTTACTTGGAAAGTCAGACATTAGGCAATACTCTGGCCAGGAAGAATGGAGAGTAGAGGGCTGGGGGGGGGGGGGGGTCAGCGTAGCTAGGGGGACACAAAGAACAGGAAAGTGAGGGTTGGTAAGGTTTAGTGGTTAGGTTAGGTTACATCAGTTACCAAAGCAAAGCGCGAGCCGAGCGAGCGAAGCGAGCGTGCCGCGGCGTGCAGCGGGCGGCGAAGCGTCAGAAACAAACTTTTAAAGATTATTATTGTATTGTTTAAAAAATGGTCAATAATTTGACTTGAATTATTTGTAAAACGTACCATTTGTTTTCTGACAAATGTAGACACGTCAGTTATCTTTTAAAATAACATAAAATGATGATTTATAAAATAACATCTTGCTTGTGGAATGAAAATTGATTAATGAATTGTGTGTAAACATTATATGTAGTATCCTTTGTTCTCCTCCCCACACCCCGAGCAATATAAAATACACAGGGTATTATCAGATTGCCCGAAAACCACAGGGCAATATTCGCAATGTCTAGGCAAATGTGATAAATAAGGAAGTTCAAATTAGAATTGTTTACATCGCCTTAAGTAGCTTGTCATTATTCATAATGCCCAGGTATTCTTTAAGCACTGAGTGAGGTCTTGGCTCTCTTACATAATAATAGCTGTCGGAAAACAAAAATTACCCGCGCTTCCCGCTCTGGGAGGCGTCGGTCCGATAAGCTTTCAAAGCTCTCCAGGCTAAAGGCAACCCCAGGGGTCGTTTACTGGGTCAGCCTTCCTATAAAAGGTCAGTCTCAGATCACTCTTGCTTTTTGTCAAAGCAAGTTGAATATGTTTGCATATTTATCCCCTGGGTAAACAAAAAAAAAATTGCTACTAACATTGTGGTGACAAATTTAATAAGATGGTGGTAGCTAGTCACTTTGACTTAGAACAAGCCCTACCACTAAAAATATGTATCCCTGCTAGGAATCAATCCCGAGACCTCAGGGTCTAAGACTGGTGGTATAACCTCTAGACCACAGAGACGAATACATTTTTAGTCGTCTATATTTCCGTAGATTTGACATTTTTTTCGTAAAAACATCAAATTGCAATCTTATTCTTAGATCTGGTTTTAAGGTGTTGTATTAGAAAACTTGTAAAAATTGTTAATGTTATTAAGTGTTTGGAGACATTGAAATAATAAATCAACATAAAAAAGGACCGGCCATTGATTTAATTTTTTATTTATGAGGGTAATATAAAAACGTTATGTTGTTGTATTTTTATTTCCTTGCACCTTATTAAATTAGTTTCAATTAAACAACTTTGATACTTCTGCATTTATACAAAAAGTTAATACTCGTAGTTATATTAAAAACAACTTAACTTTAAGAGTCGGACTCGCGCACAAATGGTTCCGTACTTTATGACCTATTAAAAAAAACTACTCACTAGATCTCGTTCAAACCAATTTTCGGTGGAAGTTTGCATGGTAATGTACATCATATATTTTTTTTAATTTTATCATTCTCTTATTTTAGAAGTTACAGGGGGGGACACACATTTTACCACTTTGGAAGTGTCTCTCGCGTAAACTATTCAGTTTAGAAAAAAATGATACTATAAACCTCAATATCATTTTTGAAGACCTATCCATAGATACCCCACACGTATGGGTTTGATGAAAAAAAAATTTAAGTTATAGTTCTAAGTATGGGGAACCCCCAAAGTTTATTGTTTTTTTTTTCTATTTTTGTGTGAAAATCTTAATGCGGTTCACAGAATACATCTACTTACCAAGTTTCAACAGCATAGTTCTTATAGTTTCGGAAAAAAGTAGCTGTGACATACGGACGGACAGACAGACAGTCAGACAGACATGACGAATCCATAAGGGTTCCGTTTTTTGCCATTTGGCTACGGAACTCCAAAAATCCAGCTTTGTTAACCAATATCAAAAATATCATTAAAACTCTGCGGGTACGCATAAAAAGCATGATCAAGCAATAAAAAAGTGTACGCGCCTCACGGGCTATACTTAACCCCGCTGAATTTGGAACAAAGACGTCGGATTCCATTATTTCTAGTGTCAAAGTAAAACCAGAACACAAATGTCAAAAGCTTTAAATGAAAGCCTCCAAACACTTAATAACAAAACAATTACATGAAATGAAATAAAAGGCACCAGTATGGGTTTACGTATTGTGCGTCGAAACAAAGAGGCGACAATAGCATTTTCCTGTTCGAACTTTCGGGAAACCATGGTCTTCAAAGGAAGTCGACGAAAACATGTTTGTACAGTTGCCTTGTCCCATGACCTTGACGTCGTGAGGTTCAGACTTCTTTGGAGGTGGAGGTGGGCTACCACCTACCAGTGCGTAGGGGATATTGATCGCTCAGCGGCAAGCTTTATAAGCAGTTTTAACAATGCACGGTCACAATGCCAGGTCTTGTCAGGACCAATACAAATATCTCGCCTCCCTATTTCAGAAGGTCATTCTTCTCCAAAGTTAAAAATCGACGTCTTGAATGAGTAGTAAGTAAAAAAAAATTGGACGATTCAAAAGCACTTTTCTTAAATTTATTGAATAATAAAGCGCATTGCGTCATCATTTTTGGTGCGGACAGCTAAGGAGTGGAGGAAACTCCAATGGGAGAATTCCTGCGGATCTGTTTCCTGATACGTACAACCTGGACATTTTTAAGGCAAGGTTATAGGTTACAGGCATTATCTAAAATGTTTAAATAATTTTTAACGCAAATTTTGTTGCGAACAAATTACAAAAACACAAATGTTGAAAAAATTTCCACGAGCAGGATTTGAACCTGCACCCTTCTGACATTCCGGGTCAGGTACTCTTCCAATTGAGCTATCGTGGTCCTAACATTCCTAGTATTTGTAAAAATATTATGATCGGATGTTAATGACGGTAGTTGTTGACATTGAATGGGCGCCTTTAGCTTTTAAAGTAAAAAGTAAATAGTGTTGAATAATTTCGGCGGGCTGGTTAGGACCACGATAGCTCAATTGGAAGAGCACCTGACCCGGAATGTCAGAAGGGTGCAGGTTCAAATCCTGCTCGTGGAAATTTTTTCAACATTTGTGTTTTTAGGCATTATCTAGCCAAGTATGCTACATCTTAGGCCGCACTGTTACGGTCAAATACCTGCCTACATAGAACTAAAAAAAAAACTTTATGACTTTGGTGTTAAGCTGATGGTCCCAATTGTTGTCGTGAGAATACATGCCATTCGCCCGAGTTAACGAAAACGAGAATTTGTATGGAAAGTTGCACTGCCTCAATGTCATACAAATGCGTTGTCGTTTTTGAAATGGTCGTTGTCGTGATCGAACGGCATATGATACTTACATTAGGCACCCAGTTTTTAATTCAATGTATTTCGAATCAAACATTTTTATACATATACCTACAAATGGCTTTGGCATTATGCATAAAAAACTTGTGAAGTTGGGGAGAGAAAGCTGTAAAGAAACTTACTAACAGATATCGTCGAAAACATCGCTAGATACTTTATCTACTTTGACAAACTACTAAAAAGAAATAATAATTAAGATTGGCGCATTTTAGCAAGCGAGTGCTTAAAATCAATATTTCAATACTTGGTTGAAAGAAATATTGGTAAAAATTACAAAAAACTAATAGAAAACAAAGTCTTTGAATGCCATATTGAGACACGTGTATAGCTAAGTTTGTTGCTGACCGTAGCTACTAGCAGCCGAATTTTTCCCCAAAACAAGGCCTAAGATTGATAGCGCGATCCTTATTGGGAGGTGTTTGTCACCGGCTTAAATCAGGTTTTGGTTGGAATTTATTGACGACATTACATTGTACGGCTAGAGTTATGACTGAGCTCTGTTCATAATTGCCACGATTCAGCCAATTAAGCTGTTAGCGTTGATGGAGGTGAGCACGTAGGACCCTTTTAGCTTTGATGTAAAGATTTACGACAGACAAAAATGTAAATGTTTCCGAATTTCATTTCATTTCAGAATCCTCCCACCGCGCGGGAGGATTCTGCACATAATCTGACCCGCTCAATCCTCAAAATGCCACTATACATTCTCTGATACATTGGACATGCACACTTATATATACCCAAGACACCGTATATACTCGTAGAACCACAGTACGTAGACCTGGTTCCCGCGCACTTTATACCAGGTAGACAGATATGTGCCTGGGCGCTTCTCCCTATCCCTTGTTATCCGGAGCCGAGGTCCTAGCTTTTAGAGGCGCCTTTGGGTTGTTCCGTTCCCGATTACCGATCGAATCTAGTAGAGGACGAGGACCATCAAGGTTCCATTCCCTCTAGAAACTCTACTGATCACACAGCTTGAGAACCCTTTAAGTTTCTTGCTGCCCGGAAAAGTCCGGTAACGCTGTAAAGGCATCTGCAGTCAACACGTAATACCACCCTCTCACAAAATATCGGCGTGAAACAATGGCACTCGTTGCTATTGTGTTTCGTCCGGTGAGTGAAAGTACCGGAGGCCCATCTCTCACCCCTCCCCCCTCCCAATTCCTACTCCCTTCTCAAGATCCAACTCCTTCCTCAAGGCCGGCAACGCATCTGCGATTCCTCTGGTTTTGCGGGTGTCCATGGACGGCCGTGATTACTTTCCATCAGGTGATTCGCCTGCTCGTTTGCCTACTTTAAACATTAAAAAAACATGGCCGTATGGGGACCACCTATTTTGCCGCCAAGCAGCAGTGTTTTGTATTTGCTGTGTTCTGGTTTGAGCGGTACTAGATCTAGTGAAATTTTAAGGCATATAGGTAGAAATAAACTATGAAAAGAAAGGCTTCGGGATTGGCAACTTTTCCGTGATGCCTTTGCCGTCACGAGCGTCAAGGGTTGTGGTAGCCACTTTCCATCAGATATATTATATAAGTAGTAAGAGCATTATGAAGTATCTATCGTAAATATCTTCCAAAGTAAAATAAGTAATAAATATCAAAATAAATTTTTATGTTGGCATGTTGGCATGTTTATTTTTATTGTGATTAGGTGTAAAGCGGTATTTAAAAAAAATACTGGTAGGCGTATTGGATATACGCCTACCAGTATTTGCACGCACCTTTCCTTTCATAAAATAAATGTTATTTTCATTTTTTCTTATTAGAGAATGTCGCCATAACATCAACGTTGTAACATTGTTATGTTTTGGCAGTAAGAGATAAGATAGCTAGTTTCTCATTAAAGAGGATTCTGTGTGAAGTGCGCATGAGGTGAAGGCAAAGTGTTTATCCGTAACGTTGTTGAAAAATAATTGTACAAAACTTTGTAACAGCCTCACGAAAATAAAGGAACATTACAAGAGAAAATTCCTTTCAATTTTATTTTCTGTTCAGTACATAACCAGCCAAGAAGGTCCACTAGAAAATTCACCTTATGGTGGATAAGGATTATTCCTTGAACAACGTTATGTGGTCCTTTGTTACGCTGAAGGTGTGGCGAACAAAGATCTTTAAGGTAAGCAAATAGATTTAAAGGTTTCCCATTCAGACCCGTGTGGCTTATGAAACGCCTTTGTTATAGGTAGATTTATTTCCTTACCTCAAGGACATGTTCATGTAAGACACTGGCAATAGTCGGAAAAACTTGTTACAAGTTTCTAAAATTGTAATAGATTTAGGAATTTTCTAACTTTACCAATATATTCAAAATTCAAAATCATTTATTCAGTTTAGGCTACAAATCAGGGGGTCGACACTTCATATAAAAAATATATTGTATGGAATTATGAACGTACTTTGTGCCAACATTAAATTACGAAATAATCCTACCAATGAACAAAGTTAATAAAACGTTCTGTCTTATTGTACCAGCCACAACACGCTAATTTAGTCGCATTATACGGTATGGTCATGTTGGCCAGCATGTAACGCGTCATTCAAAGTTTCATTATGGCGCCATTGTAGTTCTGTTTAAATATTTGTGTGTTTTGTTCAGCTCGGAAGTTTAAAAACTGTAAAAAACGTGGTAAAATTACATTATGGGTGTCAAATCTTTGCGTAAGTGTGAAATTTGTGGTGTTCAAAGATTGAGAAAGTTGAGTAAGGATATATTATTGGCTAGATTCCCGCTTGACCCAAACAGGTAAGTTTTGTAGTGTATTCCAAGTTTTAAGTCAATTTGAGTAAAACAGTGTTATTAATAAGTGGTAATATCGGTAAATATATGTGTCTAAGTAACAATTAGAAGAAAATTCGGGTTATTTTTTAGTTCCTTATTTATAAACTTTACATTGTCCTAGTGCTGTGCTTAAGTTATCGATCTTTTTATTTATTTTAGATGTCGACTGTGGGTATATACAGAAATATACAGGTAATGAGGATTTGGTCTATATACCCATAAAGAAGTTAAATGATAATAAGTTTATATATGGCGATCACTTTCCTCGTAAAATGTTCAACAAAAAGGGTAATAGATTAAAAAGAAATGCCTATCCTACATTAAAGGTAAACACAGCTTTCTGATGAAATTCTTGCAAATTTCCCTATTGTAAGCTGGAGAAGAAAAAAGGTAATTTTGCGTTTTATATACCTACCTACACGAAATTCGCAGTACACCATCAGGTGTACTGTGTGGTCATTTGCCGTACATAAAATGAAATTGTTATACTTTCTAGCAGGTATTTTGCTTAATTTTCCGGCATCTAGTTCTAAAGCAGGAGCTCAGAGTGGCACGCCACGGCACATAATTAAAAAAAACGCAAAATAGGTACAGAACATTTTGAACACTAAGCTATTTACAAGTTGGTTTTTCGATGACGCTGACAGTCTTAACATCTGATATTTATTATATTTTATTTGTAGATATATCACTCGATTGTCTGCCATCTACTTCTAAATCAAGAACGCCATGAAAATGTGACACAATTTGAGGAAAGACTGCACACGTTTAAAAATAAAATATGCACGCATAAAATAGGTACCTAAATAACAATTGATTCAAACTTTCTTACTTTAGTAAGTAACTTTCCAATGACACTAATGTTTGGTCTAAATATTGCTATTCATTTCTTGCAGATATTTCAATGAATTGCCCAGCATGGACTTCTAAAGCGAGTACTCATTATGAAAACATGCCAGGAGGTGATTTTAGTTTCCCAAGTTTACCAAGTACTTTGCCAAGTTTCGTTCTATGAATTTGATATTTTCATTACTTTTTTACAGATGATATGGGTAGTAGGTAAAAATGTTTGGACGATTCAAAAGCACTTTTCTAAAGTTTATTTAAATAAAAAATATTTGACTTTGACTGACTTTTTTATTTAAAAAAAACAAGCGGTAATTCATTCACAGCATGTCATCAGGAGAAAAATTTTAGATTGGTTTTAGACAAATATATATTTTGCTGGCATGTTGTGATGGGATTTATCGCCTGCTTTTATTCCAACATATGAAATATTTGAGGTTAATGGGTATAGACGCCACGAAGATTTTTTTTATCGATATCGATATTATGCTCAGTTTGCAAAGTACCTACTTCACTATTATTTTGACATTTTCTGCTTATGTTGGTAGTACGATTTTATTTATTAGGTTGGTAGAAACTACGTTCATAATTGTGAAAACGGCTAGTTATGAAGTGCCGACTCTTATAACGTAGTGATTACTTGCTCAGTGCTACAAATAGCTCTTACGAACGTCATTATGTCATTATTGAAAGGTATAGTCACAGTATATAGGGGGGTAGTTGTGGCGTTGTCTATGAAGGGTCAATGTCACTTTCTGTCAAGCATTGACATTTAATTTTCTGCGATGTGAAAATCTAATATATTGTTTTGTTGTAAAAGTAAAGGTTTTTATTATCTCTCTATTTGACCGACGACGACCTGAGTTTTACTTATATAGATATTCCTGCAAAGTATATATAAGCTAATATATACTGTGGTATAGTGATATTCTGTCGCTCGCATAAAGGGTGCGCCGTCCGTGTGACAAGTGTCATATATTTTATTTGAAATGTCTTCGTCCATATTTATTTGATGCTGCGCGGCCATACTAATTTTGTATGGGGAAATTAACATGTTAATTTGGAAAATAATAATTTAAAAAACCGCTCGATAAATCGAAAATATGAGACGGACGATTTGTAGTTAAGACCATTGGTGATTGTTTAGACAAAATCAGAGGTACACTAATTTAGATAAACTATGATATCAACTAAACGCCGCCACTCGTTTTCATGATTATTGCCCAACTTTAAATGATACTGTCATCATCATCAGCTCATTTTATGTCCCCATTGCAGGGGCACGAACCTTCCCTATGGATGGATTGTGAGAACGGGCCATAAACCACCACGCGGGCCCAGTGGGGATTGGTGGCTGTTAACGACTGCTAATGCAGCCGAGGCCAACGGCTTTACGTGCCTTCCGAAGCACGGAGGAGTTCGAGATGATAAATTTTTGGTCACCCATCCGATGAATGATGACGATGAAATGATACTGTAGAAAAAACTATAGTGTGTTATGAATTAATGGATCGGACTAATTGTAAACACGTTCCCTTTGTTTTACGCACCCTTAACTGACTGTGCTATCTCATTTTTGTTAATTTGTCGGAACAAGTGTTTTTCAGCTGATAATTTAAAAAGTATAAAAGTTCTAAGAATAATAAAATATAGGCAATACAAGACTTGTCTTTTACGATTAAAAACACGAGAGATTTGTTCATTTTTAAATAAATGTTTATCTTATTTGTTCATCATCATCATCAGCTCATACACGTCTACTGCTAAAATAAAATAAACATAATAACAAAACATGCATGGAATAAAATATAGCTTAAATAAGAGCATTTTAAATAATTCTTTTTTATATAAAGAGTATTTTCAATTCTTAATTCAATTTAAAATTTAATATTTCTTGTTAATTTATTTAACGGTCTGTAGCCAACAAAACGTTATTAGCATTATTATATACCGACAGAAAGCCAGTTCAGTAGTAAAGGGTTTCGAGTGATGTGCGTTTAATTTTCGGTCTTATCTTCCCTTACTATTAACAGAGTTGCAGGCCACACATCTCCCCATGATAAAATAATAATAAAAAAGATGGGTGTACATTGAAATTCATAATATTGTACTCAACATTCCCAGACTAGACAACAAGAGAGACTTTCACAAAACTCGAATAGAATCATAAAAAAATACAAACTAGTTTTTGTGCCAACTAGATCACGATTTCTTTTGCCATTTGCGTCCCGTCAAATATGCAATTTGCGGTTCATTTCATGTGAACCTGTTTTCAACCCTCGTTGCAACGACAAAAAGTAAAAAGTACATGCCCATTTAGAAGTTTATCACCGCTCTTGAATAGTTCTTATTAGATCGGTATAAGAGTGTGTTTGTCTTGGCTGTGTCCCCCTTTGTGTCTTGCGGTTTGTACTTGAACTTGGCCCAGATTCTCACGTTTTGAAAGAACCGGGATGGAAGTGAGTCTACAATGACGTCAGACGACACAAAGGAAAGTGCAGTGATTTGTACATGGTTGCATATTATTGCACGCTATGTGAAATGTAATAAGAATTAGCATAGAGTTAGCAGTAATATGTTTAATTTTTATTCTATTTTATATCACTTTGCCTTAATCTCACCTGATATTAAGTGATGATAAGGTCGAAGGTGGAAGCATACTTCACCCGGAATCCTCAACTAGTGAGGCACTGGCTATCTTATCTAGCTGCCGATGCCGGAACACAACAAAGCTACAAACATTCATGAATGTTTGTAGCTTTGTTGTGTTCCGGCTGTTAGTGTTGCCGTAACATGTTACGGCAACATATTTAGATAAGATGGTGGTAGTTATCCATGCGGACAAACAAGGGCTACCACCAACCAAACAGATACCACAAACATGCTGGGAATCGAACCCGGGACCTCTGGGTTTGAGACCGTTGGTCTTAACCACTTGAGAGACTTAGAAATAATTAAAGAGCAAAACCGAATGAGGACCTCATAGAATGATGATGTCGCTGTTTCAGACGTATTAGGATCGACATCCAGTACAGAACTATATAAATTATTTCTGTCAGAAAGGTGAATATAGGTTGTGCCCAACTTTGAATTGATTTTATCTAATTACTGGTATTGAGAAGCTCAATGACGCAGTGGTTACCGTGCCCGGTCTTTGATTGCTAAGGTTAAGCGACTTTCGCAAAGGTCGGTCATTGGATGGGTGGCCAAAAATGTATCATCCCTTGCTTCGGAACGCACGTAAAGCCGTAGCTCCTGGCTGCATTTGCCACCAATCCACACTGGGCCAGCGTGGTGGTTTATTAATCATAAAAATGAATTGGTCATGAACCATTTTGGTATGAATAACCGTTGGTCTCTGTGGCTGTTGTATGGAAGTTTTCGAAATGTACTACCACCAATCTGCATCGGACCAGGGTGGTGGATTATGGCCCGTTCCCTCTCACGTCCATGTGGTAAGACCTGAGCCTAGCAATAACAATAATCTGAAACCATTGTTAAATCAACTAATAACCACCACTGTCAATATCACTAATAATAACCTCATTAGGTTTTACACAAGGGAACAAAATCAAAAAATTTTTTTGTTGCATCATCATTTAAAAACTTCCATGTTTTCTTGTTTTTTGTTCTTCATGTTTTCTTTAGCAGCTTTAGTTTTTGAGATACAGCTATCAGACGTATTTTTGTACTAGTCAGATGTGACTTCTTCAAACCAACCCAGCTGTTTTTTGAAAAAGTCTATTGTTTAACAATGTCTACGTCGAGAAATATCTGTAAAAACGATCCCAACTATTTTTATATTATCTGTGGTGAATATACATTCAAAAATTGTAGACTGAGTGTGTCGGAGTTCATAAAACAGGTGTATTTAGATTACTTTGGATTCCCTTTGGACACCCGTGACAAGTACTGGGTCCCTCATATAGTATGTAAAACATGTGTGGAGTCTCTGAGATTATGGGCAAATATGAAAAGATCCCATTTTAAGTATCAAGCACCAATGATGTGGCGGGAACCTTCAAATCATCAAGACGATTGTTATTTTTGTGTGGTTGATATAAACGGGATTAATAAAAGAAACCGGTCGATATGTTTTTACCCGAACTTCTTATCTGTTACTCGACAAGTTCTTAAAATTCTTTGAAAAGTAGTGGTTGCTTTTCTAATGGCTGTCTTAATAAAAAGTAGATTTTTCTTTAAAAACGCATTTTAATATATCTCACAAACTAAAGTTGATGCTAACAATCTCACTTCAGATCTGAAATCAGCACCCTGAGAACGTATTAGTCATAATATTTCATGCAACAAAAATGCTGTTCAATTAGTAATATTGATAGATGAGTTGGTATATCATGTACAAAGATAAAAATATACAAGTGGTCGCCCAATGATCCAATTTCGACCGTTATACACAAAATATATAAAGTTATACAATGATATATTCATGGTATGACTCGACGACTGGTGTCCCTCAAGGTGGCGTATTGTCTCCTCTTCTGTTTGCAACCTTCATCAACTCTATTTCAGGAAAGCTTTCTACTTCTTACCACCTTTACGACGATTTACAAATATATTGTCAGGCACCACTCGTCAATCTTTCCGAAGCTATATTGACCACCAATGCAAATTTGGGACTTATCGTTGATTGGGGTTAAGCCTTCGGACTTAGAGTAAATCCTGGAAAACCGCAGACTACAGTAGTTGGCAGTTCTAGATTGCTCTCTAGAGTCGACTGGTTGTCTGGAAGAAATCGCTTGAAAGCGATAAGACCGCCAAATTGTAACTTTGTAATTATTTATCTTTTACTCATGTTTATGTTTACAGTGTTGCAATAAAAGTATTATCTATCTATTTATCTATCTATATTTTATACCAAAATTTTATCTTTCTGCACTCCTTCTCATACGTAATGCATAGGTAATGCCAAATATCACACTGTGTTTAACGATTTTCCAGTAAACTAGGTTAGACGAGCACATGTGCATGTGTGCATCATCTAAAGAACGACTCTATAGACGATATCTAAAGCATTTCACTGTCAGCGTGCAGGAGTGCAGCATTTTATAAATAGAAAGGGGTGTTTTGATTAATTTGCATCTACGTGTGTAACACGAGCGAGACAGACAGCTTGTGTAAGCATAAGGTTAGAGCAAGACGGGCGATCGGCCTGCGTCCTGCATCGACTCCACAATACAATATTATGTAGCGGGTACGACATAGGTAAATGTGGGTGATTCGATTTGAGTTAATCGAGTGAATGAATGCATTACTTGGGTTAGGTCAATTCAAGCTTTTATTGTGAGAACTCTAAAGGTCATTTTAGCTTGTAGCAGCTGGTACCGCACACTACTGCACTATTAAAAAAACAAAACAAGACGAACCTAGCAAGACAACTTTGTCATCATCAGATTGGTTAGATTTTACTTTTAAGCCGCTAAGACTGCATCTTATCTAAAACACGTAACCTCATTCGCCGAGCTCCACCAGCGAAAGTATCTTGCTCGCATCATCTGCATAATACTTACCAGAGCCCGGCTAACATAAACAAGTCTGAGTTGCAATAACAGGTTAACGCTTAATTCACTTACCGTTTGGAAGCTCCAGCGCGGTTTACACCACTTTTAGGATCCCAGTGTTTGAGATGCAGCAAACAATAACAAGTGCGAAGCGGCGGGACGATGACGTAATCGCGGTTTGAGGTTATCCCGACGTGCTGTGACGCGGTGGTTATAAAGCGACGGTATTCTTAGGGAATTGTGATTTTCGGGATTTGTTTTGAGGGAGAAATAGATGTGGGATCGCAAATGCGGTAACTGTGGAGCACGGAGCATGCGCACTGCTCGTCGGGGCGGTACTGCCGTTGGCCGCAAGAGGCGCTGCTTACGGCAGCGCGTATTGATAAAAACGCAAAGGACAATGCGAGCTTACTCCATGCGAAATAATGTGCTAACACTACTCACTTAGCAGAGATGCAGTACACTAAAATACATTGTTAAATATACTGTTTATTTAATATAACGTGTAACATGAAGTTCTCTGAAACGGCGAGTAAATAAACGTGGGTTGAAGGCGCGCGCATCGCTTCGACACATAGGAAGTGATTGCACGGTACAGTTGATGTCGTAAATGACGTAGCAGTTTTATGCGACATCGAGACTTGTTGCTCACGTAATAAAATCTCGTTGCGCTGACATTGGTTGCAGGTTAGACTATACATAGACACGATGACGTATGGCGTCCGTCGTCGCGTTGTGTGTGCTCTGTGGCACGTCTATGCGTGCGGGTAGCGGCTGCGCTGTGGTACTGTAATAAAATTTGCTGGACATAAAATTAATTAATTACAATCATAATTAATTTGATTGCGAGTGCAGTTACTTTTTTACGTTGTCGATCACGAAGTTAAAAATTACAAGAAATATAAAGATGACCTATTATGGCTTTATTTACAATTTGTTTGTTTAACCACTGTCCATGTATGAATAGTGATCGGTGATCTCAAAGTAAAAAATGACAAACAGCACGCTACGACGTGTGATATTTTTTGCATTATTTACTGCTTGTTTATTTAGGCACTAACCGTTTGAGAACTTAGCACTGTCTAAATAGACAACGGTGATCTTTAAGTTAAAAAAAAAAACAAAAAATATTTAACCATTTACAATGCAAGAATTTTTGGTGTCAATAGTATGGTAACAAAAATAATTGAAAATAAGTTATAAAATATGATTTCACCTTTTTTGCGTAACTATTTATAATTTTTTATTCAGTCACTTAGAAGAAAGCCTTTAAAAAAAGCTTTGCGTATATATATCGTCATACACAGTCGTATCAATCACCCTCAGACACTTTACTATTTTTAAGTAAGTATATATTCATTTGTTTTATTATATGCCTATGCTAATAAATTAATACTTTAAAATGTTTTAAGTGTTTAAAACAAAGTGACGTGTTTAAAGGGATATTTTACTCGTCCAGTCACAAGTCAGGCAACTGCTCTTTTAGGAAGTATTGTGTTAATATTAATAAGTAAAAGGAAAGTTTTATACCTAAAATACAACCTTTATAATATCTACATATTATTATGATTATAGTAGTACTATAGATAAATCTATTTTTATTATAGGTAGTAGTAACACTGTGCGGCGTCTTCCGCGACCAACCTTGAACCCGCGTCGGCTATTAGATAATGAACCTCCTAAACAGTATAATACGATAACAACACCTACAGGATGTTGTGATTACAGCATTGCGTGCCCATTCACCCATTAATAGTGATGGAATTGTATCTTCTATTCGTGTACAAGCGAAATAGCAATCGTGTACTGAATATGTCACTAATAGAGCAAGTAGTTCTTTACAATATAATATATAACTTCAACTGACATAGAATTAAGTAAATGGTTTCTGCGACAATGGAGACACAGGTACACAGATTTCTGTAGGTTCGGTGAAGAGTGATATAAGTCAATTTATATCACATTTGGTTTTATTATAATTTTAAGATCAGTAAAAAAAGAGAATTTTTTTGACCTAATCCACATGTTTCTAGCGTTTATAATGACGGAGATAATTTTTGTGCGTTGTGATATTTCAAACCATATTTTCTTGTATTTTTGTGTTAAATGATTGATATCTAATTATATTACAGTGTACCGAACCAATATTTGATAAAAGTTTGTGTACGGTAATATAAGATTAAATAGTCCTTTTGACACGATTATCTTTTTACGTAAAAAAAATGGTGCGTAGTGATATTTTTCTAGTTATATCAACAAACACATATTTTCTTAAATATCTTAGTTGGTGAAAAGTGATTTAACTATACTTAAATCAACTAAAGTCATAAATATGAAGAAAAACGTTCGTGTCTAATAACATAATCGTCGTTATATCAATGTGAACGAATCATTGGTGTTTGTGTTTATTGATATTAAGCAGTTAAATTAAAGTAATACGCAACTTAAAATCATTTTTTGAGTTAATAAGTAGTGTGAAATGATATATCTTGCGAAATACCTCCCGCAATGTTAAAACGAGATCGGGATATCGAACAGGGTGAGTGCGAGTGAAATAGATATTATAGTCACTTCGTTCTACTGCGCTCCATCTCAGCGGCTCAGTCTTGCGCCCAAGTTCATGCGCAGCGCACGCGACGACCCGAAGATGAAGCGGAACGTAAGTTATATCATTTTTCACGTAACGCGTAAAATTTTGTTTTTGTGTATAAAGTACATTTTTGTAACGATGGTTTAATATTTATTTTTCGTTTTATAAAAATTATAGGTATACATATTTATATAAAACTTGTCAACAACGAACGAAAGTTAAACTCATTCAGTATACTTACCCTCTTGGGTTTCACTTTTATTTTGGTATTTGATTCAGACTTACACGTGTCATAGGTTTACCTACATTTAATAATTACTTATATTTAATTGATCTTATTGATGATTTATTGACAGAAGTCAAATCGAAGAGACAAAATCAAAAGAATTCGGAACAATACGTAGCGACGCTGATTCATTCTCAGATTTTAGTGCTGGAAGTAGTGATGAATATGTAGGGAAGCCTGGTTGGTGGTAGGTAGTATGCCACATTGAGGAAGGCCAAAAGGAAAATCTTCCTCCGAGCTGGGTGGTATAGCTCGGGGACCAAGGTTCGACGGATGTTAGTTGGAGGTGCTATATATAGCGAAGGAGACGCTGAAACTTCGCTATCGCGATGAAGGCTTCCCATACTATTTTACTGTCGTAGTATGGGCGACGTCGTGGATATGCGTTTGTGGCGCCATCTGTTGACACGGTTGAGAAAGTGTTTCTACGTGTCGAGTAATGTGCGACGTATGCGGTAGGTGACGCCGCCACAAATACATCCTAATAGCAAAACGGATACAACCAGTGCATGTTCGGATTTACCAAAGAGTACTAGAAATAATAGGAAAAACTATAAGAAAACCCCAGTTACTTTATCTCAGAGTTCGGAAGAGGAAGACTCCGATTACTTCTTTCCCATACAAGATCCAGCACAGCGCGACCTCGCCTATCCACCAGCGCAAGATCCTGCATTGCCCGACATCGCCTGTCAGCCCGCCCAAGATCTTGTACAGCCCGACATCGCTTGATGGCTGCGCAAGATCCTGCATAGCCTAACATCGCATGTCAGCCCACCCAAGATTCTGTGCAGCCCGATATCGCTTGTTCGCTCGCCCAAGATCTTGCACAGCCCAAAGATCCTGCACAACCGAACATCGCCTGTCAGCCCGCTCAAGATCCTGTGCAGCCCGACATCGCTTGTCCGCTCGCGCAAGATCCTGCACAGCCCAACATCGCCTGTGCGCCCGCGCAAGATTCTATGCAGCCGAACATCGCATGTCAGCCCGTCCACGATCCTGCTCAGCCCGACATCGCCTATCAGCTCGCCCAAGATCCTACACGGTCTAACCACGATGATCCACAGGATGAAAGATCGGCAGAACTTGGATGCTCTAACAGTAATAGAAGAAGAAAGACTCGAAAATCATTAAAAGAAAGAAGAGCAGACAGAATATCTAGAATATTATTACGTAATTCTGGTAAAAAGCTATGTCACTAGGAAAAATACGACCTGATAGACTATTCGAACCACTTACAGGGTGTGAAATGAAATGCAGTGAGCGCATTCCCGAATATGTAAGAGAATATTTATTCAATCAATACTGGAAGTTGGGTTCATACGACGAAAAAGCTCAGTTTATGGAAAAACTGATAACACTGAACAAAAAAAGTCAGCTAAAGTAGTAGTACGAGTAAGGAAGTACTCGAAAAAGGGAATATAGTAATAGCTATAAACTCATACATTTCCATGATGAATATAAGGTATGTAAAGGTTGTTTTCTAAAAAAATTTGGCAAGAGTAATCCTTATGTCCAGACAATATGCGAAAAACTTCAAAAATATGGTCGCGTACCAAAAACTTTAAAAAGCCGGGCTCAAAGTCATAACTTCACAGTCTGGTTTTTTTTTAAATTCTGTATTGGTAAGTTTAATATCGGAAAAGGAGTCTTGAATGAAACATTACTATAATGATAAAAAATGGAGGCATATATTTTTGTGTTGTTGATTTAAAAACTAAGAAGTTTCACAAGTTTAGAATTATAACATTGTTTAGTTTTATTTTAATGTTGATCTCATTTTCATGAAAAATAAAGAATAATTAAATTAAATTATTTATTTTATTACATACCCAAATCCGTACACCTAAATAATTTCTAAACGATTTGTAAAAACGAAAGAAATGCAACATAACATTAAATTGTTTTGCAATTGTATCATCAAACACATACATCTTAAGATACTTATACCATTTAAATTATTAGTAGTATCACTTAACACATATTTTTTTCTTCATATTTTGTATTTTTCGATTCATTTCGTGATAATCGAATAGTTAGACGTTTTCTAAGCACATCAGAAAATTCTACACGAATGATTTAGTAATGTTGGTTCTACATCTTTTAAAAATATAAGTTATATAAAACGTGACACAAAAATATCAAGCAACTGTATCACTTTGCACCAAAGCCTATTAGTCACTTTTAGTCTTTGTGAAAACTGATTTAATTTTTGTAATATCAATAAACACAAGTTAAATCATCGTGCCAAGTAATACATTTAAACATTTTTAATGATATTTAAAAAAGTAACAGCTACTTTTCTTTCCCAGTGACACTACATTAAAGCTTTTCAAATGTCCTACAATACGCAAAAAAAAAAGAAAACTTATTAGCAATAAGTAACGAGTAAGATTTTTTTTTAACTTTAAATGCAATTTCCCAAAAATCATGATTTCCGACTTAAATCACTCTTCACCGAACCTACAGATTTATGTTTGTATGTATTTATGATAGGCGCGAAAAACAATACCCTTCCTTTGCAGTCGGTTGAAAAGAGTCGGGCACGGGCATCCTACCGCGCCGCAAGTGTTTTTTCAACCCGTAGCGTAACTCATTGTAATAATGACGAACGCAGTAAAGTGCAATGTGTGTAACATCGTCATTGATGAGATGTTATCGTACATACAAAATAAAGTGTCAATCATTGATGAGGAGTCACTAGTGCGTATATGTGCGACGGCTTTTACAAGTGACGAAATCAAGAACTCAAAGTCACTTCTGTTTGAGTCTATCCCAACGGACATAAGAAAAATATTGCGAAAAAACAGAGGAAAGGAGGAGCGCAATCTTGCAGATATTATTAATCTGTTTAAATCTACAGAGCCTGATATAATTCCAGTGTTTGTGGCAAGACAGCTAGACAAGTTACCGCCGATTCTGTTTGACCACTTAGATTGTTCCAAACTGCTGAAAGACATGCAAGTATTAAAAGCCGAAATTGAAGGCATAAAGTCGACCTATGCTACACAGGATAGTGTTATCGAATTAAAAGAAAATATTCTTCGCCTACAAAACGACTCTTTGCCGCCTACATCCGCGTTCAAAGTAAACACGAAGCGAGGTGCGTGGTTAGACAGTGGTCCAATGGGACTCTCAAATAATTGCTTTAATTCAATTAATGAGGCGCATGTGAATAACAATAACAATAATGAATCATCGAGTATCCGATCACCCAAGTCACAATATAGAGAAATGAGGGTAGTGGAGAATAAACCAACCGACCGTGCATCGAGTAAACGGCAGGTTGAACAACGACAGGCGAGCGGCGCCGCCGGCGCCGGCGACGTGGAGGGGGAGCACAGGCCTGTGAGTGAGAAGAGCGATCGAACGTATTCTGTGGCTGTCGCCGCGGTGACGTCAGACTCACCTACGATGACTCCGCTTGTAGCGGGTAAGATGACTGTTACGGATGGGGCGGCCGCAACTAGCTGTAGTTATGCGACAGCACGCTTTGAACTGGAACCGTCATCACGAGTATGCAAAACTTTGACAGTTAAAGACAATAATAACTGCGAAGGTTGGCAGAGAGTGTCTTATCGTAAAAAACAAACGAAATATCGTTACCTGGGCAAGTCGGGTGTAGCTAGAGATTTAGAGTGCACATTCCGAGCGGCAGAAAAAAAGATTCCTATGTTTATTACGAATGTACATATGTCGACGAAAGAAAGCGACATACTAAAACATATTTATCATAAAACACAGGAAACAGTAACTTTAGAGAAAATAAATATGAAAATTGAAAGGGGACATAAAGCATACAAATTCTTTATATCAGAGGCCAATCTACCAAGGTACATGGACGAAACTTTATGGCCTGCAGGTGTCATATTCCGACGGTTCGTAAACTTTAAACTAAAGAGACCGAGTGGCGCAATAGCTGACGCCGACGCCGACGGCCCTAACAAACTAAATAATGAATAGTGGCGCTTATCGATTTGCTACTTTTAATTGCAAGAATATTAAGCGCTCCATTGATGACGTGAGGGACCTATGTCGTGAGTGCGACGTGGTATGCCTACAAGAAACCTGGCTGTTACCGCACGACATACCTTACGTCGGCACTATCGATAGCGGTTTCGGCTACACTGCGACATCTGCGGTTGATACTTCAGCGGGCATGCTGCGCGGGCGGCCCTACGGCGGCGTCGCGTTGTTATGGAGATATAGGGCGTTTCAACAAGTGTCTGTGCTGCAGTGTGATCATGCACGTATCTGTGCTATTAAAATAACAACTAGTGATAGACCAGTGATCGTAGTGAGCGTGTACTTACCAACAAACTCGACTGACAATCTACAGGAGTTTACTGATTGTTTGAGTGTAATAAGTGCAATTGTTGACGAATACGGAATGGAATCGGTTTTTATTTTGGGCGACTTTAATGCGGACCCGGGTGAGTTGTTTTACAGTGAACTTGTGAATATTTGTAACGACCAACAATGGTCATGTATAGACATAGATATGCTGGGTCTGGACTCGAATACTTTTACTTTCATAAGTGATGCGCACGGGACTAGCAGCTGGCTGGATCACTGTATAACTACTCAGTCGGCCAAGCAGACTGTTGTTGATGTGGTTGTCAAGTATGACACTCTTTGGTCTGATCATTTCCCACTTATCATCAAATGTAATTTAAAGTTACTGGCCCCTAAGGTCACGCATAAATTTATTAATGTAAATAAAGACGTAGTATGGGGAACAAGAAGTGAGGAACAAATATCTATGTTTACCAAGGAATGTCATAAGCGGCTAAAATTAATTGATTTCCCTTATGAGTGTATAAACTGCGCAGATAGTTTTTGTAGTGACCGTGGCCACAGGCATGTTCTGAATACGCTTTACTCCGACATTGTGACCGCCCTCCGTGACGCGGCATTGGCAAGTCGGGGAAGCACGAGAAATGGCGGGAGCGGCTCGCGCGTAGCGGGGTGGAGCAAACATGTCAGCGGGGCTCACAGGGTGGCCAAATCTAAGTTCATGGACTGGGTGCTGTGTGGTAGGCCTAAGTCGGGAATACTATACAGCGAAATGTGCAACAGTAGAAGAGTGTTCAAGTCTCGATTAAAATGGTGCCAAAATCATCAGGACCAAATAAAAATGGATGCACTTGCTGTTGAACATTGCAAAGGAGATTTCCGCGGTTTCTGGCAAAGTACTAGTAAATTAAATGTACGACCTGGCCTTCCTGTGAGCGTCGATGGGGTGAATGACCCGAAAGAGATAGCAAATATCTTTAAAAACCATTTTTCTGTTAGGTCGCCGTTGGGTCCGGCGACGGAGGTGCTCGATGCTGACATGAACAGTAAAATAGTAGGAGCTGCCTTCCGGGCAGGAGATGTAACTAAAGCTATAAGGCTTATCTCGAGAGGCAAGTCCCCGGGTCATGATGGACTCAGCATCGAGCACCTGCAGCATGCCGGACCCCACCTCGCTAGGGTTTTGGCTATGTTCTACTCGCTGTGCGTGAGCCATTCCTATTTGCCAGCCGATTTTATGAAAACAGTGGTAGTGCCTGTAGTGAAGAATAAAACGGGTGATCTTACTGATAAGAGTAACTACAGGCCTATTTCTCTTGCTACTATTATTGCCAAAGTGTTTGATGGTATTCTTAATACGCAGTTAAATAGATACGTAAAACTACATGATAACCAGTTTGGGTTTCGTCCTCATCTGTCCACCGAAAGTGCTATACTGTGTCTTAAGCATACCATCAAATACTACACAGATCGCAAGACATCCGTGTATGCTTGCTTTCTGGACTTGTCCAAAGCTTTTGACCTTGTGGTGTATGACCTTCTGTGGGACAAGCTGAGAAGCATAGACATGCCGCGGGAACTTATAAGAGTGTTTCAGTATTGGTATGGGCACCAATCCAACAGCGTCAGGTGGGCGGGCGCAATGTCGGATTCGTATCAGCTCGAGTGCGGTGTCAGGCAGGGCGGATTAACCTCTCCAACCCTGTTTAATCTCTACATAAACGGGCTAATCGTAGCGCTCAGCAGTCAGCATGTCGGATGTCACGTTGACGGTGTGTGTGTCAATAACTTAAGTTATGCGGACGACATGGTGCTGATGAGCGCGTCGATCTGTGGCCTGAGACAGCTGATACGAACATGCGAGGAATATGCTTGTGGGCACGGCTTAGTGTATAATGTTAAAAAAAGTAAATGTATGGTTTTTGAGACTACCGGCGCAAAATGTTTTGGGAGCATGCCTGCGGTTAAGCTCAATGGTGTTCCTCTGGAAAGGGTTGAACAATTTAAATACCTAGGGCATGTTCTAACTGTCGACCTCAAGGACCACGCAGATATGGAACGGGAGCGGAGGGCGTTGTCGGTAAGAGCAAATATGGTAGCCCGCAGATTTGCGAGATGCTCAAAAGAGGTTAAAATTACGCTCTTTCGAGCGTATTGTACATCACTCTACTCGTGCAGCTTGTGGGCTGATTACACTCAAAGAAATTACAATGCCCTCCGTGTCCAGTACAATAACGCCTTCAGGGCGGTGGTGGGGCTGCCCCGATACTGCAGTGCCTCAGGCATGTTCGCGGAGGCGCGCACGGACTGCTTTCATGCGACTATGCGTAAGCGCGCCGCGTCCATGGTGCACAGAGTGTGGGCCAGCTCCAACACCGTCCTGGAGATGATCGCGGGAAGGCTGGACTGCCCATTCATCCGCCATTGTTCCGGTAGGCATGTCGCCGTCCCGGTGCCGGAGAGACGGTATTGACAGCCGCTCAAACCTGTGTTGTCTAAATGTGTTATTTATGTTTGTCTATGATCTTTTATTAATTATTGTTTAATTTATTTTATTATTATTATTTATTTTAATTTCTATTTTGATTTTTAATTTTGATTTTTGTTTTAATTCTGATTTTGATTTAATTTTAACTTTTAATTTTTATATATTATTTATTCTGATTTTTGATTTTATTTTATTTTAATTTTGTAATGTGACATGTTATTGCAATCTGTATGGGTGTAAGTTACCTGAATAAATAAATGAATTATTATTATGAATTATTATTATTAAAAAGGATTTTAATTAATTTTCTCGCGATCACTGATACGAGGTACTACGGGCGTTCAAGTGAACGAAGTCGCGGGCGGTCGCTAGTCAATCATTAAGTAGAGATCTAGATAGCTCTCTTATTAGTAAGTTACAAGTTTTTAAGTTAATATTTTGATCCGAAATGTGATAGGAAATAATAGTAGATTAGGCACTAAGGGAGTAAAGCAATGTCTTACGTCACAGGTGGCATATTGGACCCCGAGCGTAACGAGGGACTCTAGTTAACTTCCAAGCGAAGCGAGGGAGTTATTTAGAGTCCTGAGTGAAGCGAGGGATTCTAGCCGCCCAAGACGAAGACATGCTCTATCCCGAGGTGCATACTCTACTTTTCACACTGTCTACGAGAGAAAAAAAACCAGCCAAGTGCGAGTCGGACTCGCGCACGAAGTTTGCATGGTAATGTACACCATATATATTGTTTTAGTTTTATCATTCTCTTATTTTAAAAGTTACAGGGAGGGGGGGGAACACACGTTTTGGATGTGTCTCTCGCGTAAACTATATAGTTTAGAAAATAATGATTTCAGTTCTAAGTATGGGGAACCCCCAAAATTTATTGTTTTTTTTCTATTTTTGTATGAAAATCTTAATGCGGTTCACAGAATACATCTACTTACCAAGTTTCAACAGTATACGTTTCGGAAAAAAGTGGCTGTGACATACGGACGGACAGACAGACAGACATGACGAATCCATAAGGGTTCCGTTTTTTACCATTTGGCTACGGAACCCTAAAAAGCCAGAGTTAGGTACATAAATAAAGCATTTAATTATACAAAAAAAAATTAAAGGTAAATATTAATATTGGAAATATAGTCCAATTATGGAGACACAGAATAATATTCTTGTTAGGCACATTTATGGATGTTGTAGCGGAATTTATTTGAGTACTAGTACTTAAAGATTCAGAAACTTGTGTCTGTGTCTCGTTTTGATCGGTGAACGTTGGTGAAGCTTCGTTCTTTGAAGTTGATGGCTGTGGTGTCCAAGGATCAACAACAGAGTTAATCGAATAAGTTGCCGTATTTATGTTTTCATTGATGCGGAAACTAAAATAGTAGCTGATGTTCTCCTGTTCAGGCAGATGCTGGATGCGTCAAGCTGAGGACAGGGCGCTATGGCGCTCATTGGAAGAGGCCTATGTCCAGCAGTGGACTAAGATAGGCCGATGATGATGATGATGATGATGATGTCCTCCTAAAGCAATATCCTGTGTTCTGTATTATGCAATTTTAGGAATTAGGCGGTTTTCTTTGGAACACCACCAATTTTATTTTTGCCAATGACTTGTTTGGTGCATTTGCCATTATTGTAAGATAGAAAAAATCTATTAGTATTATTAGTCGTACTATAGATATAGTCAATAGGTAGATAGGTAATACTTACTTTCATGGCAAGAAAGCTGTGATCTGGTGCTTCATTCAGAAAAGTTTCCACATTTTGTGTGGTGAATACTTTTGACTTTTTTGCTCGATGACCTTAAATATAAAGGTATGATGCGATAAGTCTTTATTTGGCAGAAACAAAAAAAATACAAAAAAATTGAATTATTCCGACACAGTTTTGTCTCCTTTTGTTGTTTTCCATTTATTGAAATCTTCGAAGGCTTTATTATATTTATATTTTGATTTTTCCGGTAGAAGATTATTAATTTTCCTTAAAGCGTCCGAGTCAATAAACTCCGGAGTCAAATCACTATCGCTTGACGACATTTCAATAAAAATAACACCAATCTTACACCAAACACTACTGTTTTAATTTTTTTTTCTATGTTATTTTTTATTCTACTATTGGTGGCCAATTCGACTTTATAAAAAAAACTTGACTCTTTACAATTAGAGGTAAACCTATTTGCTGAGAACCTACGTCAAAACCGTAGCCTACTAGACTTTTGTAGACCAATTAAATGTCTCCTTTGTGAATGGCATTATGCCCGTGTGCTAAGAGTTTTCATACGAATTTCAACGTTCCAAACTCAAAAATACTTTAATCCCAAGGGAGTTTCATACAACATTATCTCTCTTGGGATTCAATGACTTGCTTTACGTTGAGATTACTAGGTCTGTAATCCGAGGTTCTAGAGCTAAAGGTGTTAAATAGTTATTTGTGCAACAAGAGAGCAAAGTCGTTTTTTGCTGCGAGTGCTGATTTTGAATCCTGAGTGTGGCGAGGGATTTAAAGGCACGAGATGCAAAAAACTTTGCTCTCGTGTAACACACATAACTTTTTACTTCAGCAGCGAGAACACTTTAGGAGATAAAATATATTACGTAACATTATTGAAACTAGAAATAAATATTTACAGGTTAAATATCAGCTTTATTTGCAGTAAATACTTATTTTCGTTTAAATACAAAAATAAGTTAAACATTCAATAAATTACATTAAAAGACATAATTATTTTTTTGCAAAATTTCTTCAGTTAGTACATAGTAGAATGAAACAAGTAGGCCGACTCGGCCCCCGAGCGAGCGATAATCACCTAAACTTGTAGGGCTGTCGCTTTTAATTAAAATGAGGTAGGTATCTACATATAAAATAAGAACATACTTAGAAATATGAATTCATGGATTCCAGAGAACCCCCGATCTACCTAAACGTTGTTTATCAACTGTACAACACAACAACTTACAATAGGTAAGTAGGTACGGTCAACAGCACATCACGGTAAACACTTGCAGTTCGATATTAGTACTTATGCCCACAACATAAGAGCGGTACAAAGTCCAAAGTACCTAATTAGTCCCTTGTTTTCACGGTAGGGTGTGCCGTGTAATCTAATAAATTAAACTTACAAATCCTTAGGTACATGTATTTACCTCTCTAATCCACGAAATCTGAAGCAGAACTTAACTCTTTCGGTACCTAGTAAATAACTAACACAAAATAATGTAATTAGGTTAGGCAGGAGGTACTCACCGTTCTTGTTCGGTAGGTAAGGTAAAGAAGGACAATTCTGGATTTGACAAGTTGCTATTTAGACATCCGTAAACACTGCAATATCTCCTGAGTTTTTTTGTAGCCATCGTTGACTTACGTTTCACAAATTATATATAACCTACGAGTGGCAGCGGCGCGGCGGGCGCAGCGACGAAACAAGCAGGCGCGCGCGGCATTACGTGGCTCAGTCGCGACTGGCGCAGCATTATTAGCAATAAACTTTGTCAGTGTGTGCGTGCGACGATGCGTACGGACGGGTTGGCTCGGCTGCGCTCACATACAAGCCGCGCTCGGTGCGTATGTATGAAGATGGCCTACTTGTTTCATTCTACTATGGTTAGTACGAGATTCCGAACGTGTTTGTCTTTGAGGTCGAATTCAAAATTGGAACTTCGAAAAGGCTGGTCTTTGTCTCTCTCTCTCTTTCTAATGGCGGGAAAGAGATAGAGTGTGAATGTTTCGAATTGTATGATTAACCCAAGGCTGAATAAGATATTCGCGGCTTTCTGAAACAAAAAAATTAAAAAGTTACTTGCTCTCACACAGTGAGACCAAGTTACAAGTAAGTAAGTAGTAGTAAGTGATTTCAGGCAGCAAAACCTACATATTTGAGCTACTGAAGTGAACATAAAATAAACATTGTAAAAAACCAGACAAACAGCGTGTCTGAGTACGCTCCACTGGAGTGTCCTCAGGATTTGGTACAGGATCACTACACTACACGGCAATGACTGCCATGAATATTCATGCGTAAAGTACTAATCTTTCACCCAAACGTGACTGGCATAGTAATTTTTGGTTATACTCAAAGAATTTAAAGCCCCAGTTGCCAACAGAATTTTATGGAACAAAATAAAAATGTATTTTATTTAATTTTAATTTGCTTTGAGGATCAAAGTGAGACAGTGAGAAGTTATAAACTGACTAGCTGTGCCCTGCGGTTTCACCCGCGTTAATTAGCCACTGTTCCACTCACATTAGTCATAGCGTGTTGTAATATAACCTATAGCCTTCCTCAATAAATGGACTATTCAACACAAAAAGAATGTTTCAATTCGAACCAGTAGTTCCTGAGATTAGCGCGTTCAACCAAACAAACAAACAAACAAACTCTTCAGCTTTATAATATTAGTATAGATGATAATAATCGCTGGATAGTTAAGTCTAAACTTAAAACCATGTACGCTATACATATTAGTTGTAACTAGCGGTCGCCCAGTGGTCGACCATCATTTTTATTAAAGATGTTTACTATTTCGGCTAAAGGGTTTGTAGGTAGGCAATGACAATTTTAAAAAAAACGGCCAAGTGCGAGTCGAGTGCGCACGAAGGGCTCAATATTAAAAATCTTTTATGTTTTAAATAAATAGATTGACTTGGCAATCGCACTAAACAATCTAATTTAATATAATATATGTATTACTTATGAGATACATTGTGTTTTCATGTGATGACCAAGTCGATATATTTATTTAAATCATAAAAGATTTTTAATATTGAGAACTTGGTATTACATGAATCTCACAACTTTTTACGGTAGAAGAACTGAGTTGCGAGACTTGGTTTTTTTACAAGTTTGTTTTTAATGGTTTTTATCTTTCTGCACTCCGTCTCCTTATGAACGTTAACTATGCAAAGTCTTGCAGTCCTCTGCAAATCTCGTGCTTAAAAAGGGGGGCAAGCTTTATCTTTACGTATGAATACACAGATTTAAAAAAAAAATCACGTCCGCCATCTTCGATCTCGAAATAGATGTTATATTCAAAATTGGCATCCACAAAAACCTTAAAAACGATACCCATATTGACTTTTCAAAAAAGATCACGTCGGCCATCTTGGATTTCGAAATAGATGTCATATTCATCATTGGCACCCATGAAAACCATAAAAACGATGCCTATATTGACTTTTTTTTATAAATCACGTCTGCCATGTTGGATTTCAAAACATAATATGTAATTTTTATAATCGGACCCACAAAACTTCAAAAGCATAATGACTTTATTTGAAAAACCACGTCCGCCATCTTGGATTTTTTTTAAGTAGTTAAAGGCGAATAGAGACTCAGAATAACAGTTCTGAGAATATAGAGCTAATAAAAAAATTATGCCCCCTTCGAACCTCCAAATATAGATGTCATAATTATTCCAGCACCTCCGATTTCAATATGAAAATTATTATTATAAAAAAATTTGTAATAATGTTTGTCATTTACCCCTATTACATCGTTTCCTCCGATTCCATTATTGAAATAATGTTTTATTTAGGCTGCAGGGATTGTATCCTACCTAAGCAATTAAAAATTAAAAAATACAGAATATGAGTTTCAATCATAGATTTCGGCCGCTCCCCTTCCATTTTTAAAAAATGTATAAAACAATTTTTATTTAATTTATTGTATTTCTAAGACATAATATACTTATATATATTTTGCTGGATGTAAGATCTACTCCATATAAACTTTAACTAGGTATATCAAATTTCACACTCCTCCATGAGCGCAATTTGCTTAAAAAGGGATCCAAAGGTATTGCTTCACGTATTAGTATATAGATGAGTAAATAATGTAAAAAGTGACGTTAATTATTATTTAGTAAAAGTACGTAGTAAAACTTATTTCAGGGTCATGGTAATTGTTCAGACCTGAGGCCTTACAATTAATTCTAAAAGCAGTTATGCTATGATATTGCAGTTGTGAAATCGAGATGTGTGTATTTACGCCGCCATAGGCGTCTTTTTTTCACAACCGTAATAGACCTGCTACATTCAGAGATCATGGTAACCTGATGCTCTCATGTAATGTAAACAAGAAAGTAGAATGATATGAAGATGTATAACATAAGTAAACCCTCTTTGTTAAGCATAGCATAGCAAAACAAATTAGGTTTTCATATTTCTCATTTTATTCGTGAAGAAAGTTTTATATTTTCGTCTAGTTGAGCGGTGCCGGGCGAGACAGTTCGACCTTGAGATGTTGCATTTCTACCCTCACCCTCATTTTGTCCCCCTTTTATCCCCCTTTTATCCCCCCTTCTCCACAGCCTGCCACCTAGTCAGACTTAGAGCGCACCTAGATCTTTTGATTTTCTTGTCTGAGCCCTGGTATTCTGCGTTCAGTTATTCCCTTTACAAAGATCAGAGAAAATTTGTGTGGATTTATTAAGCGACCTATCCTTTAATTAATACCTAATCATTTTCCAATTGAAATATTATTTTAATGTGGGTGGAGTTAAACTAGGTCATACAGTTAGAAAACGGACTTTGCTTTCTTAAACTAGATACGATGGATAGTATCCACGTTTCCACTTGTTTTCATCGTTTTATTTAAGTCTGTCTCATGTACATGATCATTCAGTGCTATCTTCGTACTTTAATTGGAGATCAGTACTGTATTTACACAAAACTTCGTGGTCATGTAGAAAAGTCTGACTAAAAAACTTTAACGTTGAAGTGTCGTGTAACATTCAGAAGTTATTACTGTACTACCTAATTAAATTAAATTAAATTAAATATTATGTAAAGCGCGACACCGCGCACATTCACACAGAACTGGGGTCTCCACTGAAGATCAGCGTTGTAGTGATTTGTTCACTGCAACAAATGCTGAGTGGAGTCCTTTTAGGAAACATTTTTCAATTATTATTTGAACAGAATTCTGCATAAGTTTGTACTGTGTATTCTAATAAATATATTTCATTTCATAAATGAAGATGATTAAGATTGAAGAGTTCAAGAGTTGTAAACAACTGCTGGAATGGTCGTAATATAAAAAAAACACTGATCCTTAGGCATCACATTACGTAACGGAAACGAAAAGTTGTATGGCATTGAAGGAGCACCTCCTGGTGACAAAAGAGGAACGGTAAAATTTTGTCATACTAATTATCGTTATCGTTAAAACTCGCACTAGGCACCCATGCGGCACTGCGTCAATGGCACACAAATTCTCGTTTTCACTAACGCGTGATCGAATAATGAATAAAACTCATTAAATACGTAGGAAAAATTAAAAATACTGTAATTTTGCGACAACAGTCGGGAATACACGAATTAGCACAAATGGCGGCCTTATCGCAAAAAAGCTAAGTTTCTAGGCAGTAAATGTTAAGCTGGACAAATTTAAAGTAAAAAATGGGCGGTTAATTATGTTATATTTTACTTGTTATATAATTTTTATGAAACCTAGATCTAAGATTAAAAATAAATAAAGAGTATAATACTTATTGTACTTTTCACATAAGTATATCGAAGAATCATAAGAGATTTGCAAGCATTTGGTCACCCACGGCCACCCTATATGGCTAATATAAACCTGTTTATGGCATCGATTTTATCGCAATACGCGCCAGTTGGACTATTGAAAAGTTGTACAGTCAACACCAAATTGGTTAAAAGCAACTTACCAGATATTTTGTAGCGACTAATTAAAGCTATAAGTATTTAAACTATCTATATGGTGTCGGATGCAAAGAATAGCACCAACCCAAGTCTTCCCGTTGGTGTTCTAAAAGGCGATTAATCCTTTAACTCAGGAACAAAACATATAGACAGCACCTGCGCCAATGTCGCAAAATGGCAAAAAAAAATTAATTTGAAATTGAAAAAAAAATTGAAAACGTGCAGAAAATGAAGTTGTTGGGAGTTTAGAGTGTAGCAAATTTATACTAGTTTGTTTATAGTTAAACTTCTTCATACAAAAGTAGGCTCTTAATAGACGATATTTAAGTTTTAAGTCGCGTGGTCGAGTCCAGGCGTTAACGCTCGGTTGGGGTTTGACGATATTTCGCTCCGGGCGTTAACGCCCGGTTAGGGTCTGGTCCTGTCTAATATACCCCGTGCAAATCGAAAAGCACCTTAGGTCACCCGCGCGGTAAATCACCACTAGGATTTCCAATGAGGGTTGGTGTCAGGCAGACGGCCGGCCGTAAATACTTTACCAAAACTCTAGCTAAAAATGGATGAATGGAAGAAGCGGACATTTTGCGCTGACCCCAAGTAACATCAGCCCAGGGCAGGAAGAAGAAGAAGAACTATTTAAACCATCTCATGGTAATTTGCATAAGAGTAATTATTAACGGTATTCTCATCTAAATATTGGTTACTCACAAATAATAAACATGGTATGAAAAAAACTTTTTTAAAGTTTTTGGTAAAAATCTCAATATATTATGAGATGTGATAGAAAGTAAATAATTACTGTTACTTTAAAAAAACGTAAAAAAAAATATCTTGGTATTTACAACTACAGAATAAAAGCTGTATTTTTTTAAGATCAATTGGCTAGCTACCACGTGTTATCTAAGTCTGTCGTTATAATCGTTGTAAATCATCAAACGAGATGAAGGGCATGCGCTTCCCCGTTGAGAAATAAAAATGTAAAGAGTTCTTAAATGTGAGGGTCTGTTTCAGAATTTAGAATAATAATGTAAGAAAAGTTAAGGAATTTTAATTTTGACATTTTTTTCTTTGAAAATGATATAAGTGTTAAACCTAGCATGAGCTGCTTGGTCCTAGGAAAAGTTTTTTAAATTTTAATTGATATAGTCTACATACCTATCTGTAAAAACACACATTATGTATTATCAATAAATATTTTGTGTTGTATTTTGGCACTTATACAATTACTATGCTGACTGTACACATTTACTTTGATTTTAGCATCATAATAAATTTCAGTGTTTACGACCATAAATTAAGAAGATGGCGGCTAGAATGACTTTACCTCTTAATGTTAGTGATACAAGTACATTATGAAATGTCCGTATTATAAGAAATAGGAGTGGACAATGTATCAACATACTTACTTGACTGAACAAAATATCATAAATAACACCGAAACTGACTTTAAATGGAACAATACTTTTGCTGTCTGATTTATTATTCCACGGGAAAGTAACAATAATATCAGTAGCATTGTTGTGTTCCAAGTTTCCGACAGTTAGAGATAAGATAATCAGCTTTAAGTGGTCAGACATTCGGGATTAAATGCACCACAGCCCCATTTTTTGTCCTTATTGTCACTTTAAAAAAATCTAAACCCGCATTTGTCTTCATCTGTCCTTGTTTAGCCTAGGAAAACTCGCACCTGAATCACCCTGACGGACTCAATCTACTACGTGGAGTATGTTGGGTAAGCCTGATGTTATAGCCGACATATTAAAAACCTAGGGCACCTATCTACCGCTTGGGCGGCCAAGAACTCTGAGAAGTCGTTCAACGGTGGTCTCTACACCTATACCTACGCCTCTACACCTTGAAGAGTTTCTACGTGGTGAGAGAATGGTAGTCCCCATTACCGCAGTGCGGCTAGGTGGGGTAAAGCAGCCTTTGTTCTCCTTCCTAGTCTCTATCATGGTGGTAAATGAAGATAACGCCGGAAGTAGAGCATGCGTCCCAAGTAATTGCCTGTAAAATCTGGTCTTAAAACCTCCATGTTTCGGAAATCACAGCTGCCAGTAAAGATTAACTTACCATCAGATGAGATGAAAGCACAAAGCAATGCATTCAACCATTTTGTTTTCTAAAATTTACACAGTATTAAAATAAAAAAAAGCATAATAAATGAACAGTACGGCACCACCTCCACCGACTAGTCCAGCTACATCCTGTTCAAAAACATCTGTCTATTTAATACGAGGAACCAATGTATTGCTCCTAAAAAGGAAACGAAATTGAGGCTTCTCGATGCTATCAGGAGGTATTCTTTACTTTCATTATTTTACTTATATTATACAATTTCAAATTCAAACAGTAGACAGAAATGTAATAAGATTTTAAATATTTTTAACGCTAAAAGCATTTCGTGAGTTCGCACACTTATTAAACGTTGTCCATCTATCCTCTGTAAGAGATCTAATGTCAATTTAATGACAGAACTTTGTTTAACCACATACTGTTAAATCACAATATCTGAACTAATTCTTTAATACTTATTCGTGCTAAGATTGGTATAATGCGTATAAAATTGTCAGTTCCCACACACGATGGTCCGTTTGCTCCCCTCGACTTGGTTCGGAACCGAAACAAAGGCCTCTTTAATAACATGTATCGCATTCCCCAAAATGAGCATATAATTATCCAAACTCCCAAGTCTGAATGCCTTCGCGATATGTGACTACAAGCTTGCAACAAATGATAGAGTTAGTCTTTTTAGACAACTTATTCGTATTTTTTGGAATACCGCGCACGATTTAGATATTTCCATTTTGTTTTAAGAGCCTGGAATAGAGCCGATATACTTTAATCAATGATATGAAGAGTACAAGATTGTTTCTAGTATTTGGTAGGTACACAGCAATGCTACCTACTTACTGGTTATGCGGTGTTTCTTAAACAATATAGCAGCAGAAATCGTGAATATCGAAGTACCTACATATTATATTTAGGCTTATCTGTTTTACCGTTTATTAATGGCTCCCCCATTTCCAATCGATCTTTCTATATCTGCAATATTTTATCAACATTTCGGCCCAATACAGAATCATCTTACATTAAAATCCCAATGTTAGTAAACCTTCTTTGTTATTCAGAAAACCTATTTACGTATTTTCATACCAAATGAAATGAAGCATCGTCGAAGAAAAACATTTTCGACATCTCAAAGTTTATAATGACGAGTGCTTACGGCGAAATATGGAGAGTGTCCAAGGCGAGCATACTTGAGAATATCGTATCAGCAAATTCACATTGACCTGCCACGCCTCCCTCTATTTTGAGAAGCATTAGCGAAAAGGGGGATGTATTGAAGTAGGTGAGAGGTCACGTTAGACTGGCGAGTGTTTGTATGCACCGAAGTACATCACTGCTAATGACCGTTGATTGATATTTATGAGTTTGGAAACGACTGCTATCGGATGACATGCGCGTCGGTTTTATGCATCAATCAGCCACGAAGTCCAGGAATGTTGCCGTCCGGGTGAACTGTGATGACAGCTTTAGCATTCTGAAGATATTTGCGTGGACCTGGATAATGATCAGGCGATTATGAGTCTTTTTAATGCAGTCAAAATGTTTGTTGAAGGAGTCCTTTAGATAGAAAAGCTGTTTACATTTCAGCTAACCCAGGTTTCTGGGCGGTAAGAAGTCTGATAGTCGCTCAAAGCGTTGTTTGTGACCGTTCCAACTCTGGAGGTTTTCCAAGGGTCAGCATCACGCAAGCGTGTTCATACCTTACTAGATTCTCCGGGGTGTTAGAGTCGAATGTAGAGAGTGGAGAACCGTGGGGAAAGAGACGAGTGGGAGATCTCAATAGTCGCTAAATATGTAAAACTAAACTGCAATTAATAAATAGGTTATTAACACCTTAAAAGCCATATATCCGACAAACAATTGAATTTCTATGTCTGGGCCCGGCGGCGGTCAACTTGTTTAGGAAACCAATGATCGATTGTCTCTACTTCTCTTTTTCATTGCCATCTATGGTCACTGCAGAATCACTTGTAGGTATTTTTAAATGTTTTTGTAACCATATGTAAAAACTTAGCCTTCAAGACAACAAGACACAAGTGCTTTTAAGCTTAAAAAGTTAACTTTATTTTGATTTTGTCAGAGTTTAATAACAATAAGAGCATCGCGCCTTCTTGTATCATTATAGCAAATCCTTCAATAAACTAAACTAAAAACAATATTTTGCAAGTGACTTATTTTTTATTCTACTACTTAATTGTGTTTGTGCTCCTATAAATAAGTACACTCTTATCCTCATCATCATCATTATCATCATCTCAGCCAAAAGACGTTCACTGCTGGACAAAGACTTCCGCCAAGGTTGTGGATATTATAACATAATCACCAGAAGCTTCCGTGGTCCTCAAGTCTCCAATTTATACTGGAGAAATACACATTTATTGCATGACATGTTCCGTCGCGGATTCCACATTTGTCACACGACCCCAGCGCCGGCGCATCCACACACTAACCAACTAATTGGAGTCACCCACGGATAGGTCCGTTTGACTCTGAGGAAACAGAAAGGACACATGATTTGTTGAAAACTACAATACGACTTGAGTTGTGTGCTGAGAGATCAATAATGAAAAATTTTGTCTTTCCCACGAGTAGCTTAAACCTTTAAGGGACTACAGCAGCTGTTCTTAACTGAATAAATTCGTCTATTTTCGAGAAATATAGAATTGTGTTTCCAAAATAACAATTAAATAGTTACAGATGGGTTTACATTTTAAATCTTATCATTATAGGCCTCTAAATCTATTCCTGGATATGAGCTTTTCCCTCCTTCTCTATTCCCGGCGATCTTGTGCCCGTTTCATTCAGAACCGGCCTGCGTGTCGTGTTAAAAATCTATGAAGAACAATTGTATTGATTTTAAATGGTATCCAATCACTTTACGTCATATGCAACGTATACTGTTATAAGTATTATCTTAGCGCATACCTTCCTATTCTTAGCAGCTCAGCTTCAGTACTTAAATATTCAATTACAAGATGCATAACTGATATAATATGCTAAAAGATATTAACCAGGGTTAACACCAACTGGAAGTAGATTGTGAGAGGTTTCGGCAAACCCAGCTTTTCAAAAATGTGACTGTTACTAGAACTTATCTATAATCAGTATACCTACATATTAACGTTTTTTGTTAAATTATTTATTCTAGAAAAACCTTCAAAGGCACTTATTGAAGTCAAAACATTAACATTCTAAATAATAAAACTAAAGTTTAGTTTAAACTTAACAAATGAATCAACCACCAGTTCGAAATTTGTGTGAGCCTTGAAATGAACTGGAAGAAAACTCTGGAGACTCTTTCCTCTGTTTTTGTGGCACTAGCTTGGTTACATTACTAGCGAGATTGTTTCATTGACAACCCTACGCGTAACTAGCTAAAGTAATAAAAAGTGACAATTTACACTCCCGTAAACGGACACTTTCGATCGCAGATCCTGTTACCTTACACAAACGGCACTATTATTGGCTGGCACGGGTTATCTCTTCTAGGCGACTGTTGGACCTTGAGCTTTACTTTAAGAAGTCTTTCTTGGTGAGGCACAATCGGTACCTTCTCAGAATACTTTACGACTGCTGTCTTTAGTAATTACTTAACATCGTTGAGAGCGATATTATTTTTAGTATGGATTAATATAATTATTTGATTTTTGAACATAATAATTCCTACGCACACCGGATACCGGAATCGGACCACGTACCGGAAAGCACAGTGTGGGCAGACCTCCAACAAGGTGGACCGACGATCTGGTGAAGGTCGCGGGAAGCAGCTGGATGCGAGCAGCACAAAACCGGTCGTTGTGGAGATCCTTGGGCTCCCCCAAGGGGCCTTTTGTCCAGTAGTGGACGTCTTTTGGCTGAGATGATGATGATGGTGATGTTGAGTTCCTACGCGCGGGTTATTTTGCTTTTTTACTTGACTGACACATAGCCAACCTTATTAAATAAAAGTTTCGTTAAATGTTTAACGTGTTGTGTTTAGATTTTGTTGTCGCTCAAAATGCACCTGTTATTCATTATATTTTTGCACCGCCCTATAGTTGACTGGTAGAAAATGACTCAGGAATTAGGTCCGCTAGGTTTAAAATAAATAAAATAACATGGGTAACAAATAGGGCCAATAACAGTATTCCACTATTTACTAGTAGTAATTAATTTATCAATTACAACATACAATTGGTATATACATGAAACTTATTTAAAAAAATTTAAACAAAACGCTTTGGTAACAAACGAAAAAAGGTTTGAGATTTCGACATTCTCCTACGAGTCGAATGGCCCTACGGCCATAACTTACAGCTTATACATATATGTTATACTCGTAATAGTCTAAGGCTTTAAATGCACTAGGCACATAACCTTGACAAGGCAGACTCAGTTTATGTAATATACTTACAAAAATAAAAACCGATACTGACCTATCAGACTATACCAGTATCCTGTGTTAGCGATAAGCCATATAGTTTTCAACCGGAATAAGCCTTTCATCCGCGGCAGACGAAGTGCCCTACAACGAGGAAATTATCCTTGTGTACTTCACTCAGCTTTATCCTATTTTTAATAATTAAAAAACCAAACGGCCTTTGTGACAATCATGGTCAAACATAGTTTCACAACGTGATAACTTATATTATATTTACGAAGCATAGTAAAACTAATCTATACTATAATAAAGAAGTAAAGTTAAAAATTCTTACACTGATAGTATGTTACATTCTTTGTGGGTAACATACACATTTTTTTTGTTAAAGTTTTTATAAATCTCAAATCCACGCGGACGAAGTCGCGCTTAAAGTTCTAGTTAAATATAATTCAATATGATTTCGAGTTTAAAAAAGAAAGAAAGTATTTATATTCAATATTTTGGTCTGTTAATTTTACCGTATGCCATACAAATTCTCGTTGCCTAATGGTATAATAATTCTCGTACAAGGCAGTCCTTAGCGTTACTTGAGAGAATCGTTTACCGTGATCGAATGGCAAATAGTAAATAAGTAACTAATTTTTTTTACAACCTTAAACTTACTTGTATAAGTACACATTTTTGTTCTGATTAAGATTGAGAGATACTTCTGCCTGAGCCAAGCGTCAGACTGCTTCACAGGCACCAGCGCTCTACCCTCAAGATGCGGTCGACACTTGTTTTATATACATTTGACAATGTTCGCTGATAGCACCCTGCAGTTCGTATTGTAACTTGAGTGAATCATTTACCTTTATTGCACCAAATAGGAGCAAATTTGTTGAACAAAGTTACCGCTGACGTTAGAGTTCGGAGGGAAGAGGTGCAAGCGAGCGGGTCTCGAGGGCGTTGGAGGGCCCTCGCTGCATCCCGGCTGACAAAGAGCTATCCGGGTCAATCGTTATACGGTTTTAAATTTTGCCTAAGCTTTTCGCTTTTGTTCTACTTGTGAAAACTTAGATACAAATACTGAGTAAAATTTAAAAAGAATCTAGTATAGTTTTAGTGGGTAGCTGCTTTATTTACAAATACTGATGAGTTTAAAATAATTGTCTGTCTGCTATGCTTGTATGTAAGGTTAGGTAATGGTAATGGTATGGTAATGGTATGGTATGATGGTAATGGTTAGGTAGATACTCATGGTGACTTAGAAATCTATCAACGCATCATCGACCAAAGCTAACTTGTTGCTTTAAAATGTTCAAATAACATTTAACGCAAATTTTGTTGCGAGCAAATTACAAAAACACAAATGCTGCAAAAATTTCCACAAGCCCGAGCACGAACCACGAAAGCTCAATTGGAAGAGCACCTGACCCGGTATGTCAGAAGGATGCAGGTTAAATCCTGCTCGTGGATTTTTTTTTAGCATTTGCGTTTTTGTTGCTTTATTTATAAAAAAAATCCCCGAACTTCTTTGTCTGACACCGGTGATCTAATCACTTTGCTACAGAGGCAGTTGAACTTATGGTTTATTTGTAAGTACTCAAAGATCATCATCATCATCATCAGCTCATTTTATGTCCCCACTGCTGGGGCACGAGCCTTCCCTATGGATGGATAGGGAGAACGGGCCATAAACCACCACGCGGGCCCAGTGCGGATTGGTGGTTGTTAACGACTGCTAATGCAGCCGGGACCAACGGCTTTACGTGCCTTCCGAAGCACGGAGAAGCTCGAGATGATAAATTTTGGTCACCCATCCAATGACCGGCCTTTGCGAAGGTTGCTTAACCTCAGTACTCGCAGACCGGGCGCGTTAACCACTGCGCCATCGAGCTCCTCATTATATTCCCTTCTTTATATTCGTAGTATATGTTCTACTCAAAGATGTTTCACATTAAAATTTAACTGATTTAAAAAAATACTGACACCCAACATGCAAGTTGCGCCTCAGATAAATTAAATAGTTTAACACCAAGCAGATGTTATCTTACTTGATAATATCTTACTACTTTTTGAACGAAAGGATATTTACTCATGTGATAAAACTACGTGTATAATATTTTATTTCTCAATTAAAACAATTTGGTCTAAACAAATGAGCGCTACACATTTAAATAGGGTATGGTCAACCAAAAGCTTATTTGGTATGGCAGAGTACCGCCCCTGTGGCCTAATGGATAAGGCATCGGCCTCCTAAGCCGGGGATTGTGGGTTCGAGTCCCACCAGGGGTAAAAAAGTCACAATTTTCTTTTGTTATTTAAAATCAAACTAGTGAAGAACTAAAATATTTTTTATTTTAGATTTTTAATTTTTCTGTGGTTAGTGTATCGGTCGCCATTTAATTAATTTGATGTGCATTTTATTTAAACACAAAAAAGTTATACGACAGTGTTTTGAATAAATAGAAAATTATTATCATAAAATTTCTAATGTATTTATACCCGAGGCTTGTAGCTCAGTGATTACCTTTCCAGTGATTAGGCTTCGGCGATTCCATGTTTTATTGTAAATATTATCTAGTAAATGAAAATGTAAATGAAAATGAAAATCGTTTATTCAATTTAGGCATATACCTATGAGTACATTGCACTTATGAACGTCAAGTAGTTATGTACATAAATAAAATATGCATAAAAAATAATATAAGTACCTACACACTATAATACTTATTAACAATACATACCTATATTTAATGCGATTTTACCGCTGGTTCGGAAGGTTGATCCTGCTTAGACTCCAGCAAGAAACGCAGGCTATTCTAATCAAAACATGAGTTGTTTACAAAAGTGTAACTATGAAATAACATGTTCAGGCGAGCAGACTAAGATGATCACACATTCTTATCATTAAGATAATTATCAATTTATAGTACCTAACCTTTTTTCATTACACCTTTTAGGGTACCGTAGTCAAAAAGGAACCCTTATAGCTTCGCCATGTCCATCTGTCTGTCCCCAGCTTAGCTCATAGACTCTTAGTACTAGAAAGCTGTAATTTGGCATAAATATACATATTAAACACGCCGACAAAAAGGTGAAGTGAAATTTTTAAAAATATTTTTTTAGGTTACCCTACACGTGAAGTGTTCCCACTTAATTGGGGATGTAATTTTTTTTTCTTGTCTACCCCATAGTGTGGGGTGTCGTTGGATAGCAATTTCAAAAGTATTGCGAGTTTGTGGAAACAGTTTTTTGATTGAGGCATCCGTTTGTGAACTATTAAGCTTTAAAGTGCAAAATTTAGTTAGAGTCAAATGTCTTCCCATGAAAAATTCACGGTAGTTGTATATATGACGAAGTTATAAGGAAAACTATCACAGCTAAGTAGGCTTTACAAGTTTACGAGTAACAGTCGGCCAACTTATACAATGTACTTGGCGCAGTACAAATTCCTCATTGGGAACTACTTAAATAACGTTGTCAGGTGTGTGAAACCGGTACTATCTACATTTAAGTATATGAGCCACCGTTAAATAAATATTCATAAAAGCCCTCTTCTCAGAGTCCGCATTATTGAGATGGGCTACGGAACCCTACACTGCGCGTGGCCCGACACGCACTTAAACTTATGTAGTAGGTAGTCTATTAATATGTATATGTGTGTTTACCTAGTATCCAAATAAAAAATTATCTAACAACGAGTTCCTCTGTAGATTATAATCACAAACCCATCTCCACTTCTACTCACACCCTGAGTACCAAAATAAAACGACGCATCACCCCCTTAGCAGGCGTACATTAAGCCTAAAGGTTTAACGACCTATGCAGGTTCTGTTGGGCGCGTGTGCGTGCGTCTGCGACCTTGCCCACGGTCGTCTGACACTGAAATGCTGAATTACGACGCGGAGGAGGGGGACAGGGGGTGAGAGGGAGGAAGATCGATATTCTAATTTCATTGTGCGTTGCTCTTTGCGGTTGCAAGGTTAACCGTGAAGGTTTCATGCTTATTGGATAAGTTTGTGAGTAGCAGGTTTTGCAGCTCTTAGGAAGAAGTTTGTTAGCGATTGGGTGGTAGGTATCGGTTGGTTTTTACATAATCCGACTCACCTCTAATTTTCTGTATACCTATTAACAGGTTGACCGCCGTCGGGCCCAGACACAATAGAAATTCAATTGTTTGTCGGACAAATGACGTTTAAGGTGTTAAGAGGCCGTTGCAGTGCCATAATACACTGAAAGGATGTTGTACCTACTTAGGTATATATTTACAGCTTGTTATATTCTTACCTATGTTGTTTAATGTTTTCTAAAGTTTACACAAAAACTACAAGTTTTTACCCTATTTTCCCTGTGACCGGTTCTAAACTGCAGGTTAAAATAATATAACTATGTAATTTAAACGGGAGTAACGTAAGATGTGTTTAATTGTTTGTTTGGTTTCATTTGAACCTTAGACCGTGATTGTATCCCGTTCAGGATCGCCAAACTACACCAATACGGCCAATGTAAACTAGTAAACCGGATCTAAATACAACTTTAATACATAAAATAAACAAACCTTCGTCTAATATTGCGGTTAATATTTCGCCGGCATAAACTTATTTCCCCTAAGCATAAACTAAGCGACATTCTATTTCCGTTCATGTTAATACTATGAAACCCAATGAAACTTAATTTAACTGTTGGTACCATTTTGTTTACATGTCGTGCGATCATTACATGTGTCCTTTAAACACATGAGGATTGTACAGAGTCCAATTTTGCATTTGTTATGTGAAAACTTTGTTGTCGAGGGCACACTGTGCATGCGGTTGGAATATTATATTAAGCAATATTGCTACCTTGATATATTAACATTCATAAACGATATTTCTTGTACATTAGATAAATAAGCACGCAACATTTAAAAATCAATTATCTGATGTAATTATGGTTGTCAGTTGCCACCTTTATTTTGTGCAAATAAAATAGGTACATCGATTATTACAAGGTAGAAATAATCGCTCTTTATTTTGTGTCAAAATAAAGAGCGATTATTTATTTCGCTTAAAACATACTTCTCATTGTTTTTAGAAATTTTTAACAAATGATTATCACTGCTAAATATATGCACAGCAATTTTTTTGTGTGTTATATGTAAAAAAAATCCCAGAGAAATAAAATTATGTAAAATAATCTATTTTCGCGTACTTTATTGTTCTCATAAAGTATAGAGTACTTACAATTACCCGAAATAACGTAAGAAATAAAGAATGAAAGAAAATACATTAATTGGCACACACTACAAAATTATTACACGATATTTACAATAACAATACAAAGCAAAAACAATTGGGGACTTCTTGGCGGGAAAGTGAAGAATGTCTGCGGTTTTGTTTTATTTTCTAAAATTTGTGTTATTTCGAATATTAATGTGAAATAATGGTGGATTATTAACTGTTAAGTGTTCGTGAGTGTGCTTGAGTGTTGGCAAATAAAACAAAACAGTGCAACATCAATCTTTACTGAGATACTCGAGGGGTTGGGGGGTATATCATTTCTCACTTCTCATTTATATTATCATTCATCATCATCATACAGGAAAGAAATATCGTTTATTTATGTATTACTTGTAAGAAAAATTACTTTGACACCGGCTAAATGTGCTAATCGCACGAAGCCATCAACTAAATGAAAAAAAAAACCTACCACAAACTGTCAAACCTCAATAGACTTTGAAATTGATTACTGAGTAATATAGTTGAAAATGTATTGAAGAAATTTAACAGTTTTTGATAGCTTGATGTGAAGGCGTCTTGTACATAAAAGGCTTTATTTAGGTATGTCAAGGTAAAAAAAAGTTTTATCAGAGCCACTGAACGAAACGCATTAAAGATAAAGCCTATATGTTCATCATTCATTAATTTGATTAATTACTTTGAATAACCGCAATGCATTATTTTGTAATTATAATATTAAATTTTGTAAACAAAACGCATAAACTAAGTCTTAAATCAACTTTTAAGTTGTTTCAGTTGTAATTTATATTAGACATTGTTATGTCATAAATAGTATTTAATTTTTATACAACAACTAGCTGACCTGGCAGACTTCGTACTGCTTTGACAGTTTCTATGAAATTAAAACAAACAAATTGTTAAATAGTTTACGCGTGAAAGTGTGTACACACACACTCTGTACTTTCCTAAAAATAAATAAAAAGTAAAAGTAAAAATTAACAACGGTAACGGTAACAACTGCCTTTTTGGTCTAGTGGTTATGAGTACCGGTTTTAAACACAAAGATCCCAGGTTTGATTCCCGGCGAGGGTACATGTTTGTGTACTCGGTTTGGTTGATGGTAGAGCTTTTTTGTCCGCCTGGCTAACTACCACCATCTTATCTTAATATGTCGCCATAACATCTATGTTCTTAGCATTCTTGTGTTAAGATAACCAGTCCCATAATAGTTGAAGATTCCGGATGGAGAGCGCTTCCATGTTCGACTTTTATCATCACTTAACATTAGGTGACATGAAGGCCGAGTGCTTACCAGTACCAAAATGATTTTCTGAATAACTTTTCCGAAATATAGTAATCAACTAAGCAAAGTCACGCCCGCCAATCCTGGGTCCGCGAAAGATTGAAAAAAGACCTTCCCAATAGATAGAAGTGTGGGTAGGCACTTCAGACCCACGTCAAGCTGTCACTCCAAGTTTTCAGTGCAGTACCTAACTCGTTCATTTGTTGTACCTTATTCTTTTCAGCGTAAGGTCCATGTTGCGTTGCTGGATGCGCTGTCTGGCTCGCTTGATAGCAGCGACCCCTAGCCGTGGCCAATGAACGACGCTGACATTGAAAAGACTCGGGTAGGCAAGGCAATCTGCCTCACACCACCGAATGGGCTTCTACTTGCCTAACGACCACCCTCGAACGGTAAAGGATGAGTGTGAAACGCACACATTACAGTTTCTATTAAACTGATACTAAATTAGGTAGGCTATTTTGTTTTCTAGTTCGCGAACACTACACATTGAAATGAAACAACTTTTAACGTACTTACTCGAGTTAATCCCGCTCGTGGTACATTTTTTAACACTTTTTCGGAAAGTATTAGATAATAATAGATAGATACTTAGATATAATAGCTGAGAAAGAGAAACAAATCAAATATCTCGATTTAGCACATGAGGTTGTCGACATGTGGAGTGTGGATTCGGCTGTCATCGTACCGATTGTTGTTACGGCCAACGGCCTGATGGCCAAGAGCCTCGATCAACATCTCATGAGGCTCTCGTTAGGCGGCTGGATCAAGGGCCTGATTCAGAAGGCAGTTCTCCTCAATACGGCACGCATTGTGAGGAGGTTCCTGTCTCTGGAGCCCTAACCACCGGTAGCTTGGACCCTGGTCCCGATGCCGGCGGACCCCTATTTTTTTATGTTTTTAAATGTTTTGTTTGTTTTGTTTTTAGAAAATATTTAAAAATGTAAATTAATATGTTTAAAAATAAATAAAGGAAATAATAATAAAATCGTTTATTGTCCTAAAAAACTGTGTCTGTAAAAGTAACACAGGTTTAGAGGCTTACACAGGTTAGAGGGTTTTTTTTTTTTTTTTGTCCCAGTGGAAGTCATTACGACTACCGGAGCCTTGAAGAGGCACCCGGTTATGTGGGACTCACCCGTCCGCCTTTCCGCACCCACTGACGAGGCGAGAAGCCTCAAGTCAGCTGCCAGGAAGAAGTCCCGGCTGGGAGGGCGAGACGGAGGGGGATACCCACTAAACCCCTGGGGGACGGCAATCCGAGTACTAAATAAGGCGACAACCACGTTACACGTCCGAAAGGGATTAAAACCGCGGCTGCCACCCTGCGCCCGTGTACCAACCTACGGCCATCTCCGCACACTTCTTCCCTCGAAAGGGAAACATGTGCTTTGACGGCCGCGCGCCAGTACACGGGCACGTACTGATAACACAGCATTCAAAGTTAAACTTACGACATAGAGTGGCACAAAAGTGCACCACCCAAGACTAAAGCGCCCCATCTGCCACTGCCGAAACTCGGTATGCGGCGGACAGGGCACAGCTCCAGTGGGAGACTGCAGCGCGTACCGGGACAGAACCCGGCACTAGCGGCACTCTCTTGGCATTCCAGGCGGCTGCCCGGCCAGTAGCAGACCGCCTGTTTCTTTTGGGCCTCGGAGTAGGCGAGTGCTCGTCACTCTCTGACTCCTTCTCGCCCTCTCTCAGGCTTTCTCGCTCCCTCACTACCTCCTCCACCACCACGGTCGGGAGCCTCCCAGCACCCTTTCCGGAGGAAGTGGTGTTTGGGGGGGTGCCAGAACCAGGGGAAGATGAGGAGGGCGGCTTCGGGAGTGGGGCTGGAGGAGCCTCCGCTCTGGGTGGCGACTCGTCAGCCGTCTCCATCCTCTCAAGCGCCACAGCGGCAGGCCTCTTTCCCGTCTCCTCGGGTACCCTCATTTTGATGACGGGGGGCCGACATCCCGCGCTGCCCATAGTGTGCCCATGGGTCAATGCCGCCTCCGCACACACCAAGCAGTGCGGCGGCCTGGTGCATGTTTCCATTTTGTGGCCCAGCATGCCACAACGGAAACAGCACCCCGTCCTATCCACATCGGAGGGGCACTTGAAGCATTCTTGCGGCATCGCTTGCAGATGGACGTGCCATCTGCAATTTTAAATTTTATTTACTTACATAATAATATTAATTAAATCTGTGTCAAGTAACGTCCGCGTAAAACTAGGCCAGCGCATGCGCTAGTCATGCAGATATTGAGAAAAGTGTTGTTTTGTTGTTTTATTGAATATTAATTCAATAATGGATAGTCCCTTCAACCGGAGTACTAGACTTGCAGGAGCCCACCACCACTACCGCAGAAAAGACCAACTGAAGGAGCTGAAGGACCAACAAAGATTGAAGCTGTATCGACCCACGAAATTCAGCAATGGCTCTCCTCCATTGAACAGTGCTTAAATGAAATATGCACAATTTCAGGCGAGAGTAAACTGAATACAGAACAAAAACTGAAAATAAGCACCGTCAGCAGAAATGTAATGGGAGGTGTGTCTAAGCTGGCCGTTCAGTACCAATCGCTGAAACAAAAATATATTACAGGCCAAATGACAATTAAGACCTTGACCGATCAAAAAGAGACCTCTACCCAGCTTGACGATCAGCTCGAACTGATTAAAGAATGCATTCGCTCTGCTCCAAAGGCCCAGACACCCAGCATATCTTTTGCAGATGTGGTTAGAACTAGAAATAGTTCTGTAATCCGACCCCCCAGCGCCAGTACTATTGCTATTTATCCAGCGAGCAAAGATAAGTCGAGCGAAGAAACTAAAAAGCTCATTCAGACCATCATCAAACCTGAAGAACTTAAATTGCATATCCGAGGGATGAGAAAGACCAAAGGTGGAGGTGTAATAATCAGCGCCGAAGGAAAAGACGATCTCGAGAAGTTAAAGCGTTCTGAAAAGCTTAAGAGCTCAGGTTTGCAAGTGGAAGAGACTACAAAACGTAGGCCTAAAATTATATTGTTAGGAGTACCAGCCACTACTTCAGAGAAGGACCTATTTGAATGCTTATTTGAACAAAATGTCTCGGACAAGCTGAGTCGCGAAAAGTTCCTTAACTCTATAAAACTGAGCCACAAATCAGGTAAAAAAGACGCGGCACATTGTAACTTTGTACTGGAGCTAACTTCTGACCTTCGAAAAATTATAATTGATCAAGAAAGAATTTTTATCAATTGGACTTCCTGCCCAGTAAGAGATTACACATTTGTGACTAGATGTTACAAGTGCCAACAATATGGGCATTCGGCGAAATATTGCCGTGAGACCGAATGTACGTGTGGGCATTGCGGCCGCGTCGGCCACTCAATAAAAGAATGCTCAAAACAGCAAGAACCCGCAAAGTGTGCTACGTGCCAGCGCTTTAACAAGCCCAGCCACCACAAAACCGGAGATGAACAGTGCCCAGCAAGAAAAATGGCCGAGGTGAGATACATGAGTTCAATTGACTATGAGGGCGCCTAGAGCGCCGCACATACGGTTTAACGCAGCACAAGGATGGGTAATGTAACTCATGATATTATTAAAGAATTAGACTCTTCATATGAATATGACTCATTGGTCTGTGAGCCACATACATGTTCGTCGTTTATCAGTAATATTAAGCATAGTCATAATATTTTTATACAAAACATACGTAGCATTAATTGTAACTTTGATGGAATGTTAGCGTTGCTTAGTCAAATCAATGCAGAAATTGACATAATGGTACTGACTGAGTGCTGGTTATCCACAGCTTCTTGTATTCCTCAATTACCCGGATATGTCTCATACACTACTAACAAAACTAATATTTTAAAAAATGATGGTGTAACATTGTACATTAAAAATAATATGAGTAAGGTAACTATAGACGAACCTGACCTAGTAGATGCAAACTGTCTAATTGCAAAAATAAACAATGACACCGCTATTGTAGCTATATATCGTTCTCCCTCTTATCATAATATTTCAAACTTTTTACAATCTTTAAGTGTAATTTTAGAACAACTATCATCATTTAAGAATGTATTTGTCATGGGCGATTTAAACATCGATATAAAACCCGGAAATATAGATCGCAACTCACCGGAATATTTAACTCAGACAGCCTGTTTAGGTTACCTACCCACTCATTTGCATCCTACTAGAAAAAGTAACTGCTTAGATCATATTTTAGCCAAGACAAACATCCCTTTAAAAACTTTTATACTAACATCTACTTTGACAGATCATAATTCCTTATTGTTGTGTTTGCAACAGCGCTACGATAAGTCTTACGCAAAAGAAAAACGTACGACGCTGCAATATGAGTCAGTGGCACATGACCTAGACAACCTAGACTTGTCTACTATTTACAACTCGGATGACGTTAATAAATCAACCGAATACCTTTTATCATCTTTAACTAAAATTATTGAGTCAAATACACGCACTGTTTTGTTAACCCGCCGTTATAAAATCATGAAACCTTGGATAACTCCTGGACTTTTACGCTGCATTAAGCAACGTGATAAACTTCACAGAACACTTAATAAAAACCCAGACAGTGAAATAAATAAAATAACCTATTACAGATATCGGAATTTTTGTAATAATTTGTTAAAAAAATTAAAGCGACAGTATGAAAGGAATCAAATTCAAAATGCGGGTCACGACAAGAAGAAATTATGGAAAGTCATTAAAAACATTACTTACACAACTAAAACCAAATCGCCTGCCCATAAACTTATTGCAAATCCTGCCAAGCCTGCACATTCCTTGAACAGAGTAAACAATTTCTTTGTCAACATCGGGAAAAACTTAGCTGCAAAAGCGAAAGTTAGTCACATGCAGCCATTTTCCTGTATTGCACCCCCTTCCAAATTACCAGTTTTAAACTCTTTTGCCTTATTCGACACTGACGAGACCGAAATTGAACAAATTATTATGACTTTAAGAAATGACTGTGCCACTGGAATTGATAAAATATCTTGTGCCTTCATAAAAAAATTTAAAGATAAACTTACTCCCCCGCTTACATGTCTTTTTAATTTATGCTTTGCGAAAGGAATCTTTCCTAATGTATTGAAGAAGGCCCTCATTCACCCTATTTATAAAAATGGAGATAATAGTTGTATGAATAACTATCGTCCTATAGCCATACTGCCATCAATATCCAAGATCCTAGAAAGACTCATTTATAAAAGACTTGTAAAATACTTAGAAAATAACAAACTCTTAGCAGCTACTCAGTACGGTTTTAGAGCAGACAGATCGACTGACGATGCAGTACATCAGCTCACTGACTATATTGTAAGGCGACTGGACTCACAAAAAAAGTGCTTAGTCATATTCCTTGATCTCGCAAAAGCATTTGACTCGATTTCGGTATCTATACTTCTCGAGAAGTTATATGAACTTGGTATAAGGGGTGTTCCACATAACCTCATCAAAGATTATCTTTCTAATCGGACACAACGTGTTATGTTAGATGACACTATGAGTGATGAACTGACTGTTGAATATGGTGTTCCTCAAGGGAGCATAATAGGACCCTTGCTATTTCTCGCTTACATTAACGACTTATGCCTCCTTCCCCTTTCCAAAGGCGGAAAAATAATATCTTACGCCGACGACACAGCTCTGCTTTTCAGCGCGGACACTTGGAGTGAGGCGTACAAACTAGCTCAATCTGGATTTAATACAGTCACTCAGTGGCTTATAAATAACTTACTGACACTTAACATAGATAAAACAAAATATATGACTTTTTCCTATAATTCACTATCCCAGCCTATCCCAAACTCACATTCAATAACAGCCCATCTGTGCACGGACTCGCCTGGCACTTGCTCTTGCCCTAAGCTCAGCAGCACTGACAATATTAAATACCTAGGGGTAATAATTGATAAGTATTTGAAATTTAAACCACATATTGAAGCCCTTACATCTAGAGTTAGAAAGTTAATCTACGTCTTTAAAAATCTTCGTCACGTTGCATGTGGTAGACTACTAAAATCAATATATCTGACACTTTGTCAGTCATTATTTGTATATTGTATAACATCATGGGGCGGTGCACACAAAACTTTGATGATAAACTTAGAAATAGCACAGAGAGCAGTTCTAAAAGTCAGCACATTCCGACCAATACGCTTCCCGACGGCAGAGCTCCTTACCAAATGCAATGTCCTATCTGTACGCCAGCTGTTCATATTACTAACAATCACTAAAAGTCACTCATTAATGCCCTTTAACCCTGCGCTCGAAACCAGCCGAAGACGTGCAGACATTGTCTGTTCTACTGAACGATTCAGAAGATCAAACACGCACAGATTCTTTTGTCATCTGAGTAGTTTTCTGTACAACAGAATAAATTTTTCTTTATGTATTTACCCCTTGAACAAAGTACAATGTAAAAAAACTGTACAAGAGTGGCTAAAAGGGAAAACATATGATGACACAGAGAAATTATTATTAGTAATTACATAATTTTTAAGACCATGTACAAAATGCTAATTAAGTAGAGCAATTAATCATATTATTAGAGTACTTTTCAGTTCCGCATTTAAAATAGTTAGTCATTATTATTGTGTAAATGTTTTATTGTAGAATAAGCACTAACGTTCTGTTATAGATAGATACCTAATACACAGGCAATATAGTTTGCTTAGCATAGGTATTACGTAATATATATTATTATATACACTAACCCAATTACTTAACATAAACTTTTTGTATCTAGGCTAAGTTTTTTTATACAGCAATAAATTATCTTTAACATAGACCGCGTATGGCCCATCCCCATGCACCTGAAACAGCGCATGGGTCTGGGTCCGACAGCCTCCACCTTGGCGAGGTTCCATAGAACCTGGAGCCTTCCCAACTTGGCGAGCTTGGTCGCCGTCCTCAAAGGGCACTGCACAAGCACCGTAGAGAAGCCGCTGGGGGCCGAGCGGATGGTGCCTACCCTTATCCTCTCAAGCGGGCAATCCCCTTGTGCCGACACTGCAGCGGCCACATTCTCTGACGTGACGTAATCGTCGAAGTCGTAGAGGCGGACCGCTGCCCGCTTCTCCGGACGGACGACCACCGCCACGTCAGACACGATGTCCTCGATTTTTTGTGCTAGCTTATCCGCGGCCTCTCCGCTGCTGGCACCTGGCACCTCTATGAGTTTGGCCCCGGATTGAGCCGTCTTTATCTTCACGCCAGGGATACCAATCTCTCCCAAAGAAATGGCCTCCCTGGCTCTGGCTATCGTCTCGACGTACGTCACCCCTCGGGCGACCGCCTCCGGTCTGAGTGTAAGCACTATGGCCGTCGAATTAGGCTGCCTCAGGGTTACCTTTCCCCTTGGCACACCCGATGGTGTCGGCCTCCCACTGGGCACCGTCAGTACCCCAGTGTCCGTCTGGATTGGGCCTTTAGCCTTCCTCCTCTTCCCGCGACTGCGGACGCCGGTGGGCCGCTCCTCAGCAGGGGCCAATGCGGATCGAGCAGGCTGGGCTCTCGACCGCGTTGTGCCTCTCAGGGGCCAAACGCTTGCGGGGAGGGCGGGAAACTCCTCCGCACTGCCACCCGCAACCACCATGCCACGTCTCGCGCTTTCCGGCATCGAGATCTTAGCCTCCAGCCCATCCAGTCTTTTGTTAACGCCTCCAATTGAGGCATCGAGGGCCTGCTGCATGGCCGCCAGCGCATGCAGGACACCACCATCATCAGTGACCGGGGAAGGAGGGGCGGCGCTTGCCTCTGCAAGGCGCTTCCCCCTCACGATAGCCTCTTCGGCCTCTTGGGCTTCCTTTTTGAGGAGCCTCAGTCGCTCCTTCAAGTTGAGCACCCTATTATTGAGGATCTCGTTAGCCTCACCGAGAATCCTCATCTCCTCCTTCTTGGCCTTGTCCCTCGAAAGCATGGCCTGCCACGCAGTTGTGCCCCTGAAGTCCAGGCACGTCAGCATTTTGGAGAGGTAGTCCATCGAAGCAGACACCGTCTCTCTGATGACCGCATGTTCGTCCGGCAGTCTGGAGACTTGATGCCTCACCGAAAGGACCAGCTTCTCCGCAATCTTAATAATCCGGTCCCGCTTCCCCTCTTCCGATTCCGGGTCAAAGAGTCCGAACATCTGCTCCTCTGTTATCTTCAGGGCGCGTTTTGTTCTCGGGTCTTTCCCCTCATTTTCAAAATACTTATTGCAAACCCTCTGGTAAGACATGCCCAGAGCTCTGCTGATGTAATGGAGCCGCATGTCGAACTCTCTATCGACCTCAAATTGTTCCCCCTTCGCTTCCTTCAGTGACCTCACCGTGACCGGCTCCCAGGTCATCCACACGTCCGGGTCAGGTTGAGGAACATCTTCCTCCCACTCCGATTGACTACCCTCCGAACTACCTTCAGAGCTAGTCTCCATCTCCTCCTGTCCCTCCTCTCTCACCACCTCTCCTACAACCTTCCTCCTCTCCTCAACATCGAGCGTTTTTGTGCCCCCCCCAGAAACGAAGGGGCGGCCTGGAACCAGTGAACTGGTCCCAGGGAGGGATTCTCCCGCCTCCCGGCGGGTACCCTCCTGGGGTAGTTTGTTTTCAATGAACGCTGACATTTTAAGACATTGATGGGATGTCACCCAGACAATTTTCTAGGGTTGTCATCCCCCTGGCAATTTAAGGGCTGCCGTTCCCTAGTAGGCAGTGGAAGTCACCCATGCGACGCCCACTCGCCAAGGGTGCCCTATATACCCACGGAGGTCGGGAGGTATCCGCGGGGTTTTAACGACTTTTCCTTGTCGGCGCCCAGATGGGCTGCGGGACTGAGCCCAGACCACCACGTACCCAGCTATGCCAGGGCTGGGGTCGTTGTAGCAGTCGGGACAGAACCCGCGGCACTGCGAAAAACAGCGACGAGGGCTGGCATGAAGCCCTCGGTTCTACGCTTAAAGGGCGCCCAGAAGGGGCGCTGACCTACCCTTTTCCCCCCCGTATAACGACGCCCAGAAGGGGCACCGTCTAAACTCCTCTCAAAGCCGCTCAGAAGGAGCGGCGAGTGTGCGGCCCAGAGTGGACACGCACGTGGAGGTGCAGGACCCAGAAGGGGCTCCCGCCAGTGTCGGGTTGTTAGCCGGCCAGTCTCAAAGCAACCTCCTCTTGAAGAGGAGGATGTTGAAGCTGCCCGTTGCCCAGGATGTACCACGAGGAGGTCACCCAACACACACCCCAGGTTAGAGGGTTGCTCAGTTTTCACTAATATAATCTATGCGCTGGTTGTCAGCCCTCCTTTTAGTTCCCCCTTTTCTAAGATGAAGAGCGGGAAATATTGTACAAGAGGAGAGTTCTAAGATAAAATTACATTAAATATAGAAAGTTAGATATCAATGAATAGCGACTTATCATTAATATAGGAAGATGGGACGTGACTAATTATATTAAACTAATTTAAAAAAAAACCTTTATCCTTAAGTGGAAGAAATGGAGGGAGGCCTTTGCCCAGCAGTGGGACAGTGAGGGCTAATAATAATAATAATATCTTTAAGTGATTGAGTACGTCTCACACGTCCGTCCTTACCAAATTCAAAAAGACCTTTCGTATTTAGTTCCCATCCATAGTTATGGCTTTATTATTATTCATTAAATAAAGCGGACTTAACACTATTGTAAATGGATGCTGGTAGTAGCTAAATAAAGCATATTGTAAGCACATGAGTAAATATATCACTACTCATGTGTTGTAAGTACACATTTATTCAACTTGTTTGTCTGAGAGTATCCAGTGTCTCGATGTTAAAAGTTTATTAACTATGGGAAAAATGTCAAAAACAGGCCACTGAGACACGATTGTGATCGTTTAAAAATAGCTGAATCTTAGCCCAAAAGTTAATGCAAGTGGACAATCTCCTTTGTTTATGTGAATCTAGATAGGTACCTACTCGTAAGTATATATTTTACAAACTGTAGGTATCTAGCTTTATGAACATGCTTTGTGGACACTAATTAACGTTTATGTAAATAATACCTTCCGTTCATACGTGACAATATTTTTATTATGACTAAGGATATACGTATTTGTGTAAGCCCATGGATCTACTGTAAGCCTAGCTTTGAAAGTTTTAATGTTGCTTACAGCGCCATCTATCCATATTTCCCGAGACTATTTAAATAAAGCATAACCATTAGCATGCGTTCGTTCAGCCGATTCTTATTAGCTTTGTCATGATTGTGTTAGATGGCAGTGTCTACTAGTTTTTTTGAAATAGGCTCGCATCATATTGGTATCATAAGCTTTTGAAATAGTTTCATGAACGTAATACAATAATATAATTTTGATATTTTTACAAACCAGCCAATAATAATTTAAAATAAATCGTTGTCATGGCAAACGCCGTAGTTTCCTATAGTTGATTATTGGCAAAAATAAATCATCATTGTTTTTGCAATCAATAAAACAAAATAATTTATTTAAGTATTTAGATCATTTTTAATAATAAATGTTTTCCTACTCCTTTCTCCATGGATAGTTTTGAAGAATGGTGGCTTTCTTTGACAGGAAGGGCATTTTTCTATAGTGACGCTCTCTGTAAAAGAAAAGATGGTGATTACGAACGTAATTAGCCTTTGGTGAGTTTTCTGGCTATTACTACAAAAAATATGTGTGTATATGTATGAAATATGTATGTATATATAAATATATATATATTTATATATATATATTTTTTTTAATTATTGACTCTAATTTTTATGGCTCTTTTTATGTATCTACATTTTTGTTTTTAAGTTTTAGTTGGTACTACTCATTCAGTTATGTAATTTACTCGTTGATTATATTTTCTTATTTGAATGAGTGGGTAACTGTTATTGGCCCTAAAATTCCATGCTATGAACAAATTGTATCTGGGTCATTCTTCTAGACTGCATAAATTATGTTGGATCTAAATATCTTAAAATATATTATACACATAAAAACAAAAATCACATGGAATGAAAGATAGTTTTAATAACATTGATTAATTAATAAATCTGCACAATTTTCTTAAAATATAACTTTAATAAAATAAGATTTTTGTTTCATTTGTCTCCCTCTGTGGTCTGTTGGAATTCGACCTTCACAGGTTTGACCAGGTTAAAAAAATACTTAATGAACATTAACTTTTTTCTTTATATACCCATATATTTACAAGAACCCTTGTGTACAACATACCTTTACGAAATTAAATTCAGAAATGTTTTACAACAGTAATTCCGGTGTTCTCAAAATGTCCCATAGTTCGCGTATCCTTCCGTGGTTTTTTTTTTTTTTTTTTTTATACTTAGCACGGCAAATGACTCCATTTCACCTGATGTTAAGTGAATATGGAATCCAGATGCGACGACAACTAGTGCAGCGTGAAAATAACGCAGCATCAGTTACCCTCACTCTGCCGGCCCACAAGGTGCCTCTTCACGCCTCGTTTGAAGGACCCCATATCATAGGAAGGAGGGAAAACGTGTGCAGGCAAACCATTCCATGCCTTGGAAGTGCGACAAAAAAATGAGTCACCAAATTTCTTAGTGCGTGATGGAATATTTGAGACTGTGAAGCGGTGACTCCGGAGAGCAGCACGCGTACTCCTATGGAGGAAGGGAGAAGGAGGGATGAGGTCAAAGAGTTCTTCAGAGCACTCGCCATGGTATAAACGGTAAAACACGCTGAGTGACGCAATATCTCTACGCAATTGCAGAGTTTCGAGAGTATTTGTGACTTCTGCGTTGCCGATAATGCGTACAGCGCGACGCTGCAATCTGTCCAAAGCATCGAGAAGGTACTTTGCGGAACCGTCCCAGATGTGCGAGCAATACTCCACGCAAGACCGTACCTGTGTCTTGTACAAAAGGCACAACTGTTCAGGCGCAAAGAATCGCCGCACCCTGTTCAGAATACCGAGTTTTCGTGAGGCTGTTTTGATCACGGCTTCGATGTAGTCTCTTTGGTTTAGATCGCAGCGAATCGTCATACCGAGCATGTTGATACTGCTCTGCAGGCTTAGAGATGTACCCTGAAGAGTTGGAAGGGGAAGGAATGGTGACTTTTTTGCCGTGAACGCACACACCTGTGTTTTCTTGGCATTGAACTCAACAAGATTATTGGAGCCCCATTTAGATATGAGGTCCAATACCCGATTGAGCTCAATGACAAGATTCACTCGGTTAACTTCGGTTTCGACCCGCCCGGCCGCTGGGTGACCGTTATATCCCCCATGCACTGTGCTATCATCTGCATAGCAATGAATATTTCCAAGTGGAAGCATATCATTGATATGCAGAAGGAACAGCGTGGGGGACAGAACGGAACCTTGAGGGACACCAGCGTTCACTGACATGAACGCTGGTGTACACAAATTTCGCAACAGGTAACAAATTAACGACCGCAATGATTTAATTTTTGCCTTCTAACAACACTGAAGTGTACGTTTAAATGCCAGTGCATCGTGCTTCTGGTTGAACGCAACAATTGTGTCACAAAAAATCATTCTCATAGTAAAAATTTTGGTGTAAAAGTTCAAAGATCCCTTCTGTTACCGTCGTATAGTGGTAAGTACTGCAATTAAAAATATAATTTGATGTTGATCTTGTAGATAATTGGGTGTTTTAGTTGAAAACTATATTGCTTTTGCATAAACTCAAAATACAAACTAACCAGAAATTGTTTCATGAAGAAACGTCTCTTCCGTGGTCATCTTTTCTGTGGTCCAAGGTGACCACGGAAGATATGATGACCACACAAGAGACCAACTTCTAAGTTGTGGTTTTAATTTAATTAATTATATGTTTATATTTAAATAGATTAAACTGGTGACAAACCTCATTTAAAAAAAGTTAATCTTTACTTGAGCGTAGGGACTCAAAACTATTTTAATTACATTTTTGCAGTATTTTTTTTTTGTAATTAGAACTTTTTTAAATTGTTATTTTTAGTTGTAGGTTATATAGCTATGCCATGAAAACGATGGGATAACAACAGAAGACGAAAAGAAAAAGAATCGTAACGACAAAAAAAATACAATGTGAAAATTAAGAGAAAAGGAGAGAAAGTTTCATGTTGCCTTAGAAAGAACGTCGCCGGAAATATCGGGAAAGATATTATAAAAAAAGGAAGAATAAAAGATAAAGACTATTAACGACTACACACCACGCGAACAAAGGGTTTTACGCAGAAAGTGGAGAGAGAAGGCTCGAAAGTACAGGCAGAACACAAAGGGTGCTCGAAACACCACCTTCAAGCCCTTCTGTATTCAACTCATCTCGTTTATTATCTGGTGGTATAGTTGCCGCAAAAAATAAAAGAAGAATAATTACCGTATTTTAGAATCTAGATTAGAAAAATCAATCGAAATTGCATTTAATCCCTCTTCAAATGTCAGACGAAATAGGATTTTAGTTTTTAATTCTGAAAGTGAATCTCATGCTGAGTCTGACTGTCCGGCTATATTTGATGATCCTACGCAATCACCATTGCAAGATGATGGCCAAGCAATGCTTGATTCTGAAACTTGCTTGTCTACAGAGTCTATTACAATGCTTGGAGGACACCAAGCTAAAAAAAAAAGTATAATACAATATGATATGTGGCACAGAAAGTGACTTCGACTCTTGGAGAAAAGTTCATTATGATATCGAAGATAATTCTATGAACCGTTCTGCAGGGAAGGGTGCTCAAAATAAAAATAACAACTTCATATGAATGTACCCTTTTTATTTTAAGTAAGTAAAATAAAAAGGGTAAGGATCAATGATCCTAGACAAAGACCACAGAAAAGATTATCCCTTCTGTGGTCAGTTCGATTATATTTTTTATTTGCTGTATAATCATGATTATTTTAATGAAATACGTTGAATTTAAAAGTGAGATTTGTTTTCTATTTTCTAAGAAGACTGTTAATTTAGTTGCTGTATGATTGTTATTTACATTTTGAATTATGTTATCTTCTGTGGTCCTAAGGGTATCTTCTGTTACCAATAATCTTAGTTTTTTTGTTATTTTTATGATACAAAGTAAAAAACGATCTAATTCCGTGCCATTTAAGTTAATTTTATAGTATTTGGCATTTAATATATGAATATGAAAAATATTAAAGCACTTTTATTTCTACGAAATTTAAATTGGCCTAAACAAGAATGACCCATCTATGTGATGGCTGTTGTCAATAATGACAGCCATCAACTTATATATTTTATTTTATTTTGGACTAGCTTTTGTTCGCGGCTTTGCTCACGTGGGCTACACGACTTGTGATTATTTGTAATAAAAGCCAAATTTATTAAAGGTAAATATCATAAGTAAAAAGTGTCTAACACAAAACAACGTAATAAAGATCACTCTGTATAAGTAATTTTGGTCCGTTTTGAAACCTCCTGTACAAATTGTCATCCCCTACTTAAGGGATCATTTTCCAAAAATCCTGAAACACTTTACAATTTCTTACCAAGCCAAATACCGAAATTTAAAGAATGACAGAATTCCATACAACTTTCCAAGCTTATTTCACCTCTCTAGGGGAGATTTTTCGAAAAATGCGTCAGTCTTTATTTTTATTGAAAAATCTATAGATCGATTAAATTATTCATTTTGATAGTTATTACTTAAAAAATAACGATTTCCCCAAAAAATACTTCTACTACTTTTTACTCTTTTAAAAGAAAATAAACAAAATTCCTGAGACACATCATTCTTTATTTCTTATCAAGAAGCTTAATACCAATTTTCATGTATTTTACTTCAAAACTGACGGACTTTCATACAAACTTTCACCCCCTATTTGACCCCCTTAGGGTGTGATTTTCGTAAAATCCTTTCTTAGTGGCTGGTTACGTTACTCAATTTACTCACAGTCCAAACTTCATCTAATTAACTCCAGCGGTTTAGGCTCGGCGATGATGAATCAGTCAGGCCAAATCATTATATGTATATGTACTTATAGATAACAACTTGTTATCCTAAATAACATAAAAAATAAATTAAAAAATACTTACAAGGTCTTCCGCTGTAGACTTCATCATCATAATTGTCATCAACCTACATCAGCCCATTGCTGGACTAGGCTTCCCAAGAGCTTCCCCATCTCTTGCCAGCCACCTTGTAGACGTATGAACTGATGATTTACAAGATAACATTTGTACTAGAAAAAATCAATCAGCCTAATGAAGCTCGACTGGGAATCGAACCCTTGGATTACAGATCCAATGCTCTGACCGCTGAGCTACAGAAATCAATTATCTTGTGACTACATAGGTATACCATTGTGAATGCAAAAATTAAAATAATGAAAACGGATGATTTTTATATACCTTATTTCCATAACATAATAAAAAAGTAAAAGTATGTATCGGTATAATATGCCACTGCTACCTGACCTGAGATTTGAATGCAGGACCTCCGGATACGGATACCAGGCCAAGCGCTTTGCTTTCGGCCATCGCATCTGGCGGGTAAAGAAAATCTTTTAGTTTCTTTTTATATAGGTAGGTATAAACCCTTCGATAAGTATGTCTGAAAAGCACCATATTATTATGGCCGAGATATTTAGTTTCTTTGTTACTAAGTAAAATTGCAAAGTGAGTCCAGTTGATACATTGTTCTTGGTCGTCAGCCTCATGGTCCATACGAAACAGAAGTCAAAACATGTTAGGGTTAATAAAATATAGGTAATGTAATAAAATAAATTTGTGTTTTTGTATGGAGAAGTAAATGTTCGTAAATATGATTTTGCATATTATCACGGTGTTCTTTATACATGGTTGCATGGCTACGTTTCGTTATTATACAGAATATTAATAAACACCCTGTATATTTTAAAATTGCGCGTACGCATTAAAAAATACATATTCAGAAAATAATAGCCCATTGCAGGTTCTATTTCTTGTAGAATCTTATCGTTCACCAAGGTCCAAGTTATTTAGAACATACATTCCCTGACCACTATTACACAACACAAGACCATGAAGTTAGAATGTGTACACTTAGCTGTAAGTGAACTATACCTTATTCACGAAAAAAAATTAACAAAATATATTAAATTGAGTAAATGCGGAACAGTAACGCGCACTCGCATAAAAGTGTTCCGCACATTTTTATTAAATATAATATATATGACAAATAGTGTATGAGTTAGATTCATATATAACTCATACACTATTTATCACCTTACTTCGTGGGACTGATTTTTCAATGACGGACTAATAAATTATATTTAATAATAATAATGATGTTGGCGCCAGAAACGCGACGGTCTCATTCAACTTAAAGATACGCCGCACAAGCCTACGGCGGACCTAGTGTGCTGATTGGACCGTGCGAATTTCTCTCAGCTCCAAGGACGTGCGGCGTGCATTTCGGTGTATTGAGTTCTCAACAATCGGCCCGCCCGTGACGTCGCGTCGTTCAGCACAAGCCGATTCGATCAGCCATGGAGAAATATAATTATACCATCAGCTCTCCGCTCAAAAACCTTCTAGAACTACTCGTAAATTGCCTACCGGCCGGTGCACCCCTTCATAAAGTGCATGTGCACGTGTGTGTGTGTCCTTGTGTCGGACTGCCTTCCCGGCAGCCGACACAATGATATAGGGTTTAGGGAAGGCCTTTGCCCAGCAGTGGCAAAACTTGGCAAGCTAAAAACAATAATAATAAATAACACCTTAACAATAATATATAATAACACTTGGTTTGTAGGTAAACGTAATTACAGAGAAAACCAGCTTGTAGCTGTGGAAAAACACACTTACGAATATTAATAACAATAAATTTTATATCAGATATCAACTGTAGATGCTTTATAGTTCTTAGCCACTCCAAAAACAGCATAACTTTCTTCTAGAATGTTTGTAGCATTTTGCAAAGTTCTGGAATTAGTTTTCACAGCAGCTGCCCGAACTTTCTGCAAAGTCACTTTTTCGGATAGCTTTCAAAAAATTTTTTTTTATGTAGTTCATATTTCACTGTAGCGAAAAATCTCATTTTAAACCTGGGGTTAAACAGTGTAGGCAAAGCGTAATATTTATCTAAACTATTTATCTAGTCTTTGACTATGACTAAACTGAACCAAGTAACTCGGCCGAGTATTCGGTTAGGTAAAGACAAAATCGAGTATACTCGGTACTCGGTTACTCGGTAAACTTTGTACTAGGCGTATCTCTACATATTCATCATCATCATCATCAGCTCATTTTTATGTCCCCACTGCTGGGGCACGAGCCTTCCCCATGGATGGATAGGGAGAAAAGGCCATAAACCACCACGCGGGCCCAGTGCGGATTGGTGGTTGGTAACGACTGCTAATGCAGCCGGGACCAACGGCTTAACGTGCCTTCCGAAGCACGGAGGAGCTCGAGCTGATAAATTTTTTTGGTCACCCATCCGATGACCGGCCATTGCGAAAGTTGCTTAACATCAGCACTCGCAGACCGGGCGCGTTAACCACTGCGCCATCGAGCTCCTCATGTATGTATGTTTACAACGAATAAACTCATAAACTACTCGACCGTTTAAAAAAAATATTTCACCATTAGAATGCTACATTAGCGCTGAGTAACATAGGCTATATATATTTTTAAAAAATGCAGACAATGTTGCTACATTAGTAATCTAGTGATCTACAACTTATTTTTTAATGGCTATATACTGCGATATCAGTTTTTAGTTTTAATAAAAATTTCCAGTATTTTTTTGTTAAACAAAAAATAAACACATTATTTTTTTCATTGAGCAAAAAATTATCTGATTCATTTTTGCCGATCTCTAAAACAATTTTAAGGTCACAACACTATCCATTATCGTAAAATGGATGTTTGCTAACTATTCTAAGGCAACAGTTTAGTTATTTAAACTTTAAGTAGTGTTAAACAAAGCGAGCTCATTGGTATACATTCTGTTCCGTGGTATAATACATCTCATCAAAACTGAGTTGTTTTTCAACAAACAATCTGCTTTATCTAAAGAATGTTACAAACAAAAGTTAATAGCTTTCATTACCTATGTAAATGCACCAAGGAGACTGGAACTGTTTTTTATTATTATCTATGCTCCAGGCAAATCCATGGCAACCTTGCTCTTACTAGATAATACTTTACCAAATTTCTTTTGTCTATATTTTTCTTCTTCTTAGTTGGGCACTCTTGGCAGAGTGGTCGAGGTTAGGAGTGGGTCCTGGTGAGTGGTGGCTCTCGCAATGCGTCTCCATTCGACTCTATTGGAAGCTTTGTGAGAGCAATCGGTCATTGTGGATTGAATAAGGAAGGTAATGAGGTCCGTTCATCGGGTTGGCGAGCGACCACGGGATCTCTTGCCCTCGACTCTGTCTATATTACTGACAACTATTTGTGGGATCTTCGAGTTCATGCAGTTTTTTAAGAAATCTTGTTAGATTCCGCGATTTGTAGTAATTCTACTTATATTAATATAAAAGACCTGAATACATCAGTGACTGACTCATTAACGGCCAGCCCAAACTCTTGGACCTAGAAAGCTAAACTTTTGCACTGAGGTTTCTTTTCCTATGCAGACAAGGAATGAGACTTTTCTATAAAAGTATTTTTAGAAATTTCACCCGACGACAAAGCGCTGGTACTAGTAATAAATAAAGAACTTCCATTGTGCTTTGGATGGCACCTATAGCCGTTGGTCCCGACTCTTGCCATGTCAGTTGTTAAAACCCGCTTATCCGCATTGGGCCAGCACTGTGGTTTATTTCGATCCTATCTGCTTCTGGCTATATTGGAAAGGCCTTAAAACAGCAGTAATACGTTTAAAGTCTGATGATGATGCTGTTGATAATGGAAAAAATCGTTATCCTAAAATTGTATCAATAGAAAATCCGCTTTTATTTGTCACTATATACAGGTGATTCGTTGAGACGTAAAGGGTGTCTTAATTTCGAAGCTTTTCTTACATGCAGATGTAGGTAGGTATAATAAACACGAGATACCTACTTGAGTGCGAAAGACGTATCATCGAATTTTGTTTCTTCGAAAACCTTTCAACGACAACTCTATACTGCGACGCTTTGTTAAATCGACGTCTTGTTACAACGATGTTTCATTACATCGAAAATCTATACTGCGAACGATTTTACTGCGGAACTATCATACTGCGAAGCCTTGTTCAATCGACATCTTGTTACTGCGATGTTATGTTACTTAAGAAAATCGTTGGTTTTTTTTTATTTCCTTTATTTATTTAGTGGTTGATCGTTTAGTTTGTCGTTAATAAATAAATAACAAGGAACAACTTGTGTGTGTTGTACTTATGTGTTTACCTAAAGTTTAATAATTTAAAACATAGCAGTAACAAGACGTCGATTGAACAGGGCTTCGCAGTATGATAGTTTCGCAGTAAAATCGTTCGCAGTACAGTTTTTTGATGTAACGAAACATCGCAGTAACAACACGTCGATTTATCAAGGCGTCGCAGTATAGAGATGTCGTTTTTTTTTTCATTTAAATTTAGTTCACAAAACCGATAACAATCATAATGACATAAATCTCCTAGATGCGAACCTAACAAGTTAAGTTTATATTACATTATTGCTTAAGTTTACATTACATATATTTAATAACTATTACCTAACAATTATCTAGCCGAAAATAAATATTTTAAATCTATATATTAATACGTGAAGCAAAAACTTTGTACCCCTTTTTACGAAAATTGCGCGGACGGAGGAGTATGAAATTTCGCACACTTATAGTTTATATGTATAGAGATTGGATTGCAGAATGTTAACATTTTTTTAAAATTATGCTTAAAAAATACATTAAATCAATAAAACAAACATTACACACACTACCATGTATTTGACACACACGCATATTATACTCTTTAAAAAAATTTCAAAAATGGAAGAGGAGCGGCCGAAATCTGTCAATGCCAATCCAAACTCACATTCTATATTTTTTAATGTTTCATTGCTTAGGATACAATCCGTGCAGCCTTAATAAAATTACGGTCGAATTAATTTAAATAAATATATTTAAAAAATTTAATTAAGTATAGGTAAATAAGGGTTTTACATATTGTTTTCTTTATTTTACGCTTAAGATCGTTGAAAGGTTTTCGAAGCAACAAAATTTGATAAAACGGCTTTCACACTCGAGTAGGTATCCCAATAAACACGCCGTCAATGCTTGCGAAATACCTACAATTAAGGATTGGCTAGCCAACTTATCCATATTTAACAAATAGTACCGAATGTACCGAAACGGAAACCGCAAGGTTATCAACTTCCCAGTTACATCGAGAATTTTCCACAGTTGAATCTGGAAAATTGTGGATTTTAGCAAACCTAACTGCTAGTTAACTTGATTAACTATGTATTCGGGTGATGCAGTGAATGCTGTAAACCTTCAAGTTTAAGAGTCGCACTAGGCACCTTCTACCATACAGACTTTTAAACCAATAAACAAATTTTAATAAAACTTTCTATGTATGTACCTCTAAGCGAAATACAAAGATGTTAAAAGTTAATAGAAAACAATAGAAGCAACGTTTATACAATTATGAAATTAATTTGTGCAATTTGTAACTTGCCATTAGTGAACCATTACGTAAGTATAAACGTTAAGATACTCCTTGTAAGAAAGTTACAAAGGTTTTGTATTTTGTAAATCTTTAAATAGTACAAAAATATTATTATTCTTTAAATCTCATTAATCAGTTGCATGAACGGTTTAAAATTTAATTCTACTAGTTTTCAATATCTGCATTTTCCTAAAACATAGAAAGTTTCATTAAAATTGGCTTATTGTTTTTAAAGAATTAGAGCTTTAAACTTTGCATGGGGTACCGACAACCAAAATGTTAAATAGCTTTTTAAATGTTTTTTTTTTGTTAAAATAAGTATTAAAAGCATTCACATTCTAAGGCCTATTAAAACAACTACTATAGCAATCAAAGTTGATGTTGTTCCCTTAAGCAAATTTCCTTATGTCTTATTGTTTCAGTCTTTCCTCGTACCCATTTAGATTGATCACCTTGTATATTATTAGATGTGATGTGACTTACCTACATTGTTAAATTGAAATGCAATTATCTGTATCTATACATAATATTATAAAGAGGAAACCTTTGTATTTTTGTATGTATATATGTTTGCAACGAATAAACTCAAAACGTACTGGACCGCTTTAAAAAAATATTTTACCATTAGAATGCTATATTAGCGCCGAGTAACATAGGCTATATTTAAAAAAATGCCCACCCGGGACTGGCCGCTAGTTTTTAATAAAAAAGAAGTTGTACTTTTAAACATTAATTTTTTTTGAAATGATTACAAAAACATTATTAAAACATGGATTACTTTCAACAAAAAATTTACTGCGATATATGTATGCATTACCTACTCTAAGTATAACCATGGACTAATAATATATTTAAGCTCATGTAATATGGAATTACATTATAAAAGTTATTACGCCATCGGTTCCTAAGTTTCTCCTTCTCATTTTCTTATCTAACATTCCAATATTATATTGGAAAACTAGATAAGTTTGTATCAATAAATAAATGTGTTAGACATTCTTATAGACTAGGTTAGTAAAGCATTTAAGTAATTACAATTAATTATCAAAGTATACCTACCTACGATGTTTAAAATTTATTTAGAATGCCCTCATCTTTTCATACAAAACTAACTTTCCGACACAAACATAGTAAATTTGCAATTTGATAAAGTCTTAAGCACATAACCCTTAGAGCAATTAATGCTCTAAGACATAACCTCATTACAATGCCATATTAAATGTGAGTCATTCGACCGTGTTAACAAAAACGAGAATTTGCATGGCAGAGTTGCAACTAGGGTTGCCACCTGTACTATATTATATAGTATCGTACTATATTGCGGTCAATTGTACTATATATTATAGAAATATAATATAGTACGAAAAATACTATATTTACATTGCTAACTTCACTGCTGCACTTTTTTGTATAAACATCGTCTAAATTGGAACGTACCCGTAGTGACGCGTTGTGAATTTTAGAACGAAACGCACTCACGAAGCCTAGTTACGGCTATGCAACGAAACTGGTGTGCAATAAAGTGATATACGATTGTAATTTGTATATAATGTTTAAACATGATAAATGAATGAATGTGTACTATTTTTTTTCCAAAATTTCCCAAAAGTACTATATTTTGGCAAGGTTTTGAGAAAAATACTATATTTCTTCAAAAAAAAGGTGGCAACCCTAGTTGCAACTCTCCTTGTTTATCACCAAAAGGCGATCCGCTTCAATTCAACTCATACAAATTCTTTTATGAAAGTATGTAGAGGGTACGAGGGTATTTGACAGGTTTTAGAAAAATATATCAAATGGTTCATTAAAGCATAATATATATGCAATTTGATTAATTCGATGTGAATTTTTTTTAATGAAAATTGCCATTAAAATTCAAATGAATAAAATAGCCGCCAAAACGATGCATGCAGGTCACGTGATGTCGTGACGTGAGTTGCATGTAAACAAACAGTTAGCTAAAACACAAATGTTGAAAAAAAATTCCAAGAGCAGGATTTGAACCTGCACCCTTCTGACATTCCGGGTCAGGTGCTCTTCCAATTGAGCTATCGTGGTTCTAACCAGCCCGCCGAAATTATTCAACACTTTTTACTTTGAAAGCTAAAGGCGCCCATTCAATGTCAACAACTACCGTCACTAACATCCGATCATAATATTTATATAACAAAATTTGCGTTAAAAATTATTTGAACATTTATAAACAGTTAGCTGTCAAATCACACCGTACAAAACTTCGAGTGACATCTTTGATTTGCTTGCAAATGACGCCACGACATCACGTGACCAATCCCGTGCGTTTTCGATCACGTGGTCAATCATAAAAATTTAATTATTTTATAACTAGCGGCCCGCTCGCGACTTCGTCCGCTTGGTGAACACCCGTATCCTATAGAACCCATAGCAGCGCCACCTACCGGGTCCAATTATATGCATGTATTATACATATAAACCTTCCTCTTGAATCACTCTATCTATTAAAAAAACCGCATCATAATCCGTTGCGTAGTTTCAAAAATTTAAGCATACAAAGGGACATAGGGACAGAGAAAGCGACTTTGTTTTATACTATGTAGTGATAATTAATAAATTGGTTTAAAAAAATGTTTACTGTTAAGTTAACAACAGTTTGATCTATATTTTCATTGTAGTCAATTACCCTATTGTATCAGTGACTGTAAACTCTCTCCAGACCCTCTACACTCAGATACATTACACATGCACACAAGGGTACGAAGAGTCGGCTCACTCACACGCGCAATATTCCATTTTTTTTATATATTTCACTAGTAAGCACAGTGCCTTGATCGCACCTGATGTTAAGTGATGATAAGGCCAATGATGGAAGCGCACTTCACCCGGGATCCTCAACTAGTGAGGCACTGGCTAGCTGCTGGAACACAACAATGGTACAGACATTGATGTTATGGCGACATATTTAGATAAGATGGTGGTAGCTAGCCAAGCGGACAAACAAGCCCTACCACCAACCAAACCGAATACACAAATATGTACACCCGCTGGGAATCGAACCCGGGACCTCTGGGTCTAAACCGGTGGTCTTAACCACTACACCACAGAGGCGGTTAAATCTATATATAACCACCTTTACCTGGGAACACTGCCTCATTGGTCAACCCGAGCCGAGATCCTAGCTTTTAGAGGCGCCTTCGGTATCCACTTTCGCCCGATCCTAACGCCTCGGAGAATCTAGTAGGAGGCTTGCGTGATGCCATCCCCTCTAGAAACCCTCTGAGGATGTTATGATCACACGGCTTGGGGAACCCTTTAAGTTTCTCGCCGCCCTAAAAGGTTCGATTACGTTGTTAAAGACACAAAGTATAATTTTTTGTTTCTACATTTCTAGTTAATTTGAATCACGGTCTGCGGTTTTCTCAATAACTCCTTTTGAAACACTATGACGTACAGGAAGAAGTAATACGGGTTAGGCGGGCAAAGCCGCTTCTTGTGTACACTCTACATGTAAGTACTGTCAATCGTGCTTGGAAGCTAACAGAACCAAACAAAAATAACCCTTATTGCGTTGGTATTTAGTGGTTGTACCGATCTGATTACTGGTCTGCCTGATGAGCACATACATACGGGGACTAGTTTCACTCTTAATCGCGATAACAAGAAATAGCGTCAGGTATTTTCATCCTTCTCTAATATCAATTGGCGACAAACTTATGAAAGGGTTACTTTGGTAATACTTCGAAGGATAGATATCAAGCCTTTACAAGCTTCGGCTTGTAAAGGCTTGCTATCTATCCTATAAATTTTGATCATAACGAACACAGAAACAGAAACAGTAATAATCCGCTGATTTTAGAAAAGAAACCAGCACACATTGCATTCTGCACCATTTGAGTATAGTGTCGCTAATAAGGGTCAAGTTCTAGGAAGTAATGTCAGGTCATACGCCAAAGTAAGGGAAAGTTGATTTTTAATCAACAGATTCATGTATTCAAATTTTGATACATTACGTACTTGTACCAACTTCAACAATTTTTTCGAAACCTAATGAAGCAAATCTAATCAAAAGCAAGCCCCTGGGCTCCTTTGAGTATCTTTTTCGCTATTTCTTTAGGTTACAGATTTGGTCATCCACACACACTTTGAACATGCTACCTGTGTATACTGTAGTACATAAATATTTATAAAATACAGTGAAAAATTAAATGTCTACGAACCTGAGTCTTCCGCAATCCGGGCGGCTGCACTAACCATTATTCTACCGGGAAGGCTGACGTAAGCTTTTTCACTGCTTTTTGATTTTTGACTGCTTTTTAGCGGCAGAGTGCCATCTATCCAACGGTCAAATCTTCTGCAATCCAGGCGGCTGCACTGACCATTATGCTATGAAGACTGTATGATATTATATAGGATAGGATTTTTTTTTTAATTTTGGGTATCTAGCGTTTCTCCTACGTTCACTGACGCAATTAGCACCCGTGACTACAGCTTCTGCTCGTGACGTAACGCGAACCGGCGCGTTTCGCAAACCTGCGCCCGCGCGAACGTCTTGACTCATTACGTAACACTTTCTTTGCCATGATAAGCCCTGTTTTTTAAACTAATTATTATTTTTTATTAGGTATTTTTTATATCTATTTTCTATTTATTCAGTTCAAGTTGCGACAACTCCTCGATAATTTATTAAAAATTAAACTCGATTTTTGTTAAATTTGGTTTTATTCAAGTAGTTCTATAACTTTCTGCCATCAGAAGCTCGGTGGAAGAGGGAAGGACTTTTAAAAACCTATTACTATCCTTTTTCTTCTACTGGGATGGCTCTAGTATGTCTACTATTATATTCTTAATATTTTTAAGTAGGAAGCGATCTTTCGGGTCAGGATGAGACACAGTGTCATAATATATGTTGCATGGACACCGTCCCCTTTCAAGTAGCGAGTTAGTGACCGACGGACGACGATGTTGCAAAAAGTAAACATAACTTGTATTGATATTGTTTTATTAAAGAGTAGATAGTGTTTATTAATTTCGGCGAGTTGGATAGAGCCACGATAGCATAGTTCTTCTTCATAGCATAGTTCATCTGTGGGACAAACTTAAAAAAGATGGTATTTGTTCAGAGGTGATAAATATGTTTTCATTTTGGTATGGGAGCCAGCTTATTTTGGTTTATTGACTTTACACAATTATTTATGTATGTTACCTGATTACTCGAAGATGCCTGAACCGATTTGGAAAATTATTTTATTGTTTGAAAGGGTATACTTCCCAGGTGGTCCCAGATAGGCTAGCTACGGAGCATTATTCTATGTTATTAAGAAGAGCAAAGTGGTCATCGCAGCAAAGGCAATGTTTATTATTTTGCAAGCTCTAGAGATGCTTAGCCAGGAAATGTGAGTTCAAGTTAAGATCTAAGATCAACCCGTCATTGCGTTGTACCCCTCACTCTTCCAATTAGCGAGCGAGACACTTATGATTTCATTTGCCACAAATTATCTTATTAAGGTCAGTCACGAGCGGCGGCGGCGGCGCAGTGTTCAATTTATCTTTTTTCAGCTGTTATTTTGAAATGGCCTTATTTGTAGCGGTCTCGATTAGAAGAGATGACTTTGTCCGAAATTTGATTCGATAAATTTTTGTAATAAGATTTCAGTCTTGTGTTTGAAAAATAACGAGGTGATTATTTTTTCTTTTTTCTTGACTTATAAATTAATTACCTACATAAAAGAACCCACATAAAGTTATCCGTTATCAAACTAAAGGGGCCCCATGTTCGATTCCACATTTTATTGTGCTCGCTTCTTAAAAAAGTTGGTGGCAGGATTTGTATTATGTCCACCAAGCGAGCTACCAGACTCGTCATCTCATCTAAGTCTTTCGCCATAACAAGATCGTTAGTAGCCAGTTTCTCAGCAGTTGAGGATTCCGGGTAATGGGATTCTAATACCGTCTGCCGTATCGTCACTTACCATCATAGTAATAGAGGCCAAGAGCTTAAACGGAGTAGTGCAAAAAATATGTTGCCACTCAAATTATTATGATAAATTAAATGTGTGGGTATACTAACAAAGTACACATGAGTTATTTTATTCTAATTGACTGTTGTCAGCACAAGAACACTTTTCCTTTCATCCATCCCGTAGCCAACCACTTCAAAAGATGCTTAGCTTTGGTGATCTTGTTCACAGCGGACGAAAATTGAAATTGGTTCTAGTAATTCGCCACGCAACTCTCACATGCTAGTAAACCCATTATAGAAAGAACGACGGAGTAGATGCAAAGTTATTGTGAATCCTAGGTGAGTAACTTAAGTAATTATTAATTTGAAAAAATTAATTACCTACTTTCTAACTTCAATTTTAAAACAAACTCTCATCTGTCCTCAGTCAACCTCAGTCTGTAAACACAGTCATAGGGCAATATTTTAGGGCCTGCATAGGGCTCAAAACCACAAGCCGTAGGCAGGGAGGTGGAAGCAAGGGGGAGAGCCCCACATTACTCTCCGCGACTCCCCGGGTGCGGTGGTAATTCCCGATCCCACTCGAATCTAGTAGGGCACGGGGACAAGCACTAGTGCGTGATGCCGTTCCCTCTAGAAAACCTCCGAAGGTGCTTCGTTTCACACGGTTTGAGGAACCCTTTAAGTTTCTCTCCGCCCCCAAAAAGGCCCAGTGAAGCTGAAAGTGCCGTTTAAAGCAATCAGCAAACTCTCTCCAAAAAAATAAATATGCGGCTTGAATAAACCCGTTTAAAACAATTTGTTCAAATGTAAAAAAGTATAGGTTCCAACTGAAAATAAAGTAAAAAAAAACAATTTAACTATTTTGCAAGCGGTCCTTGTATAATAATAACGAACGAGCTCATGTTTTTTTTCAACACAGTGCCCACCACCACTTTGGTTGGTTCGTCCAGCGCCTTCCGGGCTGAGGCCACTTTCACTTCCTCCCTTTATCGAATCCTGAATCGTGGCTGTGCCGTTCATGGTATAACCACTTAATATCCCGCACGATCATTAACCACAGTGCCATATCTGCTTAAATTATCTTTGTCTGTTTCTATGAAACTAGCACAAGTTTGCCAATTCTAAAAGTTTAATTAGATACAGAAGTTAGTAAGAAAGTAAGGTTCAGGTGTTGGGCATGTTTTTCTTACAACCGAAAAATGCAACTAGTTCTGCTTTAGTTGCGGTTGATAAATTGGTATTACGGACACAAATCGCTCAATGATAGCTCGCTTAGTGCATCTGCGATTAAAATGTATGTAATATGATTATTTACATATAATTTCGGCGGGCTGGTTAGAACCACGATAGCTCAATTGGAAGACCACCTGACCCGGAATGTCAGAAGGGTGCAGGTTCAAATCCTGCTCGTGGAAATTTTTTCAACATAAGTGTTTTTGTAATTTGTTCGCAACAAAATTTGCGTTAAAAATTATTTGATCATTTATAAACAGCTTGCTTACTTCTTAACTGATCTTTAATATTTGTAAAAATATTATGATCGGATGTTAGTGACGGTAGTTGTTGACATTGAATGGGCGCCTTTGGCTTTCAAATTAAAAAGTGTTGAATAATTTCGGCGGGCTGGTTAGAACCACGATAGCTCAATTGGAAGAGCACCTGACCCGGAATGTCAGAAGGGTGCAGGTTCAAATCCTGCTCGTGGCAATTTTTTCAACATTTGTGTTTTTGTAATTTGTTCGCAACAAAATTTGCGTTAAAAATTATTTGAACATTTACATATAATTTTATACAAATATTGTTGCGAACAAATCACAATTTGAAACAAGATAAAGTGTTGATAAAAAAGCACAGTGAAATATTTAACGACTGCTAATGCAACCGGGACCAACGGCATTATGTGCCTTCCGAAGCACGGAGGAACTCGAGATGACAAATTTTTGGTCACCCATCCGATGACCGGCCTTTGCGAAAGTTGCTTAACCTCAGCAATCGCAGACCGGGCGCGTTAACCACTGCGCCATCGAGCTCCTCCAGTAATATATTAATTCCTTTAAAACACTCTAGTACTAGTGACTATTTTATCTTCATCATGTAGTATATCTTCATACTGAAGTTTGGAGATCGGTACAACATGCACATGACCCGGTCAACCCGAGCCGAGGTCCGAGCCTTTAGAGGCGCCCTCGGGTTGTTCCGCTCCCTGATCCGATCCGAACCCCTCAGAGAATCTAGTAGGGCACGGGGACACAGTGCGTGATGCCGTTCGCTCTAGAAAACCTCTTGTGGTGCTTCGTTTAACAAGGAAGAACCTTTTTAAGTTTCTCGCCGCCCCCAAAGAAGCCACTGGGCTTCTTTGCCACTGGGCAATCAGCAAATTCTCTCAAAAAAAAATTACACATGCAGCATCTCTCAACTGACGATAGCTAAGTCCACTGTTTGATGCCGTCCACCCATTTGCAACTTTATGATAGTTTAAAAAGTTACATCTGTCTATGACGACTGTCTATGAATGACGTAACAAACTTCTTAGGCGCTGCGCCGGCAGTGCAACTCTAATCTCTTTGTTGCGAAGACTGGCAACTCGCAACTAGCTGTTGCCATAGTTATAATCCAAAAAACAGACAGACAGCGCAGACATAGAAACTTTAGTTGCGAGTTATTAAATTGGTTCCAGTTGTGTCAAGTTGCTAGTGTCCCTAACTGTTGACTATGTATTTATGTATATTGGGTGCGGGTGGTGTGAGTTTTGTTTACTATCCGTATTCATTCGATTACGTTTATGAAAACGCAAACCAGGATGGCGTTTTAGCAGCGCCTCCTGGCGACATACGAGAAGAGTTTAAATTTTGCCATACAAATTCACGTTTTCGTTAACGTGATCGAAACACGCACTAGGCACCTTGTTGTTGCAACTGGAAATCTTTAATGAAAACTTTTAAAAACTTGTTACTTTCTTCAAATATAGTTGTTATGTATGCCGAGTGCCTTAGCTGCGGTGACCGGATTTAAACTTTTTTTGTTATATCAAAGAGCCTAAATAAAAAAAACAAAATAGGCTTTCCGTGATCGACACCAACGTCGTCTTACGATTGTGCTCTCAACAACTTTTTTTTTCTTGTCGGCAGTACCAAAACTTTTTTGTTTTTTCGCTTTTGCATAGCGATTTGGCTTTAAAAAAGTCCTCTCATTCATGTAATGATTCGGAACTTTATGTAGATCGCGGGTTTAACAGACAGTTTACATGTCGGTATACCATACAAACTTCATAGCTCTTATTCTTTGAAACTAATAAGACGATTTTAATAAAACTACTCATATAGGCTTTAGAAAAATACACGAGATGTTGACAGTCAAAAGAAAAAAATTAAAAAAGTATGTAGGTATAACTTACAAATTTTTTATCGCAAACATTTTTACAAATGTTTTTCCATAACTGTCAACATCTTTTTCATAATAATATTATCATTAATTTTCATTGAAATCGGCTTACTAATTCTAAAGATATTTTTTTCATACGGCCTTTTGGGGGCGGCAAAAAACTTAAAGGGTTCCTCAAGCCGTGTGCACACCGTCAGAGGGTTTCTAGAAGGAATGGCATCACGCAAGTGTGTCCCCATTCCCTTCTAGATTCTCCGAGGAGATCGGGCTGAACCAATTAGAGCATTAAAGTTTGTATGGTATACCGGAGTGTGAAATGGCTCTTAGTAACAGCACTCGAGTGACTGTCCGATGAGAGTGGCGATAAAGATGTCGTTGTGTTTCGCTGTTGTGTTTGGTGTGAATAGACAGCTTTATGTAACAACAAAATAATATGTTGCGTCACGTAGCGTCTTTAGCGGATGATTTGTTGGATTTGCTGTTGATCTTTATATCTTATTAAAATAGAATATTGTTAGAAAAAGTTTTTTTATTGTGAATTATATAATTCCAACTTTCATTCGTGTTTAGTCGAGATTCATCATCAGCAGCCAATAAACTTTCACACATTAACAATGGGTAGCACGTGGGGAGATAGATAGGTATGGCCGGAGGCGTACCAAGATGGCTCCGACTCGATCCGGACCCACGGAGAATTTAGTAGGGGAAAAGGACACGCTTGCGTAATGCCATATCCCTTTAGAAACCCTTTGGAGATGTTTCGACCACGGCTTGCGACACGTACTTTAAGTTTCTCGTGCCCCCATAAAAACTCCGGCGTCTCTGAAAAGGACGTTTGACGTTATCAGCAAACTATCTCTATAAAAGCTAGAGATATTTTAATTGTTTGTTACTCATCCTGTGACTGGGTTTCACAAAAGTTGCTGTCTAATAGGTACCTCAGCAGGGCCGTAGCTAGACTTGAATTTAAGGTAGGGCAGCTGTGTTTACAGGTAGGGCGGAAGTAAAAATGTTACTTGATCTGTTCTGGTCAATCGAATTTTGGTGTCCTTGATTTGTGAACATGTGCGAGTCAGGTTAACTTATGTAATTGTCGGGGTGATATACAGGGTGTAACAAAATTCCCATAAATTGCGATTTCGAAGTTGGTGCCGTAGTAAAAGATGTTCGTATTGATGGGTGGAATGATCCCCATTCGGCATTTAAGGGAATTTTGTTACACCCTGTACATTATATTACTGTAAGACTAGATGCCACTATACGCTAGTATTTTTTTCCGTCTTAATTCTGCTTTACAGTACTTTGCTTATTATTAGTTGATTATTAAGGTAGGGCATTGCCCCACAATGCCCCCCTACGCTACGGCCCTGTACAGCCTCAATTTCGATTTCGTCCTCACTTCGCCGCAGCAACCCCAAATCTATCCAGCTCGCACAATGGTGAATAAGTTCACGCAAGGTCAGGGCGCTTTTGCTAGTATGACTATGCTATTGTGACGGACGGGTGTGATAAGTAGTATGGACCTTAATTTGCACGATTGCAGCCCAAACGCTCAAGCCGATATGCTAACGAGCGCGAAAATTCCCCAAAATTTTAATTGAATAAAAATATGCCTTTGTCATTACTTTAATCAAAATTATATACCTATAGAGTATTTATATAAAATATAGTGAAAAAATTAAATGCCCACCCGACCCAGCCAGGAATCGAACCTGGGTCTTCCGCAATCCGGGCGGCTGCACTGACCGCTATGCTACCGGGAAGGCTGACGTAAGCACTGAATTTTTCCACTGCTTTTTGATTTTTGAAATGCTTTTTAAAGCGACATTAGTAACTCTTTTTTAATTTTTATTTTATTCTTTTTACGAGTGTTAATTCCTATACTTAAGCTGAATTAAATCATCATCATCATCTTAAGCTTAAGTGTAGCAATTAACACTTAAAATAAAGTAAAACAAAAATACCTATAGAAGAGAACTGTTATTTTATACACATCGTCTGGAAAGCGCTACTATTTTATTTATCATGTCGACAAGCTTAGATAGTGGTAGCTAGCCAGACGGAGCCCTGCCACCAATCAAACCGAATAGTACCTATCTATCATCATCAGTTCATTTTTTACGTCCCCACTGCTGGGGCACGAACCTTCCCTATGGATGGATAGGGACACCGGGCCATAAACCACCACGCGGGCCCAGTGCTGATTGGTGGTTGTTAACGACTGCTAATGCAGCCGAGACTAACGGCTTTACGTGCCTTCCGAAGCACGGAGGAGCTCGGGATGATACATTTTTGGTCACCCATCCGATGATCGGCCTTTGCGAAAGTTGCTTAACCTCAGTACTCGCAGACCGGGCGCGTTAACCACTACGCCACCGAGCTCCTCATCTACTATCTATCATCCATTGAGAAAGCACAGGATCTCTAAGATCGATTCTCAAACGCTAGGCGCTAGACCGCAGACAGACAGATTAAGACTATACGTGTGTGTTGTAAGGTTAATTAGATAAGCTATCAAACAAGAACTGCAATACGATCGCGAAGAACCCACAGCATATTTCACCACATACATACCAGTTATGGTCTGTCGAGTGACATAAACGTTTTCCGCAGTGGCCTGCGTAACTTCTGACGACACTGCGCGCTCATACCGCGCCTGGTAGTTATAACTACGCTGTGAGACTATCAGCATTGAAATTGCTGAACACTTATAGCACTTAAAGTCGTATAAAATGCTATAAAACTTATCACGTTATGCATAGCTTTTGTTAATTATGTATTGAAATATTTTTTTCAGTAGCGGGATTCCAACCCTCGTCCGTTCTGGGTTAGGTGTATGCTCTTTTCGACCTGTGTAAATTTATTAACACTATCTTATCTACTCTTACTTTGTAAGCCAAAAGAGCCTTATCTGATGTCATCAATACAGTAGTATTGATAAGTATATCAATACCCTCGTAAAACTTTTTTTAACACTTTTGCTACCTGAATTGTTATTTTTTAAAGGTAAAATAAAAATACTCTTATTATTTTATATTCTTTTAAGGCTCGGTAGCTCAGCGGTCATAGTATTGGACCGATTATCGGTCGTGGGTTCGAAAATAAAAAAATACTAAAAAAGTTTTATCTATAAATACAAGCATTCTTAAATTTTCCGAGCTTTAAATATTATTATTATCTCCTTTATTTATTTTCTTTCTGCAAACTAGATTTTTACAATATTTTAATATAAAAACAATAAAACATTATAAAAACCTAATCTTGGACCCTGGTCCCGATGCCGGCGGACCCCTATTTTCTATATTTTTAAATGTTTTATTAATTTTGTTTTTAAAAAATATTTAAAAATGTAAATGTATATATGAGAGATAATAAATAAAAATAATAATAATATTACTTATATACTTACAGCATTAAAATTTCATTTTATTTTTACTAGCTGACCGGACTTCGTACCGCATTTTTTTATATAGCCTATGTTACTCAGCGCTAATGTAGCATTCTAATGGTGAAAGAATTTTTTAAATTGGTCCAGTAGTTTTTGAGTTTATTCGTTGCAAACATTCATACATACAAAAATACAAAGCTTTACTCTTTATAATATTAGTATAGATTATTATTTAATAAACCAATAATTATTGTACATTCATGCCGCAAGATACCCAAAAGAGTAATCAAAGGCTGTATCGTCATCTTGCGCGATTACAATTTTTATTATTTTCACCTGATTCTCAAAATAGTTCTCGCTAACGCTAATGGCGCTATAATAGTGATTATATAACTAAGGGCTGGTCAGTAGGTCGATCGCGAGTGCGTTGACAGAAATCTTGCCGCCAGCGGCGCAGGCGCTGGCGGCGGGCGTATAAGTATGTCAGTGTGCTTTGGGGTGACCACACCTCTAATGGTAATTGTTTTTTAGTGTGAATGTTGTTTTTGCGTAGTTAGTTCTGATAACATACATAATATAAAATTATTATAAAGTATTGGTATTCAATTAGTTACTGAGCTATGATATTAAGTCCCAAATTGACAACATTATCACATTAATTTTAATTAACAAACAAATAATAATTGGGGAAAGGAAATAATAAAGGGTTTAGTAAAAAAAAATTATTAGGTTCACCATTTAAATTGAAAAAACACGCCAGTAATATTTTTTTTTAAATATACCAGCTTATTTTTTTGATTATTGATCCTGTAAAAGTCATTGCTAGAATATCCTCCACTGAACCCACCTCAATGGTTACCCTCATGCCAGTTTCTGCGGCCAAGAAGCAGTATCCTACATCGCTGAATTCCGGTTTAAAGCTTTTAATAAACCCATGGTGTTTTAAGCGTCAATTGGTTACAGTGACAGCTTACCAGGTTTATCGTATAAAAATAACTTATAAAGTTCGATCGAGTCAAAGCTAATTAATTATCTTTTACTAGTGACAAGGTTTTACAACTTTTATACGAGATGGCGTTACTTTGTTCCCTTAGTCATAATAGGTTAGGAAAACTCACGCTCTATACTGTCTTCTTCGATTAATAATAGTACTAGATTGAAACAAAAATGCATCGTGAAAATAGCCGCGTTTGCTCACTTACACATCTAAATATCTTATTTCATAATATAAAAAAGGTTTTATAGCATTAACAGCTTATATAAATCTTAAATTTCGAACATATAAAGGTCAATTAAGATTTTCTAATATTTATATTTAATACTGTGATCGACCTTCCTAATTTGAAATAAGACCACCAAAGAGTATTTGTGGTGTTCTCGAACTATTTTGAAGCGCTTATCGGGAAACTAGTACTATGATTGATCGAAGACTGGCTTCCATCGATTCATTGAACGCAGTACTTGATCTGAACGCGGCGCATTCGCAACTCAGGTGGGGCGCACAGCTGTTAGATAACGACCTGACCTTTGCAATATTTGATTTGCATTCTCGTTTGGGGCCGTAATGAGTACGCGTGACCGTTAATTACTTAATAACATACTGTTCTAAGCTGTAGGTAAAACTGTTGTATCACTCAATTCGGTTATAAGACTTGTAACGGGTATATTAGTAGCCTAGTAGTATAGAGGTCTTGCACAAAAGATCCCGACGATGGGTTGAATTGCTACTGAGAGAAGGAAACCTCGTCATACATGATAATCAATATGAAGTCATACAGGTCCTACCAAGATAGAGTGCAACTAAGTATACAAAACAATTAATTGTATCAAAATCGATCTTACAAAGTTTTCCTCATGTGCTAATAGTTACAAAGTACATCATTATATTTATTTAAATTTTTTCACTGTATTTAATATAAAAATATTTAATTCAGCTTAAGTATAGCAATTAACACTTAAAAATAAAAGTAAAAATCTACATGATTTTTGATGATTTCTATAATTTTTCTGGTGATATAAAAGTCATTTTATGTTTTTCTTTTTCTCCCTTTTTCTTCTTCTTCTTATATTATATATATATATATATATATATATATACATTATATATATATACATATATATATATATATATACATATATGGGCGTATATAAAATGCCTCTCATATGTAATGTCTCTTTGCCTTGTAATTTTACTTGATCTAGATTCCAATGCCTTTCAGACCGGAACTCATCAAAACAACGCTGCTAAGCGGTAGATATGGATAAGTATACGGTCGCCATCTAGTCGTATTCTGGGCTGAATCCTATCACCATTATTATCATCTCAGCCAAAAGACGTCCACTGCTGGAAAAGGCCCTCCCCAAGGATCTCCACAACGACCGGTTTTGTGCTTTATGCAATAGGATAATGAAATTCAAAATTAAAAATTCGAAATCATTTATTTATTTATTCAGTTCAGGCTACAAATTAGCTCGTATTAATGTCACAATGCCATCGGTTCCTAAGTCAACACAGGGCGGGAGACCTTGTACTGAGAAATTATTATAAAAATATATTTAATAATCGATTTATTGATTGTATTTTCCGGAAGCAATTCAGCGGCAGAAATGGGTATAAGGTATTTTATTATTTCAACTGACCGACTCAATGAAAACTCGGCAACCCTTTTATGGTAACCTTGATGTTGCAAGCGTCCATATAATCACTTTCCATCACACGTCGTTGCTTACCTACTTTGATATATCAAAAAACATATAAAATTGTCGGCACTTACACAACCTCCTTCCTAACTGCAAAAAGGTCACTAAGCAAAATAGAGTCCGCCATTGTTACGTGAGGCACGTTGTGACTTAACACATAAAATGTAAACAAGAATTTCTTCACAGTTTCGGGGTCTAGTTCAAGTTATGTCACTATATCAGCGGAACACATTCGGTGCGAGTGACGAAACGGACAGGTGGCGAAACAGATGAAAGCATCGACGAAATTGGGTAAAAAAGTATGAGTAAAAAAGTTTTTAATCAAGAATTTGATTAAAACCTTTTTAATATATTTTTATTTTTCACAACGAGGAAGCGCACCTGATGGTAACTTTATCTACTGAGGTCATAATTTTAATATTCATAGTTTTACAAGTTACAAACGAATTAACTAATAAATAGTCATAGGACGTTTTCATTCATCAACTTTTTTTGTACCTACCGGTTGCACCAATTCATGCAATTCCTTTGCATGCACTCCTAAATGTATACTATAAAAAACCGATAGACAAGCTACTTTCCGATGGTGAACAAAGTTGGACGGACAATGCAGACCATTTTTTTTCACTGAAGAAAACTGCTTTTTTGTTCGACTACGGCTTGGCCGACTCTGATTAATGATTAATTATCAAAAAAATCACTTGATTTTTAATCTTTCTTTTCGTATTATTAAGTGCAAATGTGTCGGTTTCAATCCACAACCGTGATCGGCTACCGCCTAATATACATTAGTTAAAATCATAAATTTTCTTGTAAATTAAAATATTATTATCAAAAAGGCGCGAACTCAGACGAGCGGTCAAGGAAATCAACCGATTACGATGAGTAACGCATCTTCGGACTGGCTGCCTGCCACAAGGACCTGCGAGACGTGAACACGACATTTAATTATACAACACTAGCTTATGACCGCGACTACGCATCGTTAACGTTGGTCTGTCACAAAACATCTTTACTGCGCTTCCACTGAGAGAAATATGTTTCTGATCGTGTCTAAAAGAACCCAAAGAATTTAAACGAGGATTAACACAAATTAATTAGTAAAACATATCATACCTGACGTACTAATTACTAATTAATCCCCGTTCAAATTCTTTGATAACTATGGAATGCGAAAGTTTAAAAGTGTATAAAAAGAACCCTATGGCATACTCTTTGGGCTTCCTAACTTTTTGCAGAAGGATTCCTGCAAGAAATCGCGTTGATCCGCCTGTGCTCAGCTGTGGAGTTCCACAGTTGTGATAGAGTTCTATAATGATGCCTCAAAGTTAATCTATAACAGTCCAGTAACTCGACGCTCCCGGTCTGCGATCGCTGACGTTAAGCAACTTTCGCATAGGCCGGTCATCGGATGGGTGACCAAAAATTTATCATCTCGATCTCTTTCGTGCTTTGGAAGGCACGTAAAGCCGTTGGTCCCTGATGCATTAGCAGTCGTTAACAACCACCAATCCGCACTAGGACCGCGTGGTAGTTTATGACCCGTTCTCCATAACCATCCATAGGGAAGGCTCGCGTCCCAGCAGTGGGGACATAAAAATGGGTTATTGACGGTGACGGTGATAATAGTCCAGTAACAGTATTATAATTGAAATAGTGTAAAATTACATAAATTACTGGCTTATAAATCTTTATCTACCGGATGTCACATTTTGCCAAATAACTTTCCACTAAAGTGAGAAGTAATGACAATTAACGTATCTTAAAGACTAAAAAGTGGCTTGTTTCCGTGTAAGTGTAATCTTAACGACTCATCTCGTTAACGCATGTAACATTAGGTTCTTAGTAAAATGTTGTCACCGCCCGCCATTTTGTAAGCTGTCATTGTTAGAGTAAATTGTTTATCACATAATTAGTTGTTTGAAATAGTCAGCCACTTTACTATTACTGTATAAATGCTGATATGCGATTGCGATATTGTAACTGCGTATTAAGTCAGCGTAATTCCATTTCGTAAGTTCCAAAAATCAAACATTCATATTTTCTTGATTTATTAATTGCCCTGTTTGGTTGAGGATAGGGATTGTTTTAAGTTTAAATAGCCTAGATACTGTCTGTCGATGTAATGTTGGTTGTACTGTTGAGTTTCGAGAAATTTCACTGTAGATTTCTTTAAACTGTGGACGTTGTTTTTTTTTATTTTTGACACGTCAATACCCCACGGGGTATGTATGACAGGTTCGTAATATGTGGGGAGTACTTTTACAGTATCTAATGAATACCTACAAATGATGAACAAAGACTGGGGAGGGCTTTTAAAGAAAATAATAAAGAGTAGAAATGATATTATTATTTTATAGTAATTAGGGCAAAGTACACTTATCATTACTTTTCATTAACTGAGGTTAAGGCCCAGCACTTCTTATTGTGAAATAATAATAAAAAAGGCTTAAGAAAAATATTTTTCCTCTCAATAGAAGACACAAGCAGGTTTACAAACAATTATAAACATCGTGATATTAGTCGTTTTAACTAACAAGTGATCGGAAGTAATTACCCATACATTACTTACCATTAACCAGCGTACTTTATAAGCAGATTGCCTCGAAATATTCGCAGTCTCGTTGTTCCGGTGTATCGTGACGTTGGCGTGGTACCTTACCTGAATGCGGATGAAATTATATTGCAAATTACCCACCTACGAAGTTTATTGACTTTTTACTTTACGCTTTTACATGGAAGCTCCTCGGTGTGAATGAACTTCCTCAATAGTAAAATTACAATAGGTTATCTGTCTGGTATGGTTGATAAATTATTTACTTACCTACAGCAAAATACTGTTTTTAAAGGGTATCGCTATTATTTATTTGTGGACAATATAAGCTGAATTAAATATTTATACAAAATATAATGAAAAAATTAAACGCCCACCCGGTTCAGCCAGGGATCGAACCTGGGTCTTCCGCAATCCAGGCGGCTGCACTGACCGTTATGCTACCGGGAAGGCTGACGTAAGCGCTTAATTTTGTCACTGCTTTTTGATTTTTGAAATGCTTTAGAGCGACATTAGTTTAATTTTTGACGTGACAACGTCTTATAATTCGATAGAGCCGGCTGCACGCACGAAAAAGTTCGGCGTTACCTCGCTCTGAGGCGTTCCATGTAAGGCTTGAAGTGCAAGCGAGAGCGCGGAACGAGCGACAAAGAAGCACAATCGGCTGAGTAGAAATTTAGCCGTGCTGCTGTGCAAGCCCGTGTCCGGCATCGCCAACGCGGTACTTACCCCCGACACCCCCAACACCTCCCGACACCACCAACTCCTCCCGCCTACCTGTTCGACGGGCTGCTGCTGCTGTGCAAGCCCGTGGCCGGCATCGCCACCGCGGTACGTACCCCCAACACCCCCCGACACCCCCAACACCTCCCGACACCCCCAACTCCTCCCGCCTACCTGTTCGACGGGCTGCTACAGGCTGCTGTGCAAGCCCGTGGCCGGCATCGCCACCGCGGTACGTACCCCCAACACCCCCCGACACCCCCAACACCTCCCGCCTACCTGTTCGACGGGCTGCTGCAGGCTGCTGTGCAAGCCCGTGGCCGGCATCGCCACCGCGGTACGTACCCCCAACACCCCCCGACACCCCCAACACCTCCCGACACCTTTTTAAGTCGTTGTCACGTTCAACTATCGTCAGTAAACCGACTTTTTTCACTGTATTTTATATAAATACCATTAGTGTGGCCAATGAATGAAATAGTCAAAGAACAATGACTTAATTTATTATTACATTAGCACATAGTAAGATAAGACCATAACAATATAATAAAATTAAAATAAATAAATAAAACCCACGACGTTAACCCAATTGGACTCGGCTATCATGTTACGACAACAATCGGGACCAACAGGTAGTAACTATTATTAATCTGTGCCAACGGCTGAATGTGCCTTCTGAAGAACGAAGGATTCGGGTTGTTGATAGAGCCTGAGCGGGGTTGGTAACGACTGCGATCTTACGACATCAACCGGGACCAACAGCTTTTTCGGAAGTCTGCGCACGTGCGATGCTGCACTGGTACATTTACAGAAAATCGTGATAGCTATCATGGTAGTAACTTGTAGTACTTGTAGTTATATTACCAAACAGTGGAGCGGGGATACTTTTGAAACATCTGTAACATTGATCACAACTCCTACTCCTTGTCCTCCATTCTAATGTTAGTTACACTAGAGACGTCTAGAAAGGTAGGGACACCTATTTCAGCAGTGACTTATTACACCCCTTGTTACGAGGTGTAATCCACAGCTAAGGTTGGCTGGAAGAGATCTCTTCTATAGATAAGCTTACTTTTGTACCTATATGTCTCGTGTAACATGTGTTTAGATGTAATTTATTTGTACAATAAAGGATTAATGATTTATTGTTGTCACCAATATTAAACTTGATTCAGAAGTCGTCCGACCATATAGGGTAGATGTTTACAAAAAAGAACTGTCCTAGTTTTAAAACCGACGACCGTTCACAGTTACTTGGCCTAATGTATCAATTGCGCTAATTTGATTTACAAATACCGCATTATAAGTAGATTCTGCAATGTGTTCACGTGTCTGTTGGACATACATGGGTGAAAAACCGTTTTCATTAGTAGTGTGTAGGTAAAATAATTCAGAAAGGTGTTGAAAACAGTTTCTAGAAGCGGGATACACACCTATGACATACCAAATAGAAATGGTGGTTTATTACCAGTTTTCCCTATCCATAAATAGGGAAGGCTCGTGCCCCATCACATCATTTATTTTCTTTAAGCTTTCCCTATGGGTGGATAGGGAGAACGGGCCATAAACCACCACGCGGGCCCAGTGCGAATTGGTGGTTGTTAACGACTGCTAATGCAGCCGGGACCAACGGCTTTACGTACCTTCCGAAGCACGGAGGAGCTCGAGATGATACATTTTTGGTCACCCATCCGATGACCGGCCTATGCGAAAGTTGCTTAACGTCAGCGATCGCAGACTGGGCTTGTTAACCACTGCGTCATCGAGCTCCACCCAGCTCCTGCCCCAGCTGTGGGGATATAAAATGAGGTGATGCTAAAGTCAAAGTCAAATATTTTTTATTCAAATAAACTTTAGAAAAGTGCTTTTGAATCGTCCAAACATTTTTTTACTTACTACCCATTCAGGACGTTTTGGATCGGTCAGGATTCAGGACATGTGATAGGATGATGATGGGGGGGGATAGGGATAGGATAGGGAGGATAGGGGGGTTTTGTTAAAGTGACGGGCAACCACGGAATACCCAACATTTTACACCAGCACCACATTCCAAACGCATCAATGGAAATTATCGAGGTTGCTAAATGCAAGACTATTAGTTTTTTTGTCGAATGACCCTACTAATAAATTGATGAATAAATTTAAAGTGGTAAAATGTTTGATTATTTAATTAAAAATATTCAAAGATTAGAAAAAAAATAATGAATAAAGGCATTGTCAATAGGCGTATCATAATCTGTCATTGCTCACAAACAACCGCCATGACATTCTGTGACATAAGCCTTACACAATAAAACAATGTTCTTTGCGAATCACCTCCTCTTTACTTACCTACGTTAAGGAGCATAGTTAGTAAAAAGAACAGTAAACCAATATTACATTCTTGTAATATTGTTAATTCTATATTATTATTATTCTAAACAAACTTAAATACAGAACTTAACTTGAAAAAAACACGGAGAAAAAATAATTAGAAATTAAAACCTAAAGACCTATAAATAAAAGATGTCCTCTAACTGTATGTAACGGTACCAAGAATGCTGGCAACATTGCCCCTTTGCATTGCCAAACTAATACGCTGGCAAAGGTAGCTGCCAGCCTTCCTGTCACCGGAGGCCTCAATAAGGCGAGCACTTAACTCTTTGACCAGCTGCTTATTACGTTACATTTCTGTTTTCTAAAATCAACTAAACCTGATAAATAGGCTGGACGACCATATTTTTTGAAGACAACTTTAAATGTGCGACTATAAATTGAACCTTGTAAATAATATTGAAAAACAATGAAATATATAATTAGTAATTACTGTACTGTACCAGTCAAAGTGATAAAAGTACATAAAAGGCGAACTTGATCTCTCTGTCTTCTATCGAATTTGGACCCTGATATACTTAAAGTCACAGCCATAGTCCCCTTATTCGCAGAATTCTCAACTACTAGAACTGGCTATCGTATCGTATCTCTAGCTGTCACAAAAGAATAATCTACGAACATTGATGTCATGGTGACATATTCAGTTAAGATGGTGATAGTCAAACAAACCGATCACAAATATTAACTACTCAACTGTTGCGGCCATCTTGGCCATTAAACGTCATCTGTCACATTACTTCCTTATTACTTCTTAAGAGACCGGGTGTCTTAACCCCTAGAGCACGGCAGAGGTGGTTAAACATGTCATTAGATTTCTGATAGATATTAAGTTTAACAGCACCAGTTTTCGACAAGAACCAGTGATCGATTTTAGATGAGTAACATCTTTCCGCTCTCTTTCTATATAAGCAATTTGTGGGAGTGATTTGTTGAAATGGGACGAAATTATGTGTAACAGTGTAACAGGAAGACGGGGAAGCGTGCAAGCGCGCGCCATTTTGTAAATTTAAAATCGATATTATGAACATGATATATTACTATTATATGTGACATATATTGTGTCATTTGTCATGTCATTTTGATATTATGTCAAATGTCTTCTAATGAGTATTTACCGCATTTATTTTATAGTTATAAAATTTATTTATTTTTATTTATTTATTTGTTTTTAATTACATACAACTATCTTTACAGGTTTTTTTTTTGATGAAAATGATGTAACACCTGACCCATTTTTTTCAGAATATAATGTTAAAATTGCTTATTACTAAGGTGAGATGTCAAATGTTACACATCTTACACTAAACATGCACACTAGCTTAGGCGCAAGACACCGTACTCGTAGAACAAGGGTACGACGAGCCGGTTCACACGCGCTATATACCAGATACACACATGTATCTGGGCGCTTCTCTCCACCACCACGGCCCGGTCAAGCCGAGCCGAGGTCCGAGCTTTTAGAGGCGCCCTCGGGTTGTTCCGCCTCCCGATTGGATCGGAACCCCTCGGAGAATCTAGTAGGGCACACGCACTAGTGCGTGATGCCGTTCTCTCTAATAAACCTCTGAAGGTTTGAGGCTTGAGGAACCCTTTAAGTTTCTCGTCACCCCCAAAAAGAAGCTGAAAATTTAATGACGTCTAAAGCAATAAGCACTCTCTCACAAAAATAAAAATAAAATACCCTAAGTACCAAATCGAGTTCACTGCCAGTGCGCGTGCACTGTGCTGATAGTATGCACGTGCGCATCACCGAGGGGGGCACCAATTGGGCATGTCCGTCGATCAAGCGGCTACGAGCACAACAGTGAACGAACTCGCACAATTACGGTGCCCTGAGGTACTCCTGAATGTCAGGGGGCGGTAGCGACAGCACTTTCATTTGTTTATTGTGTGCTGTGTAGCGACGACTTGATTACAATATTTTGTAAGTAAGTATGTAAGTATGTACTTACTTACTTACTATCCTAGCCCTGAGCCCCGAGTGAGCATTGATACAAGTCGGCACCACTGGTCCCGGTTCTGAACTGCTTCCTGTCAGTTGTCTACGTGAATCTTTTCCAGGTTCTTTAGAACTTCGTCCCTCCAGCGGTAACGCGGGTGTCCGACTGGTCTACGTCCTATTGGCCGCCCAACATATGCGCGTTTAATAGCCTATAACTATCCCACAGTTGGGCCTCCATCATTGAAATCAAGTCATCACTACCATTGCGGGCAGTTTCAGCAGTAGTATGCATTTAAAAAATGCTAGAGATAATCATGAGTAGCTAATACTTGAATTCAATGGTCCATACATGTTATTACCTTACTTTATCAATTTTATCGAGGAGCTCGATGGCGTAGTGGATAACGCGCCCGGTCTGCGAGTGCTGAGGTTAAGCAACTTTCGCAAAGGCCGGTCATCGGATGGGTGACCAAAAATGTATCATCTCGAGCTCCTCCGTGCTTCGGAAGGCACTTAAAGCCGATGGTCCCGGCTGCATTAGCAGTCGTTAACAACCACCAATCCGCACTGGACCCGCGTGGTGGTTTATGGCCCATTCTCCCTATCCATCCATAGGGAAGGCTCGTGCCCCTGCAGTGGGGACATAAAAAATGAGCTGATGATGATGATGATGATGATCAATTTTATCAGCTGACACTAGCAGTCCACAGCTGTGTCCATTACTTTATTCCAATGCATGCCACTTATTTTTTGGTTTTTATTTGTATACCTACTAGCAGCCCGACTCTGAGACTGCCTAAAGCAACAAAAAATTTTCTATTTTTATATTTTGGCTAACTAGGTATAAGGCTTTTCTTTATTATATTTTACTATAGGTTTTGTTGTTAGCCACACCAAAATAAATACTACAATAAGTTATGAAAACTTGTAAAAAAAAACTTGAGTTTTTGATACTACAAAACAACAAATATTTTAGTACGGGTCCATATTAGAATACCTAAGATGCTCAAAATCGCTAACATTAAAATACCTAATGGTTTGTTTGACCTAAATTCAAAATACTGAATTTTTAATATAAATAACGTTGAATTTACCGAAGTTCATAAAACTTGTAAAAAAAGGATGACACACAGAAGGAAAAAAGAGGTTGACATAACGAAAGTTGCCAGATCGTTGTATGATCGTTGTGGACAAGAGAAGCACGAAACCAACGAAGAAATGGAAAAGCAGGAGGTCTATGCGTTCTAAGGACGTGCTGATCAATAGAATTTCAACTGTTAGTGTAACAGTTTCAGTTTAATTTTCTTTAATGTACT